>CM038114.1:6069105-6556388 GCA_001642375.2 Mentha longifolia
TCAAATTACAAGCTGAAACGCTGCAGAAATCTCAAGCCAAATATACTCACAATCAACACTCGAAATTACTAGAGCTTTCCCAAGTGTTGATCTTTGAAGATTTCTATTCTTTCTAGAATCTGTCTTACTAGAACACAATCCATACTCTCACTACCACCATTGTTGATATTCAGTGTAGTTGATAGAGTTGTATTTCAAACGGTGATAGCTCTTCACAGCTTTCCAGTTTGATTATTAGTGCTAGTCGTTCAGGATTAGTAAGATCGTATGTAAGTTTGTATGTAAAGTTAGAAGAGTCACGACTCAAGATTCGTGCTAGATTCAGTCTAAAGAGAGACTTGAATTTGGACTGGAACCTCCACCAGTGTTAAAAGGAGCGAAAGATCTCAGTTAAGGGATTACAGATTCGACGGGATCTGGCGTGGACGTAGGAGCTGTTTACTCCGAACCACGATAAAAACTCCTCGTGCCTCTCTTTCTGTTATCGTTATTTACACAGTTTGCATGATTCACAACCTGCACGATTGTAACCTGTCTTGCATGTGCACTGTCCTTGAAAACTGTTCTTGAGAACTGTTTCTGAAAACTGTTAGCCACTTTCACAGTTTGCATAAACACTTGTCTGAACTAAAGTTTTCTTTGAAAACTGTTTCGAAAACTGTTTTGTAAACTGTTAGCCAACCTTTCCACCAAACTTCCGCACGCAGGTTAGTTTTGCAAGCTCAGCAGTTCACTGTTTGAGCTGGAAAAACTAAACTGCTCTGATAAACTGAAGTGACGACTCAGTAAGATCAAATTGTTTTGAAAAGTCAAAACTGTTGGCAAATTGGTGTATTCCCCCCCCCCCCATACACCAATATCTATTTATCGGGACCTACAAACCACCATTGCATAATTCAAATAATTTCTCATCTCTTGTCAAGTGTGATTTGACAGTCCGTCCACGGTTGTTCATCCTCAGATAAAAAATATCAAAATCAGAGACCGTCAGGTTGCAATAATAAGATATGAGGTATCTCAAGTCGTAAACGGTTATCCCGTCAGAAGATAATGGGATAGTTATCTCTTGGCCACCTTCATAACTACAACCATCCCATTTACCCCCGTATTTAACGTTCACGTAGATCAAATCCATCTGTAATCACATAATTAAATTTTAATTAATAAATCATCAACTGCAAATAAATATAAAAACAACAAATTAAACACATAAAATATACCAATTTCTTTAAGAGTACCAAATTCAATTCGAAATCACTATTGTATACTAATTTCGAATTAAATATTAAAAGAATTAATTTAACAAAATAATAATCAATTAATTTCAATATAAATCTATAGGAAGAATTTCTAAGCTCAAAAATTAAATATTATAAACTATTCATATTTAGGAAAAAAAATGAAAAATAACGGTATAGCCAACCGGCCGGTCTATTCACCGGAAAAGTGATTTTCCGGTGACCGGAATAAACGACCGGTCGGCCTTTTTCCGGTGTCGGAATGACCGGTTGGCTATGTCCAAATTTTTCTCTTTTTTTCCTTAACATATTTATAAATTTTTGTAGTTCAAACATTAAAAATATTTTAATATTTCGAATTAAATCATTTAAAAGAATTAATTTAAATAAAATAATAATCAATTAATTTCAATATAAATCTATAGGAAGAATTTCTAAGCTCAAAAATTAAATATTATAAACTATTCATATTTAGAAAAAAAAATGAAAAATAACGGTATAGCCAACCGGCCGGTCTATTCACCGGAAAAGTGATTTTCCGGCGACCGGAATAAGCGACCGGTCGGCCTTTTTCCGGTGTCGGAATGACCGGTTGGCTATGTCCAAAATTTTCTCTTTTTTTCCTTAACATATTTATAAATTTTTGTAGTTCAAACATTAAAAATATTTTAATATTTCAAATTAAATCATTTAAAAGAATTAATTTAAAGAAAATAATAATCAATTAATTTCAATATAAATCTATAGGAAGAATTTCTAAGCTCAAAAAATAAATGTGATAAACTATACATACTTAGAAAAAAAAATGAAAAATAATGGTATAGCCAACCGGCCGGTCGGTACACCGGAAAAGTGATTTTACGGCGACCGGAATAAGCGACCGGTCAGCCTTTTTCCGGTATCGGAATGACCGGTTGGCTATGTCCAAAATTTTCTCTTTTTTTCCTTAACATATTTATAAATTTTTGTAGTTCAAACATTAAAAATATTTTAATATTTCGAATTAAATCATTTATAAGAATTAATTTAAAGAAAATAATAATCAATTAATTTCAATATAAATCTATAGAAAGAATTTCTAAGCTCAAAAAATAAATGTGATAAACTATACATACTTAGAAAAAAAAAATGAAAAATAATGGTATAGCCACCCGGCCGGTCGGTACACCGGAAAAGTGATTTTACGGCGACCGGAATAAGCGACCGGTCAGCCTTTTTCCGGTATCGGAATGACCGGTTGGCTATGTCCAAATTTTCTCTTTTGTTTCTTAACATATTTATAAATTTTTGTAGTTCAAACATTAAAAATATTTTAATATTTCGAATTAAATCCTTTAAAAGAATTAATTTAAACAACATAATAATCATTTAATTTCAACATAAATCTATAGGAAGAATTTCTAAGCTGAAAAAATAAATGTGATAAACTATACATACTTAGAAAAAAAATGAAAAATAATGGTATACCCAACCGGCCGGTTGGTACACCGGAAAAGTGATTTTCCGGCGACCGGAATATGCTGCCGGTCGGCCTTTTTCCGGCGTCGGAATGACCGGTTGGCTATACCCAAATTTTTTACTTTTTTTCTTAATATATTTGTAAATTTTAATATTACAAACATTCCAAATATATACTAATTTCGAATTCAATTACTTAAATAAATCAATTTAAACAACATAATAAGCAATTAATTTCCAAAATAAATCTATAAACTAATTCCTAAACATATAAGTTCATTTTTGACATGTTAAAAATTTCAATTTATTTCCAAAATAAATCCCTAAACTACTTAACCAAGCATAAGCATATATAAAATCGATATTAAAATTTACCTATATTACGATGAAGCAGATGAAGCAATGTGGCACGATATCCTCCTTGATAAACCCTTATAATGCCTCGTCTTCCTCAGCTCACTTCTTTAGCTCAGATGTTGTTTTCACTTCTTCTCAGAACAATATTTTTGGTGAGTACGTTTATTTTGGAATTCTATTCGTCACAACTTTTACGGTTGTATATATTGAGTTTTGTGTGGCGTGGTTGGCATAGGATACCAAAATTTATTACTGAAAAGGTATTATTGGTCTTGTACTATCACAGATATCACAGTTTGAATTATTTGTAAAAAAACAGTTAAAATTGTATGATTCAGTATCATTCAATAGTATTATTCACGCATGCATGCATACAGTAGAGATTCGTCCGGCCATGACAATACTAATGCATCACGAAAGAAAAACAAAAATAGCTTTATTTATTCACATGCATGCATACAGTAGAGTATAGATTCGTCGGTCACAAAATTTATTACTTCTCAAAAACAAAATAAAAGATAAATTATAATAAAAGAAATAAATCAAAAGTTCGTTGGAAGAAAAGGGATGGGGAACCATTGCTAATTTTTAAATATAAAAGTGGGACCCATTACACATTAAAATATTAAAAATGACACTTTTACAATTTCATTCATTAAAAAGGGCACTTTTTACATTACCCCTTTTTGAAAGGGCAATTTCTCCTATTTCCAGATTTTATAATAGAATTCCGCTACAGTTGACTTATTAAAAATAAAAACAAGTGCGAATCCATAAAATTACCCTATTTAAAGAGATAAATGGAGAATCTACCCTTTTATATAACTTAATTGTAAATCTACCCTCATTTTCTATTTGCACTCTACCATTCATGTGTACAGTGCCCCGGTCGGCACTATTCCTGTGAACAGTGTCCCGGTCAACACTATTCATGGCACTATTCTTTCTTTTTTTTCATTTTTTTTTTCACAACAACCTTAGAAATGAAACACCCTTTTAAATAATAATCAGGCCCATCACCATTCCGTAAATAAAATTAATGCATACCAACTTCATACCTTAATCTGCTACGGGATTTCCTTCGCCAGAGGTTTTATAGACTGCGTCCAACCACCAGGAGCACCTTATGGTTCTCTGTCGAATTCCTTCCTAAGCTTCTGATCCGCCTCGCCTTCGTCTAACTTATCAATCCGAGCAGCGCTCCAGGAAACGTGATAAGGGCTCAGAACACTGAGCAAGAGACTCACTACGGGCTATATTTGTTGGTAAAAAAAATTAAAATACGAAGGTAATGAGCAAAAACCCGTATTTTTATTGGGAAATTATAAAATATTTATTACATAAGTTTATCTCCTTTTGGGAGGAGACATGCTCTTTTAGCTACCTATGGTAGCGGAATGGAAAACACTCATACACTAAAACTTGAAACTATTACAAAGCTAATGTTGAAGAAAGCTAAGAAAATGATCGATGATCTTTGCTTCCTTCGCTCGTCTTTATTTATAGAGGTTGAAGATCTCTTCATCTTGAATTATTGCATCGGATGCTTTCCACCGACGCCAGCTTGCATGAGACCTCCCTCCTCCATTATCACTGAAAGGGGTGATAATTGAGACCCATTTCGGAGACTGGGGTCCTCCATTATTGAATTCCACCGAACAAAGATGGTGAAATGTCTTTTTCTTGGTTTTGGATCGTGAATGAATGGTCCTCCCACTTTTGTTGTTTTATTTTAGTGGGAATCTTGCTTTTCCTTCACCCTTGTCGTCTTCTTTTTGGGTGAGGCTCATCTTTTATAGAGTCACATGACTCTATTTTCTTGTGTCGGCTAACTACTTTTTTGGCGGGGCCCTGGGCATCTTTCCTTCTGGTCTTGGGCTCGAGCTCGTCCTGCTCTAGGTAGGGGTGCTAATCGGTTTCCGGTATTCCGGGAGAACCGGTACCGAACCGGGAACTGGATAAGCCGGTTCCGGTCCGGTAACCGGTTCCACCCCATAGTTACAATTCCGGTACCCGGGTACCCGGTACCGAACCAGGTACCGGTTAAAATATTAATATTTTATTATTATTTTTTATTTTTATATTAAATTATATTATTTTTTTTAAGTTATAATAAATAAAATTTGCAATCCCTAATTCTATTTGAAGTTATTTTTTATATTGAATTATCTTGTGAATTTGTATTAGGTTTAAAAAAAAGAAAAAAAATATTTTTATTTTTTTTTATAAAAACCGGTTCCTTAACCGGTAATCCGGTAAAACCGGAACCGAACCGATACCGGAACCGGAACCTATCCGGTTCCGGTTCCTAAAATTCGGGAAATACCGGTACCGGGTACCCGGAACCGGACCGGTTAGCACCCCTAGCTCTAGGTATGAACTTCTTGCCAAATTCCAGCTCCTTCTGACCCGGGCATGCTAGACAGATATGGTTGATCCAGTTCCCATAGTGGGCCATATTACAATACTTGCGATGAGTTTCCTTGCTCGTCACAAGCTTGTTTTCCCATAGCAGATTCCTCTTTCTCTCGAAAGCCTCTTCTGCAAATCTTGTGGTTTTTCCTGTCATTGTGTTTAACAGGAATGATCCGTTCACTGAGTTCTGGAAGAACTTGAACTGATACTTGACTTTGTCCATCTCTGTGAGACAGACCCATAAACCCCAAGCCATGCGGGTTGAGATTTCATCCTCGGTGATCATGGATACTAGTGGTACTTCTCCATGTGGAACCTGTATGTTGCAACGGCTCCTCTCGTCAGTTCGCCTAAGCCTTATGTAATGAAAGGCTTCATGGTTCCCCTTTCCAACTGGTTCTGGTGCTGCACTTATAAAATAAAGCTCCAAAACATCTCCTCGGCTGAGCTGGTCATTGTTAGACCATGAATCGTATACAGCTTCTTGAATCCACTTGGGTAGATTCTTGATTTCTGTAAACGATGGGGAAACAGTATAAACTGAGGCAAGTGCCCTAAATTCATACCATTCTTTAACTTCTTGTGGATGAACTCCTGGCATCATCCACACTCGGGGGTATTTTCCTGAGACATCAACCAATGTCTTGTTTGGGTTGATACCTCGCCTTGTCATTAACTTCTCCCAACTAGCCTGATAAGCCTGCCAAAAGGAGAAACTTGAATAATATTGTCAGTATTTATCTTAGAAATGTCTTTCAATGGCCTAAGATTAATCTCTCCCTCCTTAACCCCGGAGGTGCCGGGTTGAAATGATACCTCAGGATTTGATTCCTGAGTATTATCTTTTCCTTGGGCCGATAGTATTGATACCACCAACTTAGAACTCGTGCTAGAGGTATTTGAATCCTCTACTATCGTTATAGGGGCCGGTAACCGAATCGCTTCTTTTTCTGGGGTAACCGAAGTCATCCTAGAAGCCCGAAGGAGTGGCTCTTGTATTGCATTCCAGCACTTAGTATGTGCCAGCCTACAGTCTTGTATTCTGTTTGAGACTTTCGTCTTATCGACAGATTGTATTTTTCCAGCTTATTCAGCTTTCAAAACACACTTGTCCCATTCCCTCTGAAGCATCTCAAGGTCTTCCCTGAGATGTCTCATGGCATTGTTGATGGAGCTTACTTCAGTTGGCTCCATCTCTTGTTAAGAAATTTGCAAGAACATTTTTGTGAGATTTCACAATGACAATATCAAAAATAAAATATTAACATTCAGCTTGTCATCTAAGTAATCTAGCCTTTTCAGGTTTCGATTCTATCTTGTTTTTTAAGAAAGCTTTAACTTGTGTGTTATCAACTTTCAAAATAAATTTCTTTGCTAAGAGAAAGAGAGGCCATTTTTTGAAGGCCTTTCGAACTGCAAAGAATTCTTTCTCGTTAATGTGCCATCGAATGGCCTCATTTTCCTGGAACAAACCACTACAGTATCTGCATGGTTCTTCTCCATTAGGAGTGATCTTTGTAAGCACTGCCGCCCAGCAATGATCACTTGCATCCGTGTACAAGACAAGATCGTCTTCGTCTTGTGGTATAGAGAGTTTTGGGAGGTTCTCACAAACCTCCTTTAGATCTCTCATTCCTTTACGATGTTCCTCCGTCCAAATGAATGGAACATCTTTCTTTAGTAAAGGGCTGAAAACCTTTCTATATTTTGCAAGATTCTTGATGAATGCTCCTGCAAAATTAACAACTCCTAGAAAACTTTGAAGTTGTTTTTTCTCTTTTAGATCCTCGGAGAAATTCTTGACTTTTTGAACAATATGGTCCTGTAGAATTATCCCCGATTCATCTATCTCGATTCCCAGAAATTCCATTTTCCGGGTTGCAATGACTGCCTTCTTTTCTGAAAGCACCAGTCATGCCTTATAGCAAACATCTGCTAAAATTTTGAGATGTTTAACGTGTTCATTTATATCTTTTGATGTTATAAGAATATCATCAATATAAACAAACATAAAAGATAAATAATCTTTGAAAAGATTATCCATCTTTCTCTGGAAAATCTGAGGGGCATTAGCTAACCCCATCGGCATCACGTTCCAAACATAATACCCTTGTGGAGTAGAGAAGGCTATAAACTTCTTACTACTTTCATCCATGTGAATCTAGTAAAACCCTGACTTGCAATCAAACTTGGAGAAAACCTTAGCATTTCTAATGCAGTTAATAAGGTGTTCTCTACTTGAAATGAAATAACCATCAAACTCTAAAACGTCATTAATACCTTTACAATTAATAACGAGTCTGGGTTTATTTCTTTTAATCTCACCGTGGTTTCTTACCAAGAAGTCTGGGCTGTTATATGGTGAGTTACCTGGTTCAATTAACTTCATATCAAGGTGTTCCTTGATAATCTCCTTCATGTCTTGTTGATCTCTAAGATTCATCAGGATTGGTCTGAATCTAACAAACTCATTAACCTTGTCTGGCTTTGCCTTTAAGGTTGCTCTGAGTTGGTTTTTCTCCCACCTTGCCAAAGGATTCTCATTGTAACACCTTACAATCTTTCTTTTGACATCTTCTAATGACACCTGCGTATCACTTTCAATATCTTTAGAAATTAAAGATACCTTTAGGAGTTGAATCTCAGCTTCGTTATCTTCCAACTCGTTGTCTATCAACTCTCCTATGATCCTGTAGTTCAATAAAGCTTCATTGAACCTTCTACGATCTTGCATTTTTGGGTTTCGAAGTTGTCCTTCATCACCACGCTTGCTGCGAAAGACTAATGGCATTTGTCTGTTGAATGCCCCTTTTAGCCTTTGAACAATGATTTTGTGATCACATTGGGTTGTGAACACTAATCTTTATTTCTCATTATCTTGCATATATCTCTTGAACATCTGCAAGAAATTGTTTCCTAACAGGATATCTGCTCCTGTATCATGAAAATAAATTGGTGGAGTTTTAACCTTATACCAAGGCGTCTGGCCTGCTCCTCCAATTAGAACTTCCACCATCTTGACTCCTTTTGTTAGAATCAAGATTTTCTTGGAAAAATCTCTTCCTGCAATCCGAGGTAGATCTTCTTCGACTTCTGTTGGAAAGATCCCTCATTTTGCCGTGCATATTCCTGCACCAGAATCAATATAAGCAGCAAAATATTCTGCCTTATATTTCTCATATAACACTCCAATAGGAATGTATATTGAGAATGGACTAGTCATTAGATCAGTATTTTTCTTTCATTGATCGTGACTTCCTTTCCATCTTTTCCTTGTATCCATGGTTTGAATTTCTTAAGGAAATCCAAACCTAAGATGAGGATATTCTCCTCTCTTCCTGCTCGCCGTTTGATTTCAACCGTATGTCCTCCAATTTCAATCATTCCTTTGTAATGATGGACTTCTGGTTGCTCGAGATAGTACAAGACGTTGCAAGGGAAATTGGTTTCCCATCTTGTAATATCAAATCTGGCAGTTACTCCTCTCCATCCTTCCAGACATTTGATGGTAATCGCCGTCTTCTTGTGACTCAGAGTGAGTCAAAAACTCTGAGACTCTGTTGAATAAGATTTCTTCCCATTGGTTGGGAAGTAATCCTATCTCCTTGGAATGACAATCTTCCTGATTGTATTCTAAGACTTTGATCATGGGTTATGACCATTCTGTCTTGTATTTGCATATCCACGTTTCTCAGTCATGGAAACTCAATTCTATCGGGACAAATCGCCGTTGTCACCTTCTTGAAGATATCTGGTATCTCAATGAACTGCTTTCCAAGGAATAACTCAGTATGATGTGAGTTAGAAAGCGCATATGATACCTGATATGTGATGGAATAAGGTCTATTCCCTTCATCCACCAGCTCTTTCCTCTTGAAGTCCTGATAAAGTGTCAGGGCTCTGCTGAAGTTGGTGTCGTTAAGATTGTATGCAATCTTAGGATATATAATCCCCACCACCTATCCAGCACATAAGTTTCCCGCAATGGTTCCCATTACGGAATCCTTGAGATTTCTGACTCGTTTTTCACAAATCGCGATGTCAATTGGAGAATCAACACCTGTGAAAAGGGCGGATTTGAGTACTAATTGAATTGCTCCAATATGTATCCAACTCATCTTCTCCGCAATTTCCGGCTTCATCTTTATAAGATCCTCCCGGATATCACTTGCTGGAATCAATTGCATCTTAACTTGATTCCCTGTGAGCTCGATTGGGAGTGACATCTCTCGTCTCGTAATACCATATACAATATGGTGCTTCCGAGTCTTAAGACTAAAATTCCTCAGGGCATAATCTATATTCCCTGCTGTAAAGCCTTGATACTTTTGTATATTAAGGCTTTTCTTCATGATCTTGTCGATCTGGCTTTGTGAAATCATCATCCGGCTTGAATAGCCCGTTTAATTTTCACTTTCCTGATGATGAACCTCTGGTTCAGTCTGATTCTGAATCGGTTGGTCCATCTCCTTCACTAGTAAGGATTTCTTCCTGTTCGTAAATGCTCTCATCTGAGGCAATATCCTCAATTGGTAGATTTGTACGAGATCTTGGAAGTAGATCGCGTCTTCGATGTATGGGGTTGACTCGAACCTCCTCATCATCTTGTTTTCTAGGCAATTTGTAGCGATATGCCCAACTGTACCGCACATCCAACAGTTGCAGTCTTTGAAACTTTCATTAGCTCTGGTATGAGCTTTTCGGAAAGTTTTCATTGCTGGTGCTCTCTCCTGAGGTCTGCTTGAGCTTGCACCTCTGGATTGAAACCTGTTTCTTGATGGACCGCTTCGCCGTCCATATTTGTATGATCTAGCCTTTTATCTAGACCAGATCGTTCTTGGTTTCCAAGATCTTTTCTGTTTAGAATAGGGCTGATACCTATTCTTCCTGCTTTTCTTGTAACTAGCAGGATCCTCTCCAATGACCGTTGGAAGATCATTGTCATCACAATTAAGAGGAGCCTCCTTGTTGATCCTTCTTAATTTCTTGATGTTCTTTTGTGTTGTGGCTTGTTGACACCACTCCGTCAGTTTGGCATGCACAAAAGACATTCTTTTTCCCACTCCATCATATTCTCCGGGAACGTAGTCTCGGATGAACATTTCTCTCCATGGGTTAGGAAATTTCAGGAAGAAAATCTCCTTTGCAAAGCTATCAT
The DNA here is from genome assembly GCA_001642375.2 of Mentha longifolia. NCBI lineage: Eukaryota > Viridiplantae > Streptophyta > Magnoliopsida > Lamiales > Lamiaceae > Mentha > Mentha longifolia. The sequence goes on from CM038114.1 coordinate 6,079,732, forward strand.
CAGTCTTGGATTGATGCTGATAGACTGTGAAAAGCTGTAGAAACTTGTTGAGAGATTTTTGATCTAAGACAGCAAGTCTTAGATTAAGAAGGGCCATTGCATACTTCTTCTTGTTCTCTTCGTTATAGGCTCCAAAATAACCAACTCTTAAGAAATGATTCTTTAGGATGTCAGCCATTTGTTTCACCTTCTTAGTGTGGGACTCAATTTTAAAGCACTCATTTTTTACTTCTGTGCTTATATTTTCTTCCCACGCGGTCTTTGCAACTCCTGCAAGACTCATTTTGAGGAATTTAAGATATCCCTCGTCACTCATATCAAGAGTTGATCCTGCAACTCTCATTGCTGCTCCCCAGTCATCGATGAATTTCTCTCGATCTTTGAAGTTAACTTCATCGATGTTGAGAGTGACTCCATATGGATGGATGGGCTCCAGTGTTGTTTTCTCTGAAGGATTATCATGTTTCCATTTCATCCTTCGTTTGAAGTTGATTTTAAACTGATCGTCTGCAATACCACCAGTTCTTCGATGATAGGCGGAACCAACCTCAAAATCGTAATGACTCTGGGGTGGTTGTGTAGCACCTCCTGATGTATCTCATTCGGTCTTGGCCATCTTGAGATCCACCACCTTCATGTTAGCAAAAGATTCTGCTAACTCTTGTAGATCTTCTAGTCCGATCCTCTCGAGGTTATTCATCTTTTTTACCTCGGACCGTACCAGTAATTATATCCAATCTAGGGTCGCGTTTCTCGCCCTCCTTGACTGGTAGCGGGTATCTTTTTGGTTCGTCCCAAAAGAAACCCCTCTTGGCTCGACTGGAACTTGGGTGTGTCTCCAATTTCTCTACTCGTCTTTGAATATCCTTTAGAATGTCAAGAATGACATCCTGTTTGAGGGATATTTCGTCCACCTTTTGAGGTACTCCATATAGGTTGTTGCCATAATTTTACACCGTCTTCTGGATTTCCCGTAAGTCCATAGAGATTTTAGCCTGATCTGGCGTGATCTCTCTGAAATTAGGGCCAACATTCTGTCCTGAGAGGGCCATCAGATATGATCTTGATGGGTCGTTCTCATCAGATGTCTTAGCTTCCCCTCAAGATAAACGTTTATCATGAGGCGATCTAAGTAGAACTTGATAGTCCACTCGCAGGCACGAATCTCTCTTGGGTGCCTGTTTTCTCGAATCGCTGCTTCGAAGCGTTCTTGTCTTACTCGTAGTAGAGCAAGTTCACTTGTTTTGTTCCCCTCCAGAATTTGGAGATATGAACTGTAACACTCGCAACTCAGACAATAGTCTGGTTCCATTTTTACTTGAAGTCTCCTCCGTTAGGTAATAAACATTATATAATAAATAAATATAATTCCCAAATAAACCTAGGGCTCTGATACCATTTTAGAAGCGTAGGGTCATCTCAAGGTTTTGTTGTGCATGGATAGAAAATCAAATGAAATGGTGCTCTGTCAAAAGCAAAATGTTTGGAGTGTAATTAGTAAAAAGGGTATTTTTATAAATATCTTATATAAATGGGTAGTTTTTCCATTTAGGTATTTAAAAGGGGCAATTTTCTAGATATGCACTAAAAACAAAAGACTTCAAACTTCATCCAAACTTGACTTCTAATTTTAGAAAATTAATTTAAAAAGGAATCTACAGTTGGCTTTTGGTGGTTGGTACTGGGTAGTGGTGCAAGATTATGGTGAAAGAAAAGGCTTATCTTCAACTCTAAGAACAGACTTTTCAGTCATCTTTTGAACTCTTGTTACTGTTTTGGTAAGAACCCATGAAACTATTTCAGTTTCACTCAAAATGCTACTAATTCCGTCCCGCTCGATGTGGTCACATTTTTTAAATGGGGTATCCCGCTTAATGTGGTCACTTTTCCTATTTGGACCAACACCCACACTTAAAATCACTAAGCCCATTATTAATATAACAAATAAAGTGGAGTACCACTTTTACTTTATAGGAAAAACTAATTAAAAGTGCTTAAATAAAGTGAGCCACCACATTCTCATTCTAATACATACGGAGTAATTTTTTAGATATTATGCCCAAAATAAAGTGGCCACATCGAGCCGGACAGATGGAGTATTTTTTTTTCTTTTAAATTTTATTTAGGCTGTATGAATGCTTAATTTTGTTAATTTTTTGAAGATTTAATACTGCATTGTAAATAATTAAAATTTGAGACTGTTTTTGAAAAATGTAGAAAAGTGGGGACAAATGCAATATTTAGACAAATGCATAATCTGAAACTACAAGAATTAGACCTGTAATTTATTGTACGAATCTAAAAACTAACACAAATAATTAGAATACATGCCTTCACGCCCTTAAGAGAAGGAACTATGTCTATTGAAATATTAGCATTTTTTTTTATTATTTTTGACCCACTTAATAACTACTAATTTCTATTACTGAAACTCAAATAATTTATGCTGTTGACCCTCTTCACGAGGATGGTACCATGTATCTTGAAACATTAACTATATTTTTTATAATTTTTCAAAATTTATCAATTCTAAATTCCATGAATCAATTTTTTGTCTACCGACATCTACTATCAAACACTTATTACACGTGTCGGTCACATAATGGATTCTGCACACTAATTAAAGTAATATCTGATTCACTCAGAGTGCTAGATTTTTAACTATTTAGGCCGGTGGGTTTACAGTACGATATAAAAAATAATCTTAGCTTTGAAGTAAACTTCACTCATCACACTTTAAATAATGCTGATGAATTTAAAAATTAAAGAATATGTTCTGTGGCCCTTTGGGTGAGGGACAAAGTATGTAGTATTCTAATTAATTAATTAATTAAAATGAAAGAGGGGCAAAATGGTGAGCGCCACTTGATTGCTGGTGATACCCTACATATTGCTAACCACTTTACCAGAAATATATAAATTATTATTATATTTTTCATATTTTAAATTTTTTTGAAGAAATATAATTAGTGGTGTTGTGGATAAGTACGCTATCGACATCACCACGTAGCTTTATTATCCATTCAGGATAGCAAAAGTCCAAATGTATATAAATTCTTTTATGGGAAAAGGGAAAAAAAACAAATGGAATTTTATAAATAGAAAATAATTGCATTTTTCGAAAAATAAAATAAATATTACTGTACTACTTATAGAATAATTGCACGTGGGCCAACATAAGATGATGCAGTCATAAGTGTGTCGGAACGTCGACTGGTAGGCCATAGTTTCCATCTTCCGCTTGTATTAGCGCTAATTGTATTAACCACCGTCGTGGAGTTTTAAAAAGATAATGGGACACACTTGGGCCAGTCAGAGGCACCGTGCAGCTGGTTAAAATACTGAGAATTTTATTCGTGTAGATTAACACTTTTTTATATAAAGATTTGCACTTTTAAAAATTGACATTTTATTCGTAAAATAATTATGTTAAAGATTGACACTTTTATTCATATAGATTAACACTTTTCTGAATAAAAATTGACACTTTGACCCGGTCACACTATGTGGCCGACCTCACCCAAATTTTTGTCAAAGATAATAGTACTACTATTACTTTTTCCGGAAAAGAGGATATTTTATTAATTTAATAAATGATGAATTAAAGTTGCTATTCTGAGAATCGAATTATATACAAAGTATATATATTCATTATTTTCTACTATTTTTTTTTTAATTATTTTCAATAAAATTGTTGTGTGGGTGATGATTTTAAATTTGAAGTTTCTAATGCCTTGTAAGCGAATCCTTCTTCATGCCCAATCAATTTAGGTAACTTGAGATCAAAATAGATTGACATTATTATTCAAATTAACTTACACTTTTATTTATTGACAATTACATTTATACAAAAAATAGAAAAATAATGAATATTTTATTTTATAGAGGGTAGAATATATTTTTATTACTTATACATAATATTTATTTATATAATCATAATATAAAATCATTTCAATACCAAGTTAATAAAATTGAATATTTCGATCATCACATGATTGACACTTTTATTCAGAATATTTGACATTTTTATTCATAATAATTGACATTTTTAATGAAGAAATTTTTTAATGAAAATGCAAGTCGAGACATGTTGAATGTGATCCGAATTAAGATCCAACTGCACCATAAGGTCGGGCTAACAAAAGTCTTTATCTTATTTAAATGGGAAACATCTACAAATTTAAAGCAAAATAAAATAAAATATAGGATGTACAATTGTACGTAAGAGTTGGTGGGACACTATATTTCCTACTTTAAACATCATACTTTCTCCATCCTCTAGACGTATGCATCGATTTGACCAATACGTGTTTTAAGATACTAGTACTCCCTCCATCCATTAAGTTTGTATATTTAATACTGTATTCGGTTGTCCACAAAGTCTGTGCATAATTATTTTTGGACATAGGCATCACATCATTTTATCAATCAAAATATCACTTTATCAACTTACACATCACTTTATTTAACCAAAACATTACTTTATTAACCAACAGGTGAGACCCAAAACATAATTTTATCCATCAACTATTACAAAAATTAAAAAACGTGCTGAAAATTTTTATGCATAGATTTGGTGGACGAAGGGAGTAGTATATTGTGTTGTTTATTGTAAGTTAGAATTGCATCACGTAAGTAATAAAGTTGAAGTTGGTAAATATGTGGTGTAATAAAGGTGTAAAAGATAATCTCTCCGTCCCACTTCACTAGTCTAGTATACTTTATTCGGTCGTCCTATATTAATAGTCATGTTTCTATAAAAGTAAAGAATTGGGCCAATCAAAAAGCATTAAACTCTAGTGGACCCTTCTCCCTTTAACTTCACATACTCTCCTAAAAATTCGTGCAGAAAAGAAACAGGACTAGTGAATTGAGAATTGGGGAGTATTATTGTAGTGTGTCCACCTCTAAAAATGATGTGAGAAAATTGGTTTTGAATCTAAATCAATTTTGTAGTGGTTAAATTATTTAATTGGATAATTAAATAATGTAGGATTATTCTACTTGTCGGGTAGATAATCGTAACATATTCGATTTCTCAAAACTATTTTCGGTGAGTGAGAAATAGTATATTGAATCAGGAAACTTTTAGTTCGCCCGTTGTAACCACCGGAGCTCTATATAGAGCTGATGACCTTTGGCTTTTCGATTTCCGTAACTGCCAAACCTTTGGCTTTTCGGTTGTTGTAACTGTCAAGGTATTGATGACGAGCCATCATGGTGTGTCCCTTGGCTCCCCCCCTTGAGTGCTATATAAAGGGGAGGCATTTGGAGTTGAAGAACACACCGAACTTCGAGTTCTCTCTTCTCTCCTCTCATCCTTTGCACTTCATAGCATCTTTCTATATTTTAGGAGCATTTGTTGCTCGGTTCTCAAACCTCATCCAGTTCGCCGGAGTCACTTGATTTGTGGTGCTACTATCAAGTGAATGAAGCCGTTTTATCTTTGGGGACTATACACCAAAACCAAGAGCACTAACGGGGTGTATTTCGTCTTGCGGAAAGAGGACTTTCCTCGACTCGGCTCTAGCTAGATTCTGTTCGCTTGTAATCTTCTTTATGTTGTAATTTTTTATTTCGCCCGAAGGCAAGTTCGTGTACTCAATTTCCCTACAATCGCAAGACGAAATACACTACTTGCCTTCCCGACATAACTGAAGATGACGAGCACTGCTGTTTCCATCGATTCCACCATCGGTGCATCCACCACTCCATCCATCGTGTCCTCGACGTTACCATCCACCATGGCGTCGACTGTTCCATCAACCATGTCATCGCCGTTGCCAACCTTCACTACTGCATCGGCAATGAACTCCAACACCGGCGGTTCCACCAGAGGCTCGACTATGCCTTCAAGTTCGTGGGTTTGGAATAACCCATTTCTGTCTAGCGGTGGTTCCGCTTCAAGCGGCACCGTGGGTACCACTTTTGGTGGGACTGTTGGTTCCACTTTTAGTGGAACTGTGGGAGCGCCATTCATGGGCTCGACTGTGGGGGCGGCCTATGGGCCTAACCCAAGTGGCTCCCTTATAGGAGCGAACTCGGCACCAAGGGTGATGCCACCCGCCGAGAAGCCGCCGAAGTTTAGCGGAGCAGACTTCAAAAGGTGGCAACAAAAGATGTTGTTCTACATAACAACATTGAGAGTAGCAAACTTCCTCACGGAAGATGAGCCGGCTGTGCCAAATGCCAATGAGGCGAACTTCCATGTTCGTGCCTTGTATAATAATTGGCGCAATGGAGACTACTTGTGCAAGAATTTCATTCTCAATGCCTTGGATGATAGCTTGTACAATGTGTACTCTGGTGTCAACACCTCCAAAGGAATTTGGGAGGCGTTAGACAAGAAGTACCGTAGCAATGACGCGGGTACGAAGAAGTTCGTTGTAGCCCGATACTTGGACTACAAGATGGTCGATTCTCGACCAATGATGGAGCAAGTACACGAGTTTTAACTCATTGTGCATGACGTCCATGCTGAGGGGATGGTCCTTTCGGACGCGTTCGTGGTGGCGACCGTGATCGAGAAACTACCCTAAATTGGAAAGACTTCAAGAGCTACCTTAAGCACGAGCGAAAGGAGATGACTCTTGAAGACTTGATTGTGAAGCTACGCATCGAGTCTGATATGCGCGATCAAGGCATACCAAAGGCATCGTCTGATGCCAAGGTGAACTTGATGGAGAAGGGCGGAGTCGGCAGACCCTCCAACAAGCGTGATCGCCCAAATGCTAAAGATAAGGGCAAGGCGAAGGTACCATCGAAGAAGTTTGATGGTGATTGCTACAATTGTGGCAAGCATGGGCATACTGCGAAGGACTGCAAGAAGCCCAAGAACAAGAAGAAGAAAAAACATGCTGCCAACGTCGCCGAGAAAGACGGCGAGTGGGTGAAAGAAGACTTTACGGTTGTGGTCACCGAGGAGGTCAACCAAGTCGAAAAGCCGGGAGGCTGGTTCATCGACACTGGCGATACTACGCATGTGTGTGCCGATAGGAACAAGTTTATTTCCTATCAAGCTGTTAAGGGGAGGAAGCTCAACAAGGGAAACCAAGCTTCGTCCGTGGTTGTCGGAGTTGGAGATGTGGTGCTAAAGCTTACATCCGGAAATTTTCTAACTTTGAAAAACATGCTGCATGTTCCCGACATCCGAAAGAACTTGGTCTCGGGCTCTATTCTAGTTAGTAAGGGGTTTAGACTAGTTTTTGAGTCTGATAAGTTTATTTTGTCAAAGAGTGGTACTTTCCTTGGAAAGGGTTACCTCTCTGATGGTCTCTTTAGGTTGAATGTATTGGCTATACGCCATGTACCAAAATCTATTGAGAGTAATGAAAATGCAACTACTTCCTCTTATATGCTTGAGTGCTCTGATTTATGGCATTGTAGATTAGGACATGTTAATCTAAATGCTATAAAACGATTGGTAAATTTAGATTTACTAAAGTTAAATGAAGTTAACACTCAAAACAAATGTGAAGTTTGTGTTGAGGCAAAAATGACAAAACCACCGTTTTATTCGGTAGAGCGGAGCACGAAACCCCTTGATTTAATTCACACCGATGTGTGTGATTTAAAGTATGTGCAAACTCGTGGTGGTAAGAAGTACTTTATCACATTCATCGATGATTGCACGAGATATTGTTATATTTATCTTTTAAGAGGTAAAGATGAGGCTATTGAAGCATTTAAACACTTCAAGAATGAAGCCGAAAATCAACTAAGTGGTCGAATTAAGAGTGTTCGAAGTGACAAAGGTGGTGAATATGTTGCTCCTTTTGAAGAATTATGCAACGAAAGTGGTATAATTCATCAAACGACGGCTCCATACTCACCTCAATCAAATAGCGTTGCTGAACGTAAAAATCAAACTCTTAAGGAGATGATGAATGCTTTGTTGATTAGTTCAGGGTTTCCCCAAAATATGTGGGGGGAAGCTGTCTTGACAGCAACTATATACTGAACAAGATTCCACTCAAAGGTAAAGATGTTACACCTTATGAGTTATGGAAAGGTTGGAAACCATCGTACAAATACCTAAAGTGTGGGGGTGTTTGGCGAAGGTTGAAGTGTCTCTACCTAAACAAGTACAATTGGCCCTAAAACGGTTGATTGCATCTTTATTGGGTATGCACATAACAACAGCACCTATCGCTTTGTTATCCACAAGTCGGAAGTACCCGACATGACTGTGGGAACAACGGTCGAGTCAAGGCATGTGATATTCCTTGAACACATATATCCTTGTAAAGATAAGGGTAAAGTAGAGCCCAATTCTAGCAATAGAATTGAAGGTGAAACCACGAGTTCTAAATCCGAGGATAAAAAACCTAAGTCACGCAAACGACAAAGGTCTAATCCGGAAGATAGTGAACCGAGACATGGTAGTAGAGTTCGGAAACCAAAGCAATTTGGTCCGGATTATGTAGTGTTCATGTTGGATCAAGAACCAACGACGATCAAATAAGCTTTTTGTAGATCAGATAGTCCGCTTTGGAGAGAAACGGTACAAAGTGAAATTGATTCCATAAGGCAAAACCACACTTGGGTGTTGGTTGATTTGCCTGAAGGGTGCAAACCCTTAGGATGCAAATGGATCCTTAAAAGGAAATACAAAGCCGATGAATCAATTGACAAGTACAAAGCCCGTTTGGTTGTCAAAGGGTTTAAGCAGAAAGAAGGGTACGATTATTTCGATACCTATGCTCCTGTAACAAGGATTACATCCATTCGGGTGCTTCTCGCAATTGCTGCTTTGCACAATCTCAAGATACATCAAATGGATGTGAAAACTGTTTTCCTTTATGGAGATTTAGAGGAGGAAATCTATATGGAACAACCAGAAGGATTTGTGGAACCTGGTAAAGAGAAGAAGGTTTGCAAACTAGTTAAGTCCCTCTATGGATTGAAGCAAGCGCCACTTTAATGACACTTGAAATTTGATAGTGTGATGTTATCAAATGGTTTTAAAATAAATGAATGTGATAAATGTGTTTACATTAAGAACACGAATAACGGGTATGTTATTGTGTGTCTTTATGTAGATGCAGAGGCGGTGCAAAGATAATCGGGGCCCTGTACCAAATCTAAATTTAAACCCTTTTTTTAGGGTTAATAACAAAATTTTAAATTCATAAAAGCAACATCGTAATATTAAAAGCAATGCCATTTAACTAATACATGTTTGAAAAATATTTGAGAGTATAGTTATTTTATTTTATCATGATAAAAGATATTCAATATTTAAATAAAGGAAAATCGAACCCATATTAAAATTGAGCCCTTATTAATGTAAAGCAAAAAAATAACTAATTTTCTTTTTTGGGAGGAAGAATTTAAATTTTTAAGAATGAACTAAACAAAATAAAATAGGCCCCCTGCCAAATATAATTAATAAGGTAACTAACATAAAAAATCGCCAAAAATCAACTAAACAAAATATATATTAAAAAAATAGGTCATATGCCAAAATAACTAAAAAAGTCAACATAAAAAAATAAACTAAACAAAATATTTATTAAAAAAAATAGGCCATATGTCGAAATAACTAAAATAGGTAAACATAAAAAAATAAAAATAAAACATAGAATGTGGGCTTGGGGGGGGTTCGAACCCGTGTCATTAAGCATAGTGGAAGGATTCCTGCCAATTGCGCTACACTAACATAATGACTTTTTGGATGGAAATTAAATATATATAAATATAGTACGTGGATCTTGGTTTTCGGGGCCCTAATTTGTCGGGGGCCCTGTGCGGTCGCCCACCCCGCACAGGCCCAAAACCGCCTCTGTGTAGATGACATGTTAATCATGGGTAGCAATATCCGTGTTATTAACGAAACAAAAAATATGTTAAAGAGGAACTTTGACATGAAAGACTTGGGTTTAGTGGATGTTATTCTTGGAATGAAGATTCTAAGGAAATCCGATGGGATTGTCTTGTCACAATCTCACTATGTTGAGAAAGTGCTCAAGAAGTTTAACGCTTTTGAAAGCGTGCCCGCTAAAACTCCGATTGAACTTAATGTTCATTTGAGCAAAAACCGAGGAGGGTCGGTTGCTCAAGAAGACTATGCTCGCGTCATAGGGTGTTTAATGTATCTTACAAATTGCACTCGACCCGACATAGCATGTGTCGTGAACAAATTGAGTCGTTACACTAGCAATCCAAACAAAGAGCATTGGAGAGCTCTTGTACGAGTTTTGAGATACTTGAAGTATACTCAAAATTATGGGTTACATTTTTCAAGATACCCCCCGGTACTTGAAGGGTACTGTGATGCGAATTGGATTTCGGACACGAAAGACTCACTTTCAACAAGTGGGTATGTGTTCACTATTGGGGGTGGAGCTGTTACGTGGAAATCCACAAAACAAACGTGTATAGCCCGATCCACCATGGAGTCCGAGTTCATAGCTTTAGATATAGCTGGTGAACAAGCTGAATGGCTAAAAACTTTCTTGAGGACATTCCATGTTGGGAGAAACCATTGCCTCCGGTGATGATTCACTGCGATAGCCAAGCGGCTATTGGTAGGGCAAAAAGTGATTTGTATAATGGTAAGTCTCGACATATTCGGCGACGACATAATACCGTGAGACATTTGATCACAACTGGGATAATATCAGTCGACTATGTGAAGTCGTTGGATAATCTGGCGGATCCACTAACCAAAGGGTTAAATCGTGATCAAATAAAAAAGTTGTTAGAGGGAATGAGAGTAAAATCCACAAATTAAGAACTATCATAGTGGTAACCCAACGGAAACCCCAAGAACTTGGTTCAATGGGAAAACTAAGCTATTAAAGTTCGTGTGAAAACACTCACATTTATCTATTCCCTAGAAAGCATTTGAGTGTTGAAAGCTTGCCTAGTGGTGAGGTTAAGTCTATGACTTTTAATGATTCCTAAATACCTCGAGGAGGTTGAGTATAGCAAGATACTCGGTAAAGAATCACCTATGTAAGTGTGAAGTGAGGTCGCTTCGTTAAGATACACTTATGAAACCAAAGGGGTGTCCAAGGCCGAAATGGATACAAAACGTGAGAACGAATGAGGTTGAGGTATTTAAGCGTTAACATCATTGTTTAAGTACACGCCGTGGAGGAATAGTTCAAGGCATTGCGCTACTATGCTGCATGTGTACTCGATGATGTTGACTATGGAAGGTTCAAAGCCACAAACTACCTATCCTAATACTTTTATACCTCGTGAGAACTGAGCTATGAGTTTGCATTCATGCATACGCATTTCTACTCATGTGGGGGATTGTGAGAAAATTGGTTTTAAATCTAAATCAATTTTGTGGTGGTTAAATTATTTAATTGGATAATTAAATAATGTAGGATTATTCTACTTGTCGGGTAGATAATCGTAACATACTCGATTTCTCAAAACTGTTTTTCGATGAGTGAGAAATGGTATATTGAATTGGGAAACTTTTAGTTCGCCCGTTGTAACCACCGGAGCTCTTAATAGAGTTGATGACCTTTGGCTTTTCGATTTCCGTAACTGCCAGACCTTTGGCTTTTCGGTTGTTGTAACTGCCAAGGTATTGATGACGAGCCATCATGGTGTGTCCCTTGGCTCCCCCCTTGAGTGCTATATAAAGGGGAGGCATTTGGAGTTGAAGAACACACCGAACTTCGAGTTCTCTCTTCTCTCCTCTCATCCTTTGCACTTCATAGCATCTTTCTATATTTTAGGAGCATTTGTTGCTCGGTTCTCAAATCTCATCCAGTTTGCCGGAGTCACTTGATTTGTGGTGCTACTATCAAGTGAACGAAACCGTTTTATCTTTGGGGACGATACGCCAAAACCGAGAGCACTACCAGGGTGTATTTCGTCTTGCGGAAATAGAACTTTCCTCGACTCAGCTCTAGCTAGATTCTGTTCGCTTGTAATCTTCTTTACGTTGTAATTTTTTATTTCGCCCAAAGGCAAGTTCGTGTACTTAATTTCCCTACAAATGAAAATGTATACATTTAGAGGACGAAAAAAGTATATATAAACATGTGCTAAAAAGATAATAGGCCAACTCAAATGGAACGAAGGAAATGAAGGTAAAGAATATGAGGGGGAAATAACTTTCTTTCACTTTCACATTACATTTAAATTCATAAAACACAAAATTTATATCAAATCATTTAATATGTCAAAACCTACGACTGCATTTATATTATGTTATGTGGACCTACAAATGAATTTTCTTGATTAAAAAAGAGTTTTTTAATATGAGACTTCTCAAAACAAATATCTAACTAGTATTAATCAAAAAAGAAAAAAAAAATCCAACTCAGAAATACAATTTCATGAGACTAAGGTGGTGCTTGGTATGATGGAACGGGGGTTGGAATGGAATGATCATTCCTACCTCCAATTCATTCTCATGCTTGGTACGATTTTATGATTGGGAATCATCATTCCGATGGAATGTCTATTCCTTTCTCCATGGAAATAGTCATTCCTTCCAAATCCATGGTATTAGCTCATTCCTACCATCTAAATTTTTATTATTTTTTCATTTGATCAATTTATTTATTTTATTTATGTACATTTATTTTTTTTTAAAATATTTTACATCTATTTAAATTCTATTTAAAAAAATTCTCTCAACTTTCTCTCTCTATTTTTTTTTTCTCGTTACTTTCTCTCTCTAAAATTTTTCACTCTCATTGCTTTCATCTCTAAAATTTTTATTTTTTTATAATTTTTCTCTCTCTAAAATTTTTCATTCTCATGGCTTTCTCTCTCTAAAAATTTTTCCTATCTAGAAAATTTTCTTTCCACTCTTTCTCTCTCTAAATTCTTCACTTTCATTACTTTTTCTCTCAAAATATATTATTTTTCATAATTTTCGCTCTCTATAAAATTTCTCTCTCTCTCTAGAAAATTTTCTCTAAAAATTATTTTTTCTCTAGACATTTTTATTTATCACTTTATCTATTTAAAATTTTCACTCTCGTCATTTTTTCTCTTTAAAATTTTTATTTTTCATAATTTTTTCTATCTAGAAATTTTTTTTATATCTTTAAAATTTCTCTCTCTCTAAAAAATTCATGTTTCTCATTACTTTGCCTATCAAAATATTTTCTTTTTCATTACTTTTTATCTTTATATATTTTCTCTATCATGAAGGATAAATAGAAAATATATAAAAATTGAATAATATAGTTTTATTTTGTTGAAAAAAAATTATGAATATATTATATAAAATAAATGAAAAAATAATGATTTCATTCCTTCCGTATTGCTTGTTCATACCAAACATGAGAATGGAATGATCATTCCATTCCATTCCTACATCCATTCCATTCCAATCTTATTTCATTCCATTATACCAAGCACCACCTAAGTGTATGCTCAAACTTGCAAGCCTCATTTTCCCACCTAGAAATTACATCATCCCAAAGGCCAACTTGGCCTACCTTATCCAAAAGGGATGAGGAAAATAAAAAAAATCAAAAATTAAAAGAAGGTTCAAGAAAATATAATCCACTTATTACTTTAATCTGTGCCTCAGTTTTACACTATATAAATCCACTTCCATCTCCTTCAATTCCATTCAACCTGAAACCAACCCACCATTTTCGCACCTCAATTTCTTCAACCAAAAATCAAAATGGTTTTCATCGATTCGCCCCCAAATCCCAAATCCGCCATGAACGGCCACGATTTCCTGATGAACCTCCCGTCTCACATCATCTTCGAGATCCTCTCGCGCCTCCCGGCGAAATCCATCGTCCAGTGCAAATCCGTCTGCAAGCAATGGCTGGATCAGATCTCCGATCCCTACTTCGCCAGGCTGCATTTCACCAGATCGAAACCCGGCGTCGCGATCCACCAATCGGAGCCGTTGAAGAATCTCCTCAGGGTCGTCGATTTTGAGGATTTCCACGATCCGACGGCGGAGATCGACCTCAAGTCGCTCAGCCCAGCCGCCGACGCCGCCATCGTCGTCGACGGATCTGTGAAAGGACTGCTCCTCCTCCGCGACGCCAACTACAAGCACGAAGCTCTGTACGTGTGCAACCCTCTCACGCGCGAGTGCGTCGAGCTCGCTAGCCCTAGTCAAACCGTCCGATACCCGAGCGTGGTGACCCACGGATTCGGAGTGACGAAGAGTGAGGAATTCAAGGTTGTGAGAATCTATCAAGAGAGAGAAATGGACCCGAGGAGCGGGTCCTGCTTGAGTATTCCTCACTCCGAGTGTCAAGTCTACACCCTCGGAACAGCGGAGTGGAGGAGCGTCGGCGCCGCCCCCTTCGCCTACGACGGCCGTCTTATCGGTCAGTTTTTTAGGGGATTTCTTCACTGGCTGGTGGAAGACTTCGACAACCAAGAGCTGATCTCTTGCTTCGACCTTGAAAACGAGTCGTTTCAGCCATTCCCACCGCCATTTCCGGGAAGAAAATTGCTCGGTAGCGTGGGGGTTCTGGATGATTGTCTCTGCTTATGCGATAACACGTCGAATTTCGAGGTCGATATCTGGGTGATGAAGGAGTACGGAGTTGAGAAATCATGGGGCAAGAGATTTGTGATAAGAAAAATGCCTGAATTGATCGGCCCATCGTTTGAAATCGTTCGTGTTCTCAAGGTATTGGGAGATGGTAACATTTTGCTGGTGTGGGCAAATTACTGCGTGCTGAACTACTGCAGTAAAAGCGAAGTTACACAAGAAGTGAATATGGATCAATCCAGAGGGCCCAACAGCGTTGAAGCTATGCATTATGTTCCCAGTTTTATGAGTCTTAAGAGCTTTGCTATGGAAAAGGTGATCATGTTCTAGTTGCTTTGATGGAGTTGTAAATTCATTCTTGAAAATCTGAACTATATTTGATGTTCGGTTTTTTTATGAAATGTTGAATCTATCAATTTGCAAATGCTTGCTGTTTTCTTTGACCCCAATGAGAGGGAGAGAGAGAGAGAGACTTGTTAAACAAATCAGAGTTTATCTTTGATTGTTTCTCTTATTTGAATTTGATTATTCTAATGGTTTCAATTATTGAGTTGCTCTTTGTCTCTTATCTGAATTTGGATATTCTAATAGTTTCAATCATGGAGTTGCTATCTTATCTGAATTGGTTATTCTACTTGTTTCAATTATTGAGTTGCTATATATAACTGATTAAAAGCATATAAAAATTTATGTCGCATTGACTTTGGCTCACATATAGAACTAGATGGAGATTGAAGAAGGCTATAAAACATTATCAATGCAGATAAAAATTTAGCAAACTAGTATAATGGCCCTTCTTTGAGTAACTAATAAATAGAGATTCAAAGAATAATAAGGTTCTTGTAAAGGCTAACATCTATTGCTAAAACATCATATCTATGTTGTGTGGCTAAGACATGACTCAACTGAGAAACTAACAGGAAATCTACATGCACACGCTCACTGCAAAAATTGTACAAACTGCTAGTAAACTAGGGATCTATACACCTTTTACCTTACTTAAAATGGTCTTGATGGATTAATGCTACAAACTCTCGGTCGTTCTCTTTATGTTTCCATATCTCGCCATTTGAATGCACGACCCACGATATCTGAGGAAGCGCGGAATAGTCTGCAAAACCTCGACAGAGTAGATAATGTTACTAAAAGGCTCTGGTTACTTAAAAAGAGTCCAATTTTCGTAACACTGATCATATGCAAATGAAGGTCTGGTAAGCACACACTGAGGAAAACACAAGAAGTTGGGAGTACGCAGGTGGCATATCTCTCAACTGATTATGACTACTAGGCTAAATATTATGTGAACAGTGCATCTAAGAAGAACTTCATTTCTTGCAATCATCGGGGCCTCACCTGAAGATGGCAGCTTTTCGGGTTCTCTTGTACCGTGCAAAACCATTGTACCAGAAAGCACGGTTATAAATCCACAGAGAACAGAGACAATGTTACTCGCACTCTCACCAGCCCAGTCCTGAAGCGGCAGAAAACAGATTAGCAGTAATCTAGATCACCTCAATTCAATAGTATAATAGGGTCGTGCAATCATAAATACCTTGAACATTATGGCACTCGCAAAAATTGTAAGCGACGTGAACATGGCATAATAAAATGGAGAAACTACGGCTGTGTTAAATGTGTCCAATGCCTGACAGAAGCCACCAACTATCAGTAATGAAGATTCGGAAAACAGAATAAGGGCATTCATGAGCACAAACGAATCATTCAAATCGATAAAATCTTTCAAAGCTATTCAGATGTTCTTCTTCTTAAGCTACATGATGCAATATCGTATGTTACCATGGTCTTTTTTATGCAAGTCTTTCTGATTAATTAACTGAGCAATGTTCAATATTTTTTTTTTTTAAAATCTTTCTGAGGAATATATCTTACTTATGGGCACCTAGAAGTGAATTTATGAAAATAGGAGCTTCATTCGCTGATGATGGGGAAGCATAAAGAAATTGAGGACTGTATCTGCTGCATAAAGAGTAATAGAGTCAGTTATATGCAGTTAACCATTATGCTACGAGCAAGTGTTATACTATGTAATGATTCAAGTGCCTTTTAAATAATAAGTTAATCTAAGTAAAAATAAGTACATTAATACTCAATATACAAAGCAATAATAGAGTTAAGAATAAAATAAAACAGAACCTACCTTGTTTAAGTAATTTAATTGAGTGATTATACAAGAAGCTGAAACCATGGCAAATATCCAGGACTGAAAGTGGGCCACCTGACTGAAGCCCTCGAGTGTGAGTTTTATAGCTATACCAACAGCTTTGATGCTCATAACCTACAATGAGCAGTATATCAGTGCCATCACGTCAGCAAGCAAGATCAGCAATACTATTAACTCTTACTTAGAATCACAAACTTAATCTGCTACTCATTTTCTTCAAAGTTCACTTCTAATAAGTACGTCTAAGTTTACATTGTTCTGCTTATTCACTCTTCTTGAACAACTAAGTTCAAAGATTTAAGCGATACAGAGAAGCCATTTAGTGATGGTGAAGTGCCATATCTACAAGACTCTTTAAAAAAGAGAGTAAGTTTTACTTACAGTGATGGATCCAATGACAGAACAAACACCAATATACACCATTACATTTGTCTTTCCATAGCGTGGTTCAAAATACAAAACAAGCACTAATACCACTGCCACTGCTGAAGAAAGATCGGCAATACTATTAACTCTTACTTAGAATCACAAACTTAATCTGCTGCTCATTTTCTTCAAAGATCACTTCTAATAAGTACGTCTAAGTTTACATTGTTCTGCTTATTCACTCTTCTTGAACAACTAAGTTCAAAGACTTGAGCGATACAGAGAAGCCATTTAGTGATGGTGAAGTGCCATATCTACAAGGCTCTTTAAAAAAGAGAGTAAGTTTTACTTACAGTGATGGATCCAATGACAGAACAAACACCAATATACACCATTACATTTGTCTTTCCAGAGCGTGGTTCAAAATATAAAACAAGCACTAATACCACTGCCACTGCTGAAACTATGTACAAAAGAAAGGCTGGGCCAAGAAATGAGGAAAATATTCAGAAACCGAGTTTATATCCTTCTTAAAACAACATATAGAAGAGTATCTACTCACCTGGCTGCATTGCTAATTCCCATATTTCATCTACTGAGCTAATACTATGTTCACCTGGTGCATGAAGCACTATCACAGTTGAACCCACTATACACAAAACACATCCCAATATTCCTAACTTCTGTAGTTCCTCCCCGAGTAAGAAATGAGCCAGAATAGCACTGCCAATAAAATAAACTGCAGTTAAGCTCACATGATATTACTTAATACAAATAGTAATTTTTTCTCCAAATGAGAGGAATAGGAATATGCTCACCTTACTATTATACTTAAAGCTCCAAGCGGGGGTGACGAGGACAGCAGATGCAAACATGTAAGCTACAAAATTGGCAAATTCTCCAATAATCACTGTGAATTAAAAAGTGACATGGTGACATCGATATATACGGACAGAAGTAGCAAATTTAATGAGCTTTTCAGAAAAGCAACTTACTGGTGAACATGCCAATCCACCAGAGTGGTTCTTGCAGATATCCATATCCCCCTGAACCTTCATTTTAGCGCATTCAGTCTCATTAGAGGTTCCATTACATCTCTATAATAATTAAATGTGTGAATACATTGCATACAGAAACAATAACCCTCATTGGAAATGCATTCCCCCATCATCATTTATGATATGAACCACATTCTGTCACATTCCTAAGCAACCTCGTGCCACATTCTTTCCATTGTTACCCATAGGTAATCTACTAGGTCCACCTTCATGCTTCACAAATAAGACACCATGAAGTTGAAGAGAGACTGTATTGTGCTACGCAACAGTTACATTAAACTAAAAGTCCAAAACAGAAAACACGTGCAATTCATGGTATATCCTGATCTCATCTCAAGCTTATGCCACACTATTCATCAAGTTTAAGAAGATAGTTTCTGCTGTTACTATGATTCCTGATCTCCCGAATGTCTTCACTCTTCACCCATGCCAAGATGAAAAATATCAACCATGGGAATGAGACAGAGTATCTCTAACTGCAGTATCGAGCTAAATAATAAGAGTTGCTGAAATGCAGTGCTTTCACAACGTGAGGTCACCATTAAGGGCGGTTAAATCAATTCAAAATCATATAGGGTTATTGTTTCCAACCTAGTAACATGAAAACTAATGCAATATCCATATGTTCCTTCTTAACTATCCTCTTGATTAGATTACATCATCTTCCAGTAGCATCCTAATCTTATCTAATCATTAAAACACATTCAAGACGCACTATACTCCTCCTTCAATCATTACTAATAAGATTACTCAATCCTCTACACATAACAGCAAAACACAAAGAAACACGAATGTCGCAAAATCTCAAGAAAGTGCCAATAACTGCAGCTTTTACCAACTATCCACAACAGACGAACAAAAAACTCAAGGGGTGAGGGCTCAATATGTTAATTGAAGCTTCAACCTTAGCAAAGAAAAAACTCACAAACCAAACTCCAACTTCTAACAACTAAACTCACAAAAAAAAGGGAGAACAAAACTTACCGGCGCGAGCGCCGGAGGCTCCGGCTCTCTGCAAACCCTTCTTCTTGATGATGAAGCTCGACCCGATAAACAAGCTCGAGCCCACGGCCAGCCCGAATCCGATTAAGTTGGTCTCAAACATGACCCGACCCGGTCAAAATTCTGGTGATGCGGCCTCTCTCAATCACTTCTCCTACGAGCTTATTTCTCATCTGTTGCGCAATCTACTCGGATTTTCCGCGGGATAAACAGGAGAAGAAATAGATGAAAGAAATAAAATAGTAACTTCGACGATCTTCTATGCCGATTTTGTAGAATTGTATATTGTGAGGCACGATTTTAGTGTGTGTTATGTGTGTAAAGGTTTGTCAGCTTGTGCTTCAGCTACCAGTCCAAGTGCAGGTTTGGTATTGGTTGAAAGGGATTTTTTTCATAGGTTAATTTGGGGGCTAGGGTTTTGGAATTGGAGGGAAAATTATGCAAGTTTTATTCAATTTATTCTTTTGAACATTTCATGTTCAAATATATCTGCAAGAAATTCATACGATTAGGGCTATGTTTTCATTTGTAATTTTAGATTAGATAGTAACAATAATAACATCGCACTAGCCACACTAATATTTAATTTATCTGATAATTATAAAATGAATTATTCTAACAGATTATGCAAAGTTGCATGCAATGAGTTTATAAGAGATGCCATTCTTCTTGAGATTCGTTTTTGTCATTCCATTTATATTTTAATGTTTTTAACTATGGGACACTGCTCCTAACTTTATTTATTTATATTTAATTAAGAGAATTAGTCCATCAATCAACTACACTGAGAATAAAGTTTGAACTCCTTAGCTTGGGTTCATTCATGAACCTATTTATCTCCGTTGTTTTTGACTTAGTTTACTTTTCATTTTAGGTTGTTTTTTTTAATTGTCTCATTTTCTTTTTTAGCCAAATAAACACTACCTTTATTCATAACTTTACATTTATCTCTAATTCATCCATACTATTATAATATGTGGGTACCACATATTATATTTTTTTAATTATATTTCTTAATTTATATGCCAAAAAAAAATGAATCAAGTCAAAAATAACGGAGAGAGTAATAAGAAGCAAACGTAGTTTATCATAAGATGCACTTACTAATTATTCGGAATTTGTTCCATTCCATGCATCACATGCCTAATAAAATGGCTTCTATTATTAATTGTAATGCATGTGTTATGTTCCATCTCATATACCTAACTATTATTAGTATATTAGCAAAATAAAAAATTAGTAAATAGTTTAATGTGGTTAAGGTGCTAAAGGTACGCCTACACCCCTGCAAAAATTTCTCGAAAATGAGAAGGTTCTTGTGGTTTCAAGTTTGCTTATAATTATTCATGTTCACCGTGAATATATATAATATGCTAATGATTCAATGACAATATATATATATATATATATATATATATATATATAAATCATACAAAAAAATTAAATTCTAAAAATAAATATAAATATAAATTCTACTTGAAAAATTTAACAATATAGCACTATTATATTAACAGTGAGCATATGTAATGTGTCCATAATAAACCATAGGGCATTTATGTCCCATCATAAACTCAATATTAACCTTTTTTTACTTCTTCGTTTATCTTGCTAATTTTAATTCGTGATATGGTCTCACAAAATTATTTAAAATAAAAAGAATTTTGTCACATATTTAAAAATAAAATTCAAATATTTCCACGTCATTGGCATGGATAATAATAAAATTCATATCAATAAGAAAATTTAATAAAAAGGAAAAAAGACTTTACCATAGTTATCCTAATTATAGCACTCTTTCCTCTTGAATTTATTTCTTTTTCTCTCATATGTCATTTCCTTCTGCTACTCTGCATCAGAACGCCATAAAAGCTCGTGTCAAAGTCATTAGCAAAAGTTGCACACTTTTTTTAAAGCTTTAAATTTTTATTTTTTCTGTGAACGTCGCAACTTGTTCGCCTAAACAAAGGTAAAGAATTCAATTAATCACACTGCACTCAGAAATTGCTCTGCTTATTAATATCCATATCCATATCTCACGTAATATGTAATCTTGCTCTCGAGTTGCTACAATTTCATCAACAAATTCAAGAATCTTCAACTTTTTCAAGAAACCGAAGGTGGGCTTCTGAAAAAATCTTTCCTTTAATTCCTCTCTCTTTCCTTTTGTGATCTCATCCAAATGCGAAATCAAGAACTTGTTATGTGTTGAGAAATATGCAGAGATGGCTGAAAATTTCTTGCTTCTTTTGACTCACTATCCCATCTTCAAAATCAAGAATTTTTCTTTTTTTTTTCCCTTCATTTTTGATGATGTTCATCATATTTTGCAGAAATGGCTGAAAAAATCCGTGATTTTTACTCTCACAAATACCCGTCATCGTCCCAGGTAATTAATCCCTTTCTCGAACTCCACATTTCTACATTTTAGAATAAAAATCTCAATTTTTTTTAAAACTATTGGTCAATTTCTTGAAAAGGTGGTGGAGGAAATCAAAGAGCTATGGCAAATGGTGCTACCCATAACCGCCATGAACTTTCTCGTCTACGTCAGAGCGGTCGTCTCCGTCCTTTTCTTGGGCCGGCTCGGCAGCTTGGAGCTCGCCGGCGGCGCGCTGTCGATCGGCTTCACAAACATCACCGGCTACTCTGTTCTAGTCGGCTTAGCCTCCGGCCTCGAGCCGGTCTGCAGCCAAGCCTACGGCTCCAAGAACTGGGACCTTCTCTTTCTCTCTCTACACCGCATGATCTTCATCCTCCTCCTCGCCATCATCCCCATTGGCGTGTTGTGGATCAACCTCGAACCGATCATGCTTTTCATGGGCCAAGATCGCGAGATTACGTCCATGGCCGCCACTTACTGCCTCTTTTCTCTCCCGGACCTTCTCACAAACAGCTTGATGCAGCCACTTCGCGTTTACCTGAGGTCGCAGGGGGTGACGAAGCCTCAAATGTGGTGCACTCTAATGGCGGTGGCGTTTCATATTCCGTTGAATTACGTGTTCGTGGTGGTGGCGGGGCTGGGGGTTCGTGGGGTGGCGATCGCTTCTGTTCTCACGAATCTGCACATGATGGTGCTGATGATGGGGTATGTTTGTGTTTACGGCCGGTGGGAATGGAAATGGGCCGGCGCCGGCGACGGCGGAGGTGGGATTGGGGCGCTGCTGAAGCTGGCGGTGCCGAGCTGTATGGGGATTTGCTTGGAGTGGTGGTGGTATGAGATTGTGACGGTGCTGGCCGGATATTTGCCGAATCCGAAGCTGGCCGTGGCGGCCACCGGAGTTATCATTCAGACTACGAGCCTTATGTATACCGTTCCGATGGCGCTGGCCGGATGTGTCTCGGCGAGGGTAATTTTTCGCCTTTGTAGATAGGCCGCAAGTTTCTTGATTTTGATTCTTGATTGATTACAATAGTAAAATGTGGTTGGGAAAAAATCCATTATGGTTGATTGTGATCTCAACTTGCTTCAATTCATGTTAAATGTTTTGTTTTTTATGCATCATCAAGAGATGAGATCCCAAATTGAAGTGCCCTTTTAGCTTATTCTTCAAATATAGAAGGATTCTTCAAGTGGCAATGATCTCTCATTTTGCTTGTTCACTTCATGTTATGCATAGAAATTCATGGTTACTTTTATGCTTATGCTTCCACTACATCATGATTCTTGGGGTAATTAAAAAGAAATGAGCTCTAATTATTGTAGAATAAATTCTTGTATATATTCTCTTTATAGGTAGGCAATGAGCTAGGAGGTGGGAAGCCATACAAGGCCAAGCTAGCTGCAATGGTGGCTTTAACCAGTGCATTCATTTTTGGAATCATCAATGTGCTTTGGACACTAATCTTTAGAGAGAAATGGGGTTCTCTCTTCACAAAGGATGAAGATCTCATAGCCCTAGTTGCTTCGGTTCTGCCTATAATCGGCTTATGTGAAGTCGGAAACTGCCCACAAACAACTGGTTGTGGAATCTTGAGAGGCACTGCTAGGCCCGTCGCGGCAGCCCGAATCAATCTTGGCTCGTTTTATATCGTGGGGACACCTGTGGCTGTGGGCCTAGCCTTCGGGCTCCGGGCTGGGTTCCCGGGCCTCTGGCTAGGGTTACTGTGTGCTCAAGTAGCTTGTGCTATTTCTATACTCTATGTTGTGTTGCATTGCACAGATTGGGAAGATGAAGCTGTGAAAGCCTCTGGATTTACATGCCTAGAAATGGGAGAGAAGTGTAGTGTTGATGAAGAGATGAAAGGATTGTTGGTTTTGGGGAATTAGAAGATGGATGATATTACTTGGAGTCTGTAGTTTCATTTTCTTTTTTTTTTCTTTTTGTTTTCTTGTCTTCGTTTATGATGTTTTGTGTCGGTGAAGGTGCTAGTAACAAATGTACATGTCTTGGTGTGCCATTAGAGGTTGAGTGTTATAGATTGAAAATGTTTGGTTGGGACAAACTCTTCTAATTTCCAATCTAATGATTTGATAAATTTTAATATCAATCCATAATACTATTTGAATTGGCTATATCAATCACTCACATCATATACAATAGTCTATTCAATGATCACGTATAAATAAATGGTAGTAGTATCTTATACGAATTAAATGTAAAATAACGAATATTACTGTCAGTATCCGAATCGACAATACATCATATTTGCTATTTGAATTGATTACATCATGCACTCATATCATATGCAATAGTGTATGCACAAGGGAGTGTCTTCGGTGCAAAACTTTGCAATGCAAAATCTTCATTCAGCGCTCCACGTCGACATTGGAGCTCCAAGGAAGACCAGCCTTGTTTTGCTTTTTGGTGTGTGGTTTTGCAGGTGGGGCCAATATCTCTACCCCACACCCACCCCACTCCCACCGCCCCCACCCCACCCCCTGTGGGCCATGTAACTCTAGCAACCCACTTGATATTTTTGAATTACACGGTGTTATAGTAATAGTTTAATTTAATCTTGTAAGGCAGTGTTTGGTGCTTTTTGCCGAATCATCTCGAAAACTAGGGATGACTCATCTCTAGATGAATCATATGAATAGTGTCCAAGATGAAAGAGTCATATGCTTATTTGGTAGCAAAATTTTAAAGTGAGATGAGAAAACATTTGTGTTTGGTGCAATTGATAAACTATAGATGAAAGACCTTATTGACCAAAATACCCTTTCAATAATTGAACTTTGGACAGTTATAATTGTGATTACTCATTGCTACTTATTATTATTATTATTATTATTTCTATTATTAATATTATAATAATTATTATTATTATTATTATTATTAATTAACAGCAACAAACATCTATATTATTAAAATTTTATTTAATAAAATTTTATTTATTAAATATTTAATTATAATCGTTTTATCTATTTTAATCTAGTTTAGTGTTATTATTATTAGCAGTGATTTTATTATTATTATTATTATTATTGTAGAGGGTAAATCTACAATTGAAGTTGGATCCGACTCGTCTGGTTGAACGGGTTGGATTGATTGAACGGGTCGGGCACTAGCAACCTGTCAACACAAGCAACAAACGTAAGAGCCCTTCAGGAGGACCGGTGGGGGTGTCCGGTGAAGGGCCTCCGACGCTCAAGTCAGTAGGGCAATAGAATGATGTGAAAAAAGTAAATAGATTGAATCGAAATGATTAATGATTGATAACAATAATGCGAAATGGACGAATATGCCGGTTGATCCGGCTGAGACGGTTGAGAAGACTGAGACGGAGGGGACGGTCGTTCTTGCTAGTCTGTCTAGTTCAGACGATCGGAAACCTCTGCTTCAGGGTAGTATGAGTGCGTTGAGAGGATAGAGAGCCAGAGAGCAAGAGTGGAGAGTGTGAGTGAATACGTAAGAGATCGGATGCCCTGATGAACGTGATCAGCCGTATATATAGGACGGCCTCACCCTTTAGGGTTTAAACCGTTCGTCCTTATCTGCTGCCCCACCTCGCTCGTTTGTTCCGATTCTTGCGGAAGAGATGGCTGTTGTTGACTCGTTCTCAACCCTAGCAGTAGGAAAAAACGGCTTGACCTGGTCAAGCGTGCTGATGAATTAGTTCGTTTGGGCTGGACACCCCTGGGGCCCAAGAATAGGTATTGGGTTGTCATGTTTGATTAGATTGATCGCATTGGGTCAGTTGGATAATTTGGACTAACGAATTTTGCCCACTACAATTATTATTATTATTATTATTAGCATCAATTATTTTATTTAATTAATGGCAAAATTGGAAAGTTGAGATTACTATTTAGGTGAGATGACTCAACTCATCAAATTTGATAGTTGAGTCATCTCACCTCATGTCGGGCTTGGTACATGAAGAACGGGCCGGCTATTAGCTACCAAACACGGAGATGAAGCAAGATGACTCATCTCATCTTGCTTCATCTTGCTTTATCTCCCCTACAAAACACACCCTAATTGTGTTTAGTAAAGGTGAGCACGGGTCGCTTAACCGACCATTTTACACCTAAAAGAACTGACCATGTGGTTTTTATTGGGTCGGTTAACCGTTATAAATTAAAAAATAAAGACCAAAAACCATAAAAGCGGTTAACCTAAAAATCGGGCAGGTTAACCGTTTATCTAACGGTTAACCCATAAAGAAAAGAAATATTCTATATATTAGAATATACATGCAAAATAAATAATTTACAAAAATTAAAAAACAATGAAATTTAATTGTGTAATCCTAATAGAATAAGTTTTGCAATAACTTAAACTAACAATCGAGCTACCTTCAATTGTTTATTAACTTTTGGCTCCATCAATACTCAGAATCGGGTGATTTTCTCTCAAACTTTATTAGTAATATCTAATAATAATAATATATATATATATATATATAATATATAATATAATATGTATATATAAAAAATCATATATTTATTTAATTGGTACCGGTTCGGTTAACCGCCGGTTTTTTAGGCATAGAAATCAAAACCGAACCGTTAGAGTCGGGTTTTGAAAATTAGAAATAAAAACCGAACCATACGGTTCGGTTACCCATATTTTCGGATCGGGTTCGGTCTGGATAGTCGGTCGGTTCGGTTTTTCGGTTTCTTATGCTCAGCCCTTGTGTTTAGTTCTTACTGTTAATTAGGAAATATAGTAATTTTATTGAGAATGTTTACTCTTTTTGTTTACTTTTTTGTATTTTGATCCCTTTTATCCCTTATGGTCCAATATACGGTACCATATTTTTTCTCGGGCATAGAAATGAATATGAAATCGTTAAGAAATGATTGTGAAATAAAATGAGTAATTTATTCAAAACATAAATGTGAAATTGCGTGAATATGAAAATGTTAGTTTTTTAATACATTTCGAATTATTTGAATATTTGTCTTATCCGTATTGTTCTTTTAGCATTAGTGTAAGAAATGAAAATTTTAAGACTGCGATTTCAGCATAAAATTGTGAAATTTATGATCTCTTAATATGCAAACGTAGTAAAAAAATCAATTTATCTTATACGTAGTAGGTTTTATTTTAGCCATAAATTTATAATTTTGCTTTGTAATCTCCTAAATTCCAATTTTAATTTGTGCTTCAGTATTATATTTTAGATTATTGATTTTTTTTTGGGTGTTTAATTAAAATTTTGTCCCTCCTATTTTATACTATAGTTGCACGTTTTCCTTATTAGGCCATCTCAATGTAGTTGACACGTTTCCTTTTTGCGAAATAATTAACTCTTAAATGATAGTAAATTCCTTATTACATTTAACTTTCCATAATTAAATCTCAACATTCACTCACCTTTCAGCACATATCACAATATAATTTAAATTCTAAAACTTTAAATTATCACAACTTGCTCGTTTGTTCTCGGATTTTTATAATTTTTATACCAAATTAAAGGTCTTGATACGATCTTTCATTTAAGATCAGAATAATCCCCTAGTAATTAGTGAATTTGAAATGAAAGTAGTGGAACTGTCGATGCCAGATTAGCGGGTTATTGCAAGTTAGTAATAAAACAATAAATTATTTAACACGAGTCAGTGAATCGGCTCGGATTTTTTGTAAAATTGGAAAAACCGAATAGAAGTGGGATTCTCAAGAAAAAATACAGATCCGAACCCGATTTTCAAAAAATTGAAAGTGGAAAATCAAAATTAAATTCGATTTTTTGAACTTTTACCGAATTATTTTAAAAATATTAATACATATACATATATTTATTTTAGTCACTTCTAACTTTAATCAACACACCTAAATTTCATCCAAAATCAATACTAATCAACCAAAATCTCTTTTTTGCTTTTGACAATCCACTAATCTAGTATCCACTACTCGATAAGAGGACTTCATATTTCACTAATTATCCGAGCACCGTGATCAATTCGACTATATTAGCAACTAGTCAACCAAATCACTTTTTGTTTTCACTAATTCACTAATTTAGGATCGACAACTTCATTAGTGGATTTCATAGTTCACTAATTAACCGAGCACGCCGACTTATTCGACTAGATTAGTGACTAATCAACCAAAATCCCCTTTTATTTTTGCTATTGCACTAATTCGGAACCGACTACTTTATAAGAGGACTTCATATTTCACTAATTATCCGAGCACAATGACTAATTCGACTAGATTAGCGACTCATCAACCAAAATCAGTTTTTGTTTTCACTAATCCACTAATTTAGGATCGACAACTTCATTAGTGGATTTCATAGTTCACTAATTATTTGAGCATGCCGACCTATTCGACTAGATTAGCTACTAATCAACAAAAATTCGTTTTGCTATTCCACTCATCTAAATGTATAATAATAAATGTGTTATAAATAAACAACTATCTATAATACTCTATCCGTCTCACTATGATCGATCCATTTCTTTTCGGCACGAGATTTAAGACAAAGTGATTAGTGTGTAAAGTGTATTGTATGTAGGGATGTAGTATTGTTTATATATTTAGGCATATCTTAAAACCAGAGCATCATGGATGCACAAAAATACATTAATGTTTGGTCTTAAATGAAAGATCGTGTCAAGACCTTTAATTTGATATAAAAATTATAAAAATCATAGAACAAACGATCAAGTTATGATAATTTAAAATTTTATAATTTAAATTATTTTGAGATACGTGCTAAAAAGTGAAAAGTGAGTGGATGATGAGATTTAATTATAGAAAGTTAAGTGTAATAAGAGATTCACTAATTGTACCATTTAAGCATTAATTATTTTCCAAAAGGGAATAGGTCAATCATAGTAAGATGACCCAAAAAGGAAAAAATGATCAATTATAGTGAGACGGAGGAAGTACCTTAAATTGTTGCACCGTGCCTAATGTAAAATTATTGATAAGTTAATAAAAAAATTATTAATAAAAATAATACTAATAATATATACTTTTTATTTAACAATTTCTCTTTAAATTCACATGCCGTAAAGAAACGCGTCGTCTTGAATGTGAGTGAATACATTTTTAAAAATTGACACTTTTATTCGTTAAATAATTATGTTCAAGATTGACACTTTTATTCATGTATATTAACACTTTTCTGCATAAAGATTGATACTTTCACCGGACCACATTATGTGGCCGGTCTCACCCAAATTTTTGTCATACTCCATAATATTCCTAATATGAATTACAACCAAAATATCCTACCTACCTATTTATAATTAAACAGTAAATAAGGAATTAGACAAAATTTTAAATCGGAAGAACATAAACCAAAATTTTAATTTAGTATTACTATATATATATATATATATATATATATATTTTGAATCAATTTAGTATTTACTATTTTTTTTTAAAAATAATTTATGGCGTGGATAGGGGGGGGGGTTTGGTTTCTGTAAAGCCTGCAAAAGAAAAATAGTGGGAAAAGTTAAAAATTCAAAAACAACTTGGGGGAGAATAGAAAACCAGTGGTTTCCGCATTTTGCAATGCACACTTTTGCATCTAAGAATATCCCAATAGTTATATATAAATAGAAGATGACGTCCGATATGAATTAAATGTGAAATAACAAATATTACTGTCAGTATCCAAATCGACGGTATCACACGGTCTTATAAAAGAAAATGCTTATACATGAAGAAACGTGTCCAATGTAGGGCGATTTGTTGCTTTGTGGAGTGGGATTAAAAAAGACAAATGCAATATTAGAGAATATAAAGTAGTGGATGGGGCTGCTCAAATGCCTATCAATAGTGCTAAAAATATGTGACAACTCAGTTATATTTTAGAGGGAGTGCTCTCAAATCTAAAGTCCCTTTTGCTGAGTTATACCTGAGAGCTTTACAAATTGTCCCTACTTTCACACCTCTATTCATACTTTTTCTAGGTATTGGTATTGTCTGGGAAAATCAAAGAATTTTAAAAATTATATTTATGTCATAATCCAGCCACTTGAGAAAAAGAAATCAGTATATTTAACACAAAGATTTATCATTGAATGGAGTCGTTTCAAAGTATGGATTATGGAATGTGTTTATATAGATTATTGTTGGAATTTTCCCAATAAATGTTCTAAATTAAATCCATAATTAAGTTATGGTAATTCCATTAATTAATGGAATTTGATAATGGATTTGAAATCTACATTTTATGTAGATGAATTTAGTGTATTTATTTGTCTAATTCCATAAAGGAATGAATAAGAAATGAATGCACAAAGTAAAACATTTGAATGTGGAAAATGTGGGGAAGAACATTTGTCCCACATTGAAAAAATAATGAAGAGTAGAGCCATTTATAAGGGATTTCCAAACACTAAGGAGCAATCAAGTGTGCTCCTCTATGGTGTGTCTTATGGTGTACCATAATTGACTTTTTAGTCACCATTAGCCGAACTCCTACTCGGATGGTCCGAGCACGTGTTGAAAACTATAAATAGAGTCCCCCTCATTTGGTTTCAAACATTCAATTTTCAAATCAATCATCTCATACATACTAGTATATTTTTGAGTACTCAAGTCCCGAGTATCAAGTAATACTAGTATATTTTTGAGTACTCAAGTCCCGAGTATCAAGTAAGTTCAGTATCAAGTAAGTTCGCTGGTATTACGACGTTCTAGTACAATGACTCGTAATCGTTTCAATTGTTGTATCTTGGAGACAATTGATATCGAACCAAGTAAGTTCAGTATCAAGTAAGTTCGCCGGTATTACGACGTTCTAGTACAATGACTCGTAATCGTTTCAACTGTTGTATCTTGGAGACAATTGCTATCGAACCGCGTGTACTGTGCAGAACAATTTTGTCTTGCGGAGGAGAATTAAATTATCGCCTCGGTTATTACTAAGTCGTTACTCTGCCGATTCACATTCTACACACCCGAATTAACAATTATTTGTGTTTCATTTTTTTTTTTTGAAATATTAGTGATAAATCACTAATTTTCTCTAATATACACATTATACAGAAATAATATTATTCTATATTGCAAAATGTTAGATTAAAGTTTATCTCAAACATATATTGTGTGCTTTAAACATGTATAACTATTTGAAGCTTATATCTTTTTTTGTAGTACTGCTAATATAATCGTGAATAGTTAAATGAACACTTGGTTCAAATTTTATTTATTTATTATTATTACATTAGAATAACACTAAATTTCGGCATTAGATCGTCTCAATTGACCTAAAAAAGGGCAGGAATTCAGAGTTATTTTATTTTTTCTGTTCACCACCACACAAAAACTATTCTAACTCGATCGATATTGAAATCCTAAATGATTAGTACTATATTATTCGAAAATTCTTTAAAGTTTTGATGTACGTAGTAGTTTCACAATATTCTTGACTACGTGGCTTCCTAAACTTATATTTTAGTCTAATGGCAAGATTCGGAGCTATTCTACTAAAAATGCTTAAGAAAGAATGAGAATCAGAAAAAGTAAGGAGTAAATTAAAAAGAAAAAAAGACTACCTCCATTAGCACCAATGTGTTCGGTTAAAAAGGAATTAGTTAGTTGACGTTAATACCTTTAATCTTGAGGAATATTTGTCATAATTAAATGAGTTGGGGACATAATCAAGTGGGATCTATATGTATATAGATTTCATATT
Source organism: Mentha longifolia (assembly GCA_001642375.2). Taxonomy (NCBI): domain Eukaryota; kingdom Viridiplantae; phylum Streptophyta; class Magnoliopsida; order Lamiales; family Lamiaceae; genus Mentha; species Mentha longifolia. The sequence goes on from CM038114.1 coordinate 6,110,843, forward strand.
TGTATAAAATATGCAATGACTTGCATAATAATCACAGCAGCAAACAAATGGAGCCGTCAGTAGCATTTTAAGAACGGCCAAAACTCAGAAAAATACAAGAAAGAAAGAGGAATCACATCTGTCCACAACAAAAGTTGCATTACCATTCTTTCAAATTTCACCAATGACCTTCATTTATCTCCATTAAATATATATGGTAATCAAGGTCTCAAAGATTACATGCTTTCCCCTTCTACTTTTTAGATATTGTCCTCACTACATCATCATTCCTCCTATAATTCATAAACTCAAAAAAAATAAAAATAAAATGCTATTGAGCAAGACCTAAAAAGGGTCCTTGACCTAATAAAACATGAAGAAGTGGGCCAAATGAGAGGCAAATCACAATGAAGAGAAAATGACTTAACTAGATATATGATATGATATGATATGATATGATATATGTATACATGGGACTACATCAACTCCACTTGAGCAGCTACTTTAGTTCAAGAAGAGAAAAAGAAATGAGACAAGTGCTTCCACTCATAACTTAGTTTTTTTGTTCCCAGATATTTTTGCCTTTTTCCCACAAGGAAATTTCCATATCATCAGCTTCTACAGCTACAAGTAGCCTGTGTCAACATCCAACATGCAGTTTATAAAGCCAAAATTGCAAATGTGTAATGATATAAACAGAGTAAGATTTTAGCCAACACCACAGAAATTCTGGCTGAACTTCAGTTTATAATACCCACAATTTCTCAAGTGAAATTCTGTTGAGACTATTGTCATCTTCCCTGATACAGTTCCGAGTAACCCAAAAGCACTATGCAACTAAAGTCTAAGCAAGAAATTTATTCCTTGACAGTGGAATGCTACATATCTCAAAGTTGAAGTAGCAGAGAGTTTAAAAGATAAAGAAACTAAAGGAAATGAGAAACCTTAGGACCAAGATGGTTTAATGAAATATAAGCAATGCCCAGCTGAAGTCTACGTTCATGTAAACGCGGTTCAAGCTCATTCACAGAATGCACACTGTAAATTACGACATACTATTAAAGAACATGATTTCATCACATCTAAGTATACCCTTTGAGGAGGAAGATCATCCTCAGATTTCCTTTTCTAACTCAGTATAGTTATTGTAATATATTTTTGACAGGTACTATCATGTAATTAGAAACTAAAAATCATATTCTTGACACTCAACATCTGATATACATCGACCAAAAAAAGCAAATGACAAGGGAGAAAAACTACATCTTCTCATTTCTTTTAAACTAATTACATACGGAGTATAATGTTGGAGAAAGAACTCTTCAAACTATAAAAGGATGCAAGAGATAGTATATATGCACATACAACACAAAAACAATAAGCAATTGGATAATCGTGTTGAGTTAGATTGAAATAGTCCGTTTCAAGATCAAGTAATTCATCATCATACAACCCACATAAACGAGTAAAAGTTACACAAGAAACAACCTCAAAAACTGTTTTTGCATCAAGCAAAAAAAAAAAAAAAAAAAAAAACCAGGCAATGTAACCAATATGTTGAAGGTTGCTCATAAATCATGAACTGAAAAATAACATAGCAAACCTAACGCATGAAGTTCCTCGGTTAAGTAGCTGAGTTTCTACTATATGTTGCCCTCCCTTTTCCAGACCTGCCCCTATTTCCCGAGAAATCTGATTTCTTTGAAAATTTTCTAGGAGTATTTGAATCATCACCTCTAGCACTTGATCTCCTTGGAGACCTTGTTGAAAAGTTCGACACGTTCTCTTCAGTGTCTCTTCCATTTGCCCTCCTTCCCATACTTCCAGTATTCCTCCTTTGAAAATCTATACCCTGCATTTCACTCCTCCCCCTTCTATTCACGTTTTCAACTTCATTCTCATCATCACCACCTCGAACATTTGCTCTGCTAGAAGATCTTGTTGAACTTTTCAACGCATTCTCTTCATAGCCTCTACCATTTGTCTGCCTTCCCATACTTCCAGAATTCCTTCTCCCAAAATCTTCTCCCCTCATTTCACGCATTCCACCACCTCGAACATTTGCTCTGCTAGAAGATCTTGTTGAACTTTTCGACACATTCTCTTCATAGCCTCTTCCGTTTGTCCGCCTTCCCATACTTCCAGAATTCCTTCTCCCAAAATCTTCTCCCCTCATTTCACGCATTCCACCACCTCGTACATTTGCTCTGCTAGAAGATCTTGTTAAACTTGTCGACGCATTCTCTTCATAGCCTCTTCCGTTTGTCGGCCTCCCCATACTTCTAGAATTCCTTCTTTCAAAATCTTCTCCCTTCATTCCGTGCATTCCACCATTTCTATTTGTTCCCCTGGAAAACCTTTCTGAACTTTTGAACACATTTTCTTCAGTGCCTCTTCCATTTATCCTCCTTCCTGCACTTCTAGTATCCCTGCTTTCGAATTCGCGGCCATTCATGTCACGTCTTCCTCTTTTCCTAACATTTTCAACCTCAATGACCTCTCCACAGTCATCACTCTCATCATCATCAGAAGAATCGAGCATTTCACCACCTTGAACATTTGTTCTTCCAGAGGACTTTGTTGAACTTTTCATCACAACATCTCTAGTATTATTTCTTTCTCTATCTCTACCCTTAATTTCATGCCTCCCTCTTTTGGTGACATCACAACAATCCTCACTCTCATCATCAGAAGAACCGTACATTTCGTCATCACTGTCTTCCTCCGCACCCTCACCGTCCTCCACTTGATCTCCTTCACTTTTCTTCACATCAGCACCACTCTTCTTCTCAGCAGTTTTGGACTTATTATTATCATCCTTCACCACATTCATTAGCTTAATATAATTTGACCTCAAAGCTATCAAAGGATGCCTCTCAATCAATATTCCTCTCTTATACGCCTCCCTCAGAACTACAGTATGCGTTCCAATCTTACTGGACACGTAAAAGATCCCAGGATGCTGCAAAAGTGCACGCTTGAAACTCGGCCTCAACCCCAAAAACTCTCCTAAACAGAGCAGATTTTCCTTTTCTGCCTTCTTCCCAACAAAAAGATTAAGCAACTCGTGTAAGACTGCTACTACCCACTTATCCGATTCATCAGTTTTATTCCCCAAATCCATTGCATTCTTATAGGGCGATACATAAGGCAACTTCTGCCACTCATCCAACCACTTCTTATACTTCTTATCCATCTCAAACTCTTTCGAAAACTTCAGCATAAACTCAATCCTTCCACTCTTTCCCCCCTTCTTTTCCACCTCCGAAACAGCAAATTCATCACTCCAGCAAACCAGCTCCAGCTCTTTCTCATTTTCCCCCAAATCATTATCACCAATCACCCGGAAATAATCCGGAAACTCGGGAATTAGAGCCTTCTCGTAGTCTAGAGGCAGTCCCAGCTCCCATTTCAACCGTTCCAGCACAATAACCGGAATTTTATTCATCCTACTGATCATCAACAGCTTCAAGAGGCGGCTCGCGATGTCCTGCTTGTAATTCACACTCTGGTAAAGCAGATTTTCCTCAGAGCTCAGAGAAATGATACCAGGGGTGAGCTTAATGTGGGGCAGGATGTTGAGAGAACCCGGTTGGAATTCTTGAAAGATTGAAGGATATTTCCGTATGAATTCAATTGGGCGAAATGGGATACCTAGGGTTTCCTTGGATTCGGTTATGAGCGTAAGCGGGATTGATTTAGACGGCTCGGAAATGATGAGGTTTTTGAGATTGAGGAGGGGTTTGAGGAGCTTGTCGCGCTCCACCGCGTGGTCGAGGCCGCGGTCTCGTGGCCATTTCAAGGTGGATACGCCGTCGTATAGGGTGCGGAGTTGGAGGAAGTGGTGCCGACGGCAGCGGCGGAGGTGGGCGGACTGGGAGCCGGAAAGGAAATTCATGACAAGGTTTTGGTAGGGTTTTACCTATTTCGCATGTTTTTATGAGTAACAAATTACAAAATAAAAACTCAATTAAACTTTTAAAGTATTTCTTACTATTAGTTTTTATTTATTCTTTCGACTTGGCTGTGTGTTTTTGCGAGGCCTTTTAATTTGAATTCTCTTCCCCAAAAGCTAGGGCTTTCACTGCCGGCACATTCCGCCGCTCTGCCGCTTTGTTCCTCCATCTACCTCAACCCTCCGCCGCCTCACACCTGAAACATCCCAATTTGGAACCTCGCGGTGATTTCGAACTGGAGATTGAAGAATGACGTGACAACCAGGTTAGAGCGACTTGTTTTTTCCTTTGATAACTCGACTCGACTCCGCTCTACAGCTTTGAACCCCTGTTTATTTTTATTCTTCTTTTTGGCATTTTTATTTTATCTGTGTTATCTATCTCAGCTTGCTCAAGCTTTGTCCCGGAAGATTTATTTATTCTGCTTGTCTTTCCTTTTGCCTTTGTTATTTAAACTCATGATCTCGAATATTTATTGCTTGATTTCATTATGGCTGTTAATGTTGGAGTTGGTGTGAAGAAGACTAGTTGTGGTATAGGCCTAACTCTGTTTCATAAATTTGTGATATTAGAGTTTCATGCTTTTAGTTACAATGAAAGTGAAACATAAGTCTCTCAGATTTAGTAGGTGTTTTTATTTGATCAGGGAGGTGAAGAATCAACTATTTTCAAGTAGAAATTTGCAGAAGCATACTCCAAAATTAACCCTATAATCATTTAAGCCAATCGGTATCCCAAAATGGAGCAAGATATGTTCAAGAAACTGCCACCAGAGATCACTATTGATATCCTCTCAAGACTCCCTATTCTGACCACTGCGAGCTGCAAGTTTGTTTGTAAGCCCTGGCTCGATCTGATCGAGACCTCTGAGTTTGTAAAGTCCCATCTTTCAAGATCAGCCCCTGCCCTTGCTGTCTTTTGAGAGGAAACGTGCTCAAAGCCATATAGAATTTTTGAATATATAGATGTAGATGGAACTGAGCATCAATACAATTTAATCTCTGACTTCAGCTTCCCTCATCCTGAACGCATACATAGTTCAGTTGATGGTCTGCTTTTCATTTCCGGTCGTGAGATGAGGACTCGTAATCTTTTCATATGCAATCCAATCACCCGGGACTATATCGAGATTCCTAGTCCCCAAGAGTGCAAGCATCAATTGCAGTTGGACACTTTTGGATTTGGAGTGAGCAAAACGAGTGGACAATATAAGATGGTTGGGATTTACAACGTGTAAACGCGTACAGGATCATACATCTTCTGTAGTGCTGATGGGTTTGGGTGCCAAGTGTACACTCTTGGAACAGAATCATGGAGAAGCATTTCTCGTGGTGCTCCGCTTTTGTGTGGACTTGATGTAGGGGTGTTTTTGGATGGAAATTTTCATTGGTTGGCAAAAGACTTGGATAAATCTTTACAGATTTCTATATTTGATTTTGAAACGGAACTTTTTAGCACTTGTTCTCCTCCTGGTCTTATAGGTGCTGGTGACCAGAAGTCTCTGTCTGCTTTGAGGGGTTGCCTATGTTTATGCGATAATTCAGCTGAGGATAAGTTTGTTATCTGGTTGGTGAAGGATGGTGCAGATGGGAAATATTGGACAAATGAATTTAACATCAGCAAAAGGTTTCGTTATGACTTTTACGGAGTCAATTACCCCATCAAAGTTTTAGTAGATGGTGACATTTTGATCGCACAGGAAGGCTGCTCTACACTACTGCGCTGCTCCGGCAAGACTGGAACTATTGACATTGAGATGTCCGGCTATGATCGTTTGAGTGCTGTGAGTTATACTCCAAGCTTCCTTGGACTCAAGACCTTCTTGCCAAATGAGAATGTATGCTCATTTTGATTCTCCAGTCGTTTTAAGACTGTTGATGACATTTAAAAAATGTTGGAATGTTTTGTACGGTTTTACAAAAGATGACATTGTTCAGAAAGAAAGCTATGAGTATTTGTATGCATTGATTTAATTTTCTCATAATTATCTTTTGGGGTAGAGTAACATTATCCTATTGGTTGACATACTATACCAGCTCGTTTTTTTGAGCTTATATAACCTCTTGGTCCTTACTCTGTGATTGAATCATCTATTGCCTAATGGTGTGACATTTCCTATTGTACTATTAGATTATTGTCATGTGTTAATAATATTTCCAAAACCATGCATTTGTCATTATGGAAATTTTTTAATTATTGATGGTTTTAGAAATATTGTGGATACGTGTCGATCATTTGACGGTATAATAGGAGATGTCACACCGTTAGGCAATAGAGGATTTCAATCCCCTTACTCCGTATAAGCTATTTCAAATAATATTAAAAGGAAAAGGATAAAAGGAACTTTAATTGAAGTTGATTAAAATGCGTTTTGCAGAAGTCGTGCTTTTACTTTTCCTATTCTGTTCCTCTTCGGCTCTTCCTATTTCCAAACACCCGTTTCTTGAATCGTGGTCTTCTTCCTCTTCCTAGTAGTCATTCAATCTTTGTACCAGTAAAAATGAAGTCTACTCCTTAAACAAGAAAAAAATGTCTTTGGGTGTGCTTGAGCTCCCTTCAGCTCCACCACGCCGCCTTGCCTCCGCCGCTGCACACCTTTACCGCCCACGTTCGAAAGTTATTGTTTATATCGAATTAGAGCTTGAAGGGAGCTTTATTTTATTCGATTCTCACACTTCTTTATTTTCTCCGTCTTACCTCAAGAAATCATCATTGACATCCTCTCAAGACTCCCTGTTCGAACCACTATCAGGTGCAAGTGTGTTTGTAAGTCATGGCTCTATCTAGTCGAGACCACGGAGTTTGCCAAGTCCCATCTTTCCAAATCAGCCCCTGGCATCGCTGTCTTTCAAGCCTCGATGAGCTTCAGCCCGTACAAATTTTTTGAATATGTGGATGATCATAGGCCTGAAACTAAGCATCAATGCAATGTAGTCTTCAACTTCGGCCTCCCTCATTTCAAACTCATGCATAGTTCAGTTGACGGTTTGCTTCTCTTGTATGATCATAAGATAAGGCCTCATGATCTTCTCATATGCAATCCCATCACTCGTGACTATATCAAGATCCCGTGTCCACAAGAGATCTCCTCCTATAATCATCAAGTCCAGTTGGACACTTTCGGATTTGGAGTGTGCAAGACGAGTGGCCTATATAAGCTTGTTAGAGTTTACCACGATCATATTCCTATTCGCGAATCAGATCTCCTGGGCCCACCTAATCAATCCAGGTGTCAAGTATACACCCTTGGAACAAGATCGTGGAGAAGTGTTGCACCTAGTGTTCCCCTCAAGTATGGATGCAATACCATAGGGGCGCATCTGAACGGAAACCTTCACTGGTTGGCATCTGATGTGGATAAAGCTCTATGGATCTCTTGCTTTGATCTTGAAAACGAACTTTTTACGTCTTTTTCTTCTCCTCGTCTTGGCAATGATCATGATCTCAAGTCGCTCTCTGCTTTAGGGGGATGCCTGTGTGTATGTGATAATTCAGGTGATGATGAGATTGTTATATGGTTGATGAAGAAATACGGAGATGGGAAATCTTGGACGAGGGAATTCATCATCAGAAAAGGGTATATTGGCTTTTAAGGAGTCCTCTTCCCCATCAAAGTTTTCAAAGATGGTGACATTTTGATTGCAGTGGAAGGCTTCTACGACACCAGGCTATTGTGCTACTCGGGCTAGACTAACACTATCCAAGGAACTGATCTGATTCCCTCGAATGTCCATATTCGTACCAGAGCGGTGAGTTATACTCCGAGTTTTCTTACACTCAAAACCTTCGTGAATGAGTATGTAAGCTCATTTTGATCGTCAGTCGTTTTAGAGTGCTCTTTGTAGTTTTTAATGCATTGCTGAATACGTAAAACCGTTTGCATATATTGTTTTGAGATTATAAAACGTGTAAATGATCAGCAACATTGGTGAACACCGGTATATTATGAAATGTTTCTTCTTTATATACTCTCTGCTGGAAATCTTAAGAATCACTGTATTTTTCTTTTTCTGAGGATGGCTAAATTTTTAGAATATAATTGTAAGCATAAACATAAATGTTAAATGCTCTTGGTGTACATGTCTCAATCTTTTGAAGGTTTATAAATAGTTATTACAGATTTTCACTCTATTAGAAATTATCTATCATTGAAAAAAATCATGGCACCTTGATTTCCTCCTCAATGGATTTTTGCCTCATCATAGCAATTGAAGGAATTGTGTTAGTGAAGATGTAATATTCTCATTAATTAAGATTCCACTCTAAAAGTATAATAAAGCCAATCAAATCTACAACATGCATGTAAATATGATTAAAAATAGGATGCATTTAAATACATAATATCGTCTTCCGAAAAATCGTCCAATTCGAGATTTTTTACCTTACGTGAACAAAGATTTTTTTTCTTTCTTTCTCAAATGCAGAACTGTAATTAGTTCTAACCATAAAAAAATAAAAACATTAATGCATAATTAATTATATATGATATGTATCGCTAATATAAAGAGGTTGAAAGAATGTCTCGCTAGCATACAAATTAAATTAAAGACAAAAATAATCAAGTGATTGAATTGTAGGATTAATATGGCTTCTCAAAAGTTGATTCTCTTGGTCGCCTTTTCGCTAATCGCCGTAGGTTAGCATTTCTTCTTCTAGTCTTAAAGTAATGTATTCCATAATTTCTTTTAATATTTTTTGTTATTTAATTTGTAGTAATTATTGCAGCAAGAACAACGGCAGAATTTTGTGAATCCCACAATGAATGCATAAAAGTATGCAGCGGCGCAAGTTCTCCATTTTGTTTGGAAAATACCTGCAACTGTATACCACCACCGCAAGAAATGAAGAGAATTTATGGTAATTAACTAAACTCGATTATTTTTTAATTCAGATATTTGATTATTCCCAAATATTAAATTATTTACAATCACCCTTAATTATTTACTATTCTCAGGTACACGAAAATGTAAGAGCGTTAAGGAGTGCAGGAATATTGAATGCATAAAGGGTGTGAAGCTTTGTGTGCATGGCAATTGCATTTGTACGGATATGACGCCATGAAAATTAAGAAAATTATCCTGTATTTAGCAGATTGAGAAAAGGGCAAATCATATTATTTTATTATTGTCTCAAAAATCTACCAATCAAGCCGATTTTCGACTTGCATTTAAAGTTTTATCATATTCCTGTGTTAGAGTCTTTTGTCCTTTTGAAATTAACAAATTTCGATGAAACAGTAAAATGATTAAAATATTTTTACATTTGTGAAATGATTATTATTTATTATTCCTTCATCAAAATTGAAACTTAATTGGGCCAACTTAATAGATGTGAATGCTCCCTGAAAAAAACAAAATAGAAGAAGATGTGAATGAGTGAGTGAGAGAAAGTGATGTTGTTGGTGGGCCTAGGCTAATATTATCAATTTTATCGATGAATGAAAACTTGAATTCAAATCTCTATATCATGAACTGGACTAGAGTAGACTGGACGCTTTGGGTTTGCCTATTGAAGAAAACAACCATTATCTCATTACTAGGCCCATATTTAATTGGGCCATCTATTATTATTATTATTATTATTATTATTATTATTATTATTATTATTATTATTATTATTATTATTTCTATTTCTGTACCACTTCAGCATTCTACCTCACATATATTCAATCTATGAGACTACTGAAGTGGACCGAGAGAATTAATCAATTTTAAAGAATTTATTTTATTGATGAAATCATTACCATTGTGGTGTCTTCTTGTAGAAAGTGACTCTACAAATTTTATAGAATTCTCGATGCAGCTAAGTCTGCAACCAGAATTTGTGTGATCACAGCTAAACACATCGAAAAAAATTCTTTTTTTATTCTGATTCAAAAAAAATAAAAATAAATAAAATACTACCTCTGTCATTTTCAAATTGTTACACTTTTTTCAATATTTTTTAAGGCATTTATGAGCGTCTTAATGATGTGTTTTAAAATAACTTTTTAAGAATTTTTTTCTTTTATGGGTACTAAAACACTTGTAGTATCCCGTAAAAGAAAAAAATCTTTAAAAAGTTATTTTAAAACTCATCATCAAGACGCTAAAAAATGCTTGAAAAAATTACTGAAAAAAAATGTAACAACTTGAAAATGACGGAAGTAGTAACATATATCTAATTGAACATCACCTGGGGCTGATTTTAACGTCTCGAGAAAAAATTAGAAAATTTTAGTAATTGTAGAAGGATGTAAATTAAATAATGCGGTTTAATTAGCATCTGAAATCTATATTAATATAAGAAAGTATGATAGTTTCCCTCTAATATTTTTGATGTTTGACCCTCATTTAATTTTTGTAATTAACTAAATTATACATATTTTAAAATATATTATGTTATTTTCTATACAATTCCTTAATTAATGCATTTATTCCTATGAAAACTCATTTTTATTCATTAAAGTTCAACACATTAATTAAATTTCAAATATATATATTAATTTGACCTACTGATTTCTTCTCATTTGTTTCTTTTAAATGTAAGTTTGAATAATCGATTAAATACTAAAACTAAGTAGTGAATCTCAATTTTACTGTCTCAACATCTCTCAATTCAATGTAATATTGGAGTTTTTTTTTTTTTTGTTCTTTGCTATGAAAATTAAAAATATATTAGTATATACATGTTTATTTTTCATTTATACACACACACAAAAAAATAATACAACAATTGATAGTGAACTTAGATAACTCAATTAATTATGCCAGGAGTCTTATAAAATTATAATTATGAAGTTGATACATATTTAAATGTGTAATCATACAATATATGAGAATGAGCTATAAATTTACACATGATGCATATAAAATGCGTATATATATATATATATATATTGTCACGCCCCAGTTCCCGAGGGAAGACACGTATGCCGGGACATGGCAAGGGGTTGGAATTAAGAAGCGGGGATAGAAAGGGGCTCATGGCTTGGGGATATTTAACCTTATTATTAAGAAATTAAATACAGGATCGAGACCCACAGCACGAACTACGGGGTAGAAAAATCATACTGCCCGTACCGGCCGTCTATGTTTGAATACCCGCAGACATAAAATAATATAATATTTAAATACGGGATCGGGACATACAGCTCAAACTATGGGTTTTGCTAAGCCGAACAACCCATGCTGGCCGATTTGTCTGAGTACCCATAATATTATATATAACTCGTGGTGTACGAAAACATATGGATTTTATTTATAGGCGTAGCGGAAGCTTTTATTATACATTAGCAACAACAACAGTCCTCTTCAGCTTCGCCTGTTCCACCAACTCCTTAATCTGCAAAACATTTGGAAAGGAATTGCAGGCTGAGTACTAATGTACCCAGTGGGCTTGTGCCAAAAACATTTTTCATAAAAAGAATATCCATGATAATAAAGTATACATAGAAGAGTTTTGAAATCATTTACTTCCATGCACACAAAACCTCATTTTTCATGATTGCGCGCGCATGTGTATTACCATGTTACTCTTATATTGATCCCGGGACATTACCACCGTCGGATCCCTTTTCCCTTTTCAAATGGAGTTATGATTTGGAGACAATGGAATATTTCATCCAGAGGTTCTCCCCTCAAGTTAGAATCAATTGGTGATCAACCCAACGATTTCTAACTGTGCGCACAACCTTTCGATTAGTGTGTTAGACCAACCGAAAGACCCAATCGCATACATTATAAGAGCCTTAAATATGTAATAACACATTAAAATATTTTCATGGATAATCTCATTTTATCAGAGCTTAATAACTCAAATAATACTTTGTAAGTATAGAGAGCCTCACCTGATAACTTAAAATACCCAAATAACTCGAAGCTCTGATCCTTGATCTAATATTATCCTCCTTGATACGTGAAATATTAGTTGCTACTAATATATGAGTAAGACTCTTGGTTTGATCGAAAGATGTGCACCAATGAAGACCTCACATGAGGTATTTATAGGCCAAGAAACTAAGTTAGTTACCAACCTAGAATTAACACGTCTATAGGTCTATAACCTTATTCATCAAAGCTATAGTATTTGTAGAGTGCCACATATAAACACATTACAAGTGGCAACCATCAGATTTTTATAAATTCATATATAGTGCTTATCATATTGTACATACTGTTGAATAACTCTAAGCATTTAATATATATATACATATATATATACAATATTAGTATTCAACTATATACGTGCATATATATATATTTAACTATATGCATATTTTTGTATAGTTAAACATTAATAATGCTTAACAATTATTAACATAATAATAGATATATACTATACGTGCAAATATTTATACTAATTCTATATTCTTAATATATCTAGGAATAATGAATTCATTTATCTTCAAATAAAATTACTAAAAATTAGAAGAATTATTCTTATAGAGTACATTATCTTATTTTAAACTCCCTAGAAAATTGGAAAAATTCATAAATTCATATATAAGACTTATTTTAATTAATTATATTTAATAAGAAAATCGGGGATATTATATATATATATATATATATATATATATAACACCATACGAGAGTACACATGTATATGAAAAATATATTTTTTCGTCATTTTATGAAATAAAGTAGAAATTATTAATTAAAATAAAAAGTAAATATTAGATATTTATTATGTTATTTATAGATCAAATCCGTGCATCGCGGGTGTACAATTCTAGTGAAACAATATAATCAAAAGGAGATCACATCTATTAATATATAAAAACAAAAGAATTTAATTTGGTGTTGAGCCTAACCTTTTCCTTATATATGTGTTCAAAAAGATTAATATATGTGTTCAAAAAAAGTAATATTTCATGCAGCATTTTTTTTGGTGACATGAAAATTAAGACGTGAAGTGCTTAGTAGCGAGTTAAAATTGTGTGTATAGATTATATTTATTTTTGACAAAAACTTGTGTCAGCCGGAGGCACCGTGCGGCCGGGCCCAAAGTGTCAATCTTTATACAGAAAAGTGCAAATCTATATGAATAAAAGTGTCAATGTTTAACATAATTATTTTACGAATAAAATGACAATTTTTAAAAGTGTCAATCTTTATACAGAAAAGTGCCGATCTATATGAATAAAAGTGCCATTGTTTTAGCCCGGCCACACGGTGCCTCCGGCTGACCCAAGTGTGTCCCTTTATTTTTTATTCATTTTACTTGATTTTCAGTTTTATTTCTTTTATATTTATTTGAATATATATTTTCAAATTAAGAAATACTTCCTCCATCCCATTGAAGTGAGGACGTTACTTTATGCACGATAACCAAGGAAGGTAATTAAGTAATGAGTGAAAAATATATTAGAGGTATCATTAGCCCATAATGAGTGGAAGGTATAATAGTGGGTTAGGGCTAATTTTGGCCAAAAAATTGAAATGTCCCTTGTTCAATGAGACAACCCAAATTAGAAAGTATCCCCTATTCAATGGGATAAAGGGAGTATATTTTTTAATTATATATTTTTTTTATTTGGCTGAAAATATTATATTTTTGGCGATGTATCTATAAGAATGAGACATACCAAAAAGGAAAAAATATCTCTATATAAGTAGGGTTGAAGGAGTAATTTTTATTAGTATTATTATTTTATAAAAATAAAAAATTACTATAACATACCAAATCATAAAAAATTTATATGTTTATAAATAGTTTTTTTAATAATTATATACCCTAGTTGCTTTCAATGTGTGTATATATATATATATATATACCTTAGTTTTGAATTTATAAACTCTAATATATATGATAAAAGTAAAATTAAATACTAAAAAATAATTATAAACTCTAATTGGATGATTGAACTCTAGAAAATATTATAAAATTAAATTGAATCATTAAAAATCAAAATATTGAAAAAAATACATAAAGTTAACAAAAAATAATTTGAGCCACATTGTGAATTGTGACAAAAAAATTGTAATATAAGATCTCAATTGTAATTGTTTAGATTTATTATAATAATATGGTTGTAATTGGTTAATATTCTTTGGAATATATATATTAAAATTGTGTAATGATTGTTGAATTGAGTTGTAATATGTTCGATATTGAAAATGATTGTACAACGTACTCCTAAAAAAAATAAAATTGGTAGGAGTATTATGTAAGACACTTAATTTGGAAGTATGAGGGTGAAATAGTATGTTTCTTTTATAATTTAAAAGAGAAAAAAACCGAAATATTTTACGATAAACATGGAATACACCGCCACAGTTCTTGTGTAATTCGAATTGATTAGGGCTTTCCCCCCTTGTTATTATAACTATAAATAGGTAGGGAAATTCTTTCCAACAGAGGTCAGAGGTGGGAGAAGGGTGACCTGAGGTGCGATCAAATTGTCTTGTTCAACTCTATTAATTTGCCTTTTGTTTTTATTAGTTAGAGGAATCCTTGTGGTTTTAGGCCTAATTCTGTTTCATAATAAACTTGACTTGTTGATTATTGTTTGATGAGGGAAGAAGCAAGCATACGTAGAAAATTTGCCGAAACAGAATCCATTAATCAAAATCCCAACATGAAGAAGAAAGATTTGTTCTCAGATCTCCCTACAGAGATGAAGATAGAAATCCTGTCAAGACTCCCTATTCGTACAAACTTGTAAATAAGTCATGGCTCAGTTTAATTAACAGTCCGGAGTTTGTAAAATCGTACAAACCGAACCCTTGCCTCGCTTTTTTCGAAGGGAAGAGCTCAAAGCAATACAAGGTGTATGAAGTTGAAGATGAAGCCAACTACTCCAACAATTCTTATAAAAAAGCCCTCAACTTCACCATCCCTAATCCCGCACCAATACATAGTTGTGTTAATGGTTTGCTATTTCTGTTGGACCCTTTCAAATGGCCTCGTGATCTTGTGATATGCAATCCCGTCACTCGTGAATGCATCAAGCTTCCTGTCCCTCATGTGTGTGACATGGAACCGCAGAATCAGTGGGATTATTATGGATTTGGAGTGAGCAAAATGAGTGGCCAATATAAGATAGTTCGAGTTTACGACAAATTAACGGATGATGGGCTTCAGTCTGAAGTTGAAGTATACACTCTTGGAACAGGATTATGGAGAAGCGTTGCTCCTAGTAGTTGCACAATTGTGCATGATTTTGATTCGCAAGGAGGGGAGTTTATGAATGGGAATTTTCACTGGTTGGCGTATTCGGGGCGCTGTCTATGGATTTCTTGCTTTGATCTTGAATCCGAGCTTTTTACCACTCTCTCTCCTCCTCCTATTCTTGTTGATAGGACTAGTGCTAAATCTTTTAGGTCACTCGCTGCTTTTAGGGATACCTTGTGTTTATGCGATTGTAACCCTTATGGGCATGAGATTGTTATATGGTTGATGAAGGAATATGGAGACGAGAAATCTTGGACTAAGCAGTATGTCCTCCCCCAAATGGAGGATCTTTCTTCTATGTGTGGATCTCTGTGCGTGATCAAAGTGTTGAAAGATGGCGACCTTTTGCTTAAAAACACAGGCTGCCCCAATATGTTTTGCTACTCTAATGAGAGCAAAACTATTCAAGAGAATTACCCGATGGAAACGGAAGACTTTGACCGTACGAGTGCAGTTTGTTTTACTCCTAGCTTACTTCAACTCAAAACCTTCTTTCCAATGGAGAATGTATGCTCCTTCTGATTGATTTGCATTCATTAATTACTAGACTTTGCTCATTCTCTTTTGTAATGAAGTTTCTCGTAGTTTATTGCACCAGCTGTTGCATATCAAGCAAACAAGGGAAGATCATTGTGCTTACGCAAGAACATATTTTGTGGGGATGAATAAATGCTTCAACTTCAATGAAAGAATATAATCTGCTGCTGTTTTATTATGCTCAACAAGTATATATACAAGAGTACATAAAACCCTAACCATCTATTTAGGTAACAGAATATATCCTAAAAATACAAAAGATACTATCGTATCTTCTATTATACTATCGTATCTTCTATTACACCCCCGTAGTCAAAACGGGAGGTGAACGAACATTGAGACTGTTCCAAAAATCTTCAAACAAAATTAAGGGAATACCCTTAGTAAATATACGCGACGGTACATGAAGAACACGAACTTGGCCACGAGCTACCTTTTCACGAACAAAATGAATGTCCATCTCAATATGCTTTGTTCGTTGATGGTGATTGGATTCTGAGATAAGTAAATGGCACTTATATTATCACAGTACACTAATATAGCTTTGTAAATAGGACAATGAAGCTCAAGAAGCAAATTCCTTAACCAGCAAGATTCTGAGACCACATTAGCTACTCCACGATATTCAGCCTCAGCACTAGAATGAGATAACATAGGCTATCGTTTGGAAGACCAAGAAAGCAAATTATCACCAAGAAACATACAATATCCAGAGGTAGAAATCCAATAGTATAAATATAATCAGAGAACATGGTGTACCATTCTCGGGGGGCTTGTTTAAGTCCGTAGAGAGATTTCTGCAATAAACAAACATGATTAGGCATGGTGGTGTCGCGAAAACCAACAGGCTGATACATATATACTGTATCGTGAAGTTTGCCGTGTAAAAAAGCATTCTTCACATCGAGTTGATGAACCGGCCAGTCCTTGGACAGAGCAAGGCTAAGCACTGTACGAATGGTAGCTGGTTTCACAACTGGGCTAAACGTATCACCACAATCTACTCCAACCTGTTGAGTTTTGCCATCACCTACAAGTCGAGCCTTATGCTTCTGAAAAGAACCATCAGAATTATATTTATGTCGAAAAATCCACATAGAGCGAATCACATTAACACCCGAAGGTCGAGGAACTAATCTCCATGTCTCATTTTTAATGAGAGCATCGTGTTCGTCAGCCATTGCCTGTTTCCAATTCGGGTCATGTAGAGCAGAAATGAGATTTTTAGGTAAAAGAGATATAGAGACTTGAGAGTGGAGATTGTATTTGGGATTGTGCCATGCTGACTACGTGTGGTGGGTCGGTTAGTGGACACAATAGGAGGCTGGTCTATGGGTGGAGATGGGGGAGCTGACGAAGATGGGTGAGGAGGAGGAGATGCCGGAGAAAGTACAGGAGAAGGGGAAGAGCTTGGCGATGAGATGTGAGACGGAGAAGTCCATGCATGAATAAGATGAGATGATATACCATCGTCGAGAAAGGAATACGCATCAGATCTTGGACTATATAAACTAGCAAAAGGAAAATGGCGTTCATCAAAGATAACGTGACGACAAATGATGATTTTGTGAGTGGATAAATCATAACATTTGTAGCCACGATGATGAGATGGGTAGCCTAAAAATACACAGGGTGTCGAACATGCTTGAAGCTTATTTATATTGGTGGCAGGAATGAGAGGATAGCATAGACACCCGAAAACACAGAGATGAGAGTATGATGGAATTTTCTGATACAAAATCTGTAGAGGAGAGATATATTGCAATGTTTTAGTGGGAAGAATATTGAGAAGATAAGTTGCCATTTGCAACGCATGAGGCCAAAATGAAGAAGGCAAGGAGGCATGAAGAAGGAGGGTTCGCATGATATTATTGATTGAGCGGATTTTTCGTTCAGCTTTCCCATTTTGAGATGAGGTGTGGGGACATGAAAAACGAAAAGATAACCCATTGGTAGCACATAGATCCCAAAATTTACGATTATCGAATTCTTTTCCATTATCGCATTGAATAGTTTTAATGTCTCGCTCAAATTGAGTACGTATGTGAGATTTGAACATTAAGAAAATAGAGTACACTTGGGATTTATGAGATAATGATAAAGTCCATAAGAAATTAGAAAAATCATCTAAAATAAGCAAATATTATCGATATCCTGAAGAACTCAAAACAAGAGATGTCCAAAGATCACTATGAACAATATCTAAAGTCATTTGAGTGCTAGACTGAGAATCAAGGAAAGGCAACTTAACTTGTTTGCCAAGAGAACAAGACTTGCAAACGTGTGACTCACGTTGCTTATTATATGCAATAAATCTATTTTTTTTAAGAGACTCGAAAACAGGAGCACCGGGATGGCCCAAACGATCATGCCACAGTGAAGGAGCAAAGGCAGCAAAAGTGGCAGAGGAGAAAGTCTGGTCGTTAACTGCTACCATGGCTGCGGTTGCGCCGATTGCTGCTTTCTTAGCTAAACCTGATTCTTCTAGAATGAGCATTGATCGAGCTTGATAAAAGGTAGGTAGTGGGTTGCTCTGACGGATGAGGGTACCGATGCCGTTATAGGCTTTGGTGAGACCGGAGACTAACTGAAGTACCAATTGATCGTTGGAGACAGTGGCGCCAACATTCTTAAGTTGATCCGACAAAGCCTTGAGATGTTGGCAGTAGGCAGATGCATTTGGAAAATTTTCCATGGATGTATGAGAGAATTCTTGCTCGAGAGTGACAGCACGAGAATTTTTATTATCTTGAAAGATATCCCAAAGTCGTTTCCATGCTGCTTCTGCTGTCGAATCGGGTTCGAGAATAGTATGAAAAAGATCTGTGGAGATGGTGGCATAAATCCATTGCAACACCATAGCATCGAGAGTGGACCATAACTCTTTCTCCTCATCACTCACGGGAGCTTTGGTAGTGGTTGAGGGAAGAATATGGTGTAAGACTCAATTAGATCGAGCGTGAATCTTGAAAAGTTATGCCCAAGTGGAATATTGGACGTTTTCCATCTCGAGAGTAATGGTGATGTGATTCCTAATGTTAGATACAACAAGGGTTGGGTGGAAAGAGGATTTTTGTGCAGCCATGGTGATAAGATGAAGATGCTGTTTTATTATGCTCAACAAGTATATATACAAGAGTACATAAAACCCTAACCATCTATTTAGGTAACAGAATATATCCTAAAAATACAAAAGATACTATCGTATCTTCTATTATACTATCATATCTTCTATTATTCAAAAATTTGGGAGAAAGATGTATGATGATAAATTTATCATTTAACACATTTTCAGAAGAATTAATGAGGGTGAAGTAATATGTTTGTTAATAGTAATATTTTTGCTACAATAAATTTTCCTAAGATAAATTTGACATATTAAGTTTGACACATTATCACTTTTCCTAATTACTTTGGATTAAGAATTTATTAAAAATCGTTTTATAAATACTAGGGCTTGATTACTTGTGTTCGACGATAGCCACAAATTCCGCCGCCATCATCAAGGTGAGATCAACTTTTTCTATATATGTTTGTTGGGTTATCTATAACTTTATATATCTATTGCTTGATTGCGGAAGCAAGCGCCTATAAATTAGCAGCACTCGGCATTAGTCATGAGAACCAGTCAAAATCCCAGAATGGAGCAAGATCTCTTCACGAATCTCCCTTCAGAGATAAAGATAGAAACCCTATCAAGACTCCCCATTCGAAGCGCTTTGAGGTGCAAGCTTGTTCACAAGTCATGGCGCAGTTTGATCGAAAGCCCAGAATTCATCAAGTCGTCGTTCAAATCATCAGTCGTCGCCGTCTTTCAGAAGGAGGGTTCAGAGCCACTGTACAAGGTTTACGAAGTTGATGAAGACGGAAAAATCCCCAACAAGGAAGTCTTGAGCTTCAGCTTCCCACCCAAGAATAATAATAAATTCTTTTGCTTCAGCTTCCGTGAAGCAATACATAGCTCAGCTAATGGTTTGTTGCTCTTGTTCGACTATTATAATGTACAATATTGTGATCTTATGATATGCAATCCAATCACTCGCGAATACATCACAATTCCCAGTCCTTGTGTGTTTTGTCAATATAAGTCGCCCGACAGTTATGGGTTCGGAGTGAGCAAATCGAGTGGCCTATACAAGCTAGTTAGGATTTTTAAACAAGGGCGATTTTGCAGGCTAGCTTGTCAAGTCTACACTATAGGCGTCTCATTGTTTTGGAGTATCCCTAGATGTATTGCTACTGCAAGCTCACTCGTGCTTGGGCGTGGTACAACGGGGATTTCTCTAAATGGGAATCTTCATTGGTTGGCATATGATTCGAAGGGATTTTTACGGATTTATTGCTTTGATCTTGAATCCGAACGCTTTACCACTCTCTCTCCTCCTCCTCATATGAGGGTTTGGACGAAAAACTTTGGTCGTTGTCTACTTTGAGGGATTGCTTAGGTTTATGCGATAATTCGTCTGAAAATGAGATTGTTATATGGATGATGAAGGAATATGGAGATGAGAAATCTTGGAGTAAGCAATATGTGATTCCCAACAGGGACCCTCTTTGTAGTAGGAATGAAGTTGTGTGTGTAATCAAAGTGTTGAAAGAAGGTGGGGTTTTGATTAAGGAGGAAGGCGAGTCGAGAATATTATACTTCTCCAACAACAACAACAAGACTAGTAGTGGTATTCAAGAGACTCATCTTACTGCTACAACTGCAGTCTGTTACACTCCAACCTTGCTTTCTCTCAGATCCTTGTTCCCTAAACGTAATGTTACATCATTTTGATTTAAGAGATAATGCACATTTTTACTCACTTTCATATTGTAATATCAATTTTAGCTTTGAAGATAATTTACTCAAATTTTACCCATCTTTTGGTTTGGTGGACAAAAATACCCCTCTACTTTTTGTTTATTTCCTATGTTCTTTCTTGATTTATCTCTCGCGTGCTAAAATGTCTGGGGCATTCTTCTTCTCTACTCTCTCTCTCTCTCTCTCTCTCTCTCCCGCTATTCTGGATCCAGCCGGAGGTGCTCTTCAGCCGGCGGCGCTCTTCAGTATCCATTCAGCCGACGGTGCTCTTCAAAGATCTGCAGTCGTTCTTCCAAAAATCGAATCCGAACTTCTACGATTTTGCGATTCCGATGTTCATGGAGCATTTCAAGATGCTGGAAGAGAATGCGGTGGTGCTACTGAACATGTTCGACGCGTTGGAATCGGAGGGTTTGAGATTTTTGAAAAAGTACAGACTGATGAAATTGGAGCTTTTTAATTTATTTTGTTTAAAATTATTTTGGATTTTGCTGATTCCTTTTCATGTAATTAATTCAATTCCATGGTATGTTGCGCTGAGGAGAGAGCGTCGGAATAATCGGCGGAGTGGTTGCTGCGCTGAGGCTTGGTGTGCCGCTTCGGCGCCGCCGCGTCGAAGTAGTCGCGGGCGGAAGCCTCCGCCTTCGCCGCGTCCTCTCCGCTCAAGTGGACGTCGATGCGGTTCGGCCTCACGCACTCCATTTCTCACTCAAATGTGATCGGATCCGTTAACGTGGTAGTTATATATGTTGAAGAAGAAGAATAAGATCGATGATTCGAAGATATTTTAATGGCGGACTAGATATTTCTGCAATTTGTATGGTCTCTTCTTCATGATCTTAAAGGCTTATTTTGTTAGGTGAATTTAGGTTTCATGTACCATGAATGATTTTTTCTTTTTCTTTTTTATTTAAAAAAAAGAAAGAAGGTATGCTGCATCTTGTTTTTACTGATTGTGATTTCATGTAACAATATTCAATAATTAGTTAAATGACTTGAATAATTAGGTGTATGTTTACTTTCACTTTATCCCGAATTTTGGTTGGAAAATCAGGGCTTTCTCTAGGTTTGACAATGGTTTTTTGGTTGAAAAATGCAACTGATAGCACTTGAAATAGAAGCTCTTTTTGGTTATTTTTCTTGGTATTTAAAATTGTAGTTGTGTAATGTTAAAATTCGTCAATGGAATTTGCCTATGCTTAGTGTCCAGTATCTCTATTGTCCCCAATGGCATTGAGCTCTGTTTGATTGATTGTGTGTTTGCTCAAGTACTTGTTCCACATGGTTAGATTTATGAGCTCCAGTTTCTGATCCCCTTTTTGTTTGTGTGTTGTTGGCTTCTTTTTTTGTTCTTCTTGTTTGTGTGCTGTTTTTTCAAGAAGGTACTACTAAAAGAGCATAAACGTAATGCGTAATGTAGTTACCATTTGATATTATTCGTTTATCAGTTACCGGTAAATAGTACTAAATGAACATAAACGTACTGTGTAATCAGTTATAATTTGATATTATCCATTTACCACTTACCACTTACCATTTACCACTTACCACTTACCGGTAAACAATACTAAAAAAACATAAACGTACGGCGTAATGTAGTTACAAATAGATATTATTCGTTTACCACTTATCGGGTAAACAATATTAAATGATCATAAACGTACCGTGTAATTGCATATTTTGGAAAAAAAAAAAAAAAAAACTGGATTAAATTTTTCAGGTCGGGCTGACAGGGTCGTATCGGGCTGGCGGGGTCGGGTCGGCTGACCGGGTCGGGTTGGGTGGGGCTAACTGGGCTGCGCTGGGAGAGAGGGAAGGGGAAAGAGTGGTAATGTGCTCAAAAGTAAGGGTATTATTGTCCACCCATACCAAAATATGAGTAAAATTTGTATTTTTTATATTCCAAAACAAAATTTAATATTATAATGTGTTTTTGGTATTTTATTTTTTGCCTCTTGATTTAATTAGATTGCTTTTTGTATTGAGTTTTCTTTAATTTATTGCACTCTTAAATATGTAGCAAACTGTTACGAAAACCCAAAGTGATATGAAAAACAAGAAAAACACACGAATTGTTTACCCGTAATTGACTACGCGTGGAGGATTTTCAATAGTATTTTTTGCATACAAATTACAAAAAGAATACAAGTCATCTTAAAGATAGACGTGGTCTTGAGATGTCTAGTACACTGTCTGGCGATTGCTTGGTATTATGCGACAATTCGTCTCAAAATGAGATTGTTATCTGGTTGATGAAGGATTACGGAGACGATAAATCTTGGACTAAGCAGTATGTCATCCCCAAAATCAGGCATCCTTCTTGTTGGTATGGAACTACGTGTGTAATCAAGGTGTTGAAAGACGGTGATGTTTTGATTAGAAGGGGCGATTCCAGTATATTATGCTACTCCAACAGACTAAAAGTATCCGAGAAACTGCTGGTATCGAATCGCGTGGCCATTTTAGTATCGGAGCAGTCTGTTATACTCCGAGCTTTCTTCCCCTCAAAACCTTATTTCCGACGGAGATTTTTTTTAAAATGACGTTTCTCTAGTTTATTCCACAATTTGATAGAAGATCTCGTAGACTCCTGATTTCTTTTCTTTTTCAACTATCATTTAGTCTTAAAATTTTGGCTTCTGCTCCCTAGTTTAGTTTATGAGATTGACATGTATTTGTATTGTACTTCCCCTGTTTCAAGATTGTTGACACGTTTCTTTTCTTTTCTTTTTGGCACACATTTCCACGCTTCTCGATGATGGATTTTAAAATAAATTTTTGAAGTATCTTTTCTTTTACGAGATACTACGTGTGTCGTAGTATCCCATAAATAAAAAAATACTTCAAAAAATTATTTTAAAATCTATCATCGACAAGCGTGGAAATGTGTGCCAAAAAGAA
Source organism: Mentha longifolia (assembly GCA_001642375.2). NCBI lineage: Eukaryota > Viridiplantae > Streptophyta > Magnoliopsida > Lamiales > Lamiaceae > Mentha > Mentha longifolia. The sequence continues at coordinate 6,134,180 of CM038114.1, forward strand.
AGGAAAAAAAACATGTCAACAATCTTGAAACAGAGGAAGTACTAGATTGTGTTGGAAAGTAATGTGTAAATGCTTCTAATTTGCGATATTTAATCTCATGTAACTAGTAATAAGTTAAGGTCATTTTTTCAATTGCCGATAGGTTTTTTTGGGCTTGTCTAATTAATTTGTGAGATTATCGTTGAAACGTTTTAGGCATATGTATTAAAACAATTCGATGGAGAGCAACTAGTAGAATTAATACTTGACGAACGTATAACCACGATTGCACCAACTTTTCATATTTTTATTGCAAGAAAATCAAACAAAGACGCTGCAAGGGTTCACTTGAAAACAATTGAACTCGGAGGGGATTTTTCTCAAACAGATATTTAACACTATAAGTTTTGGGCTATTATTATTATTATTATTATTATTATTATTATGGGTAATTCTATACACAGCCCCCCTTTTACTCCATATAGTCTCCCCAACTTAAAAATAATAAAGTGTTAAAGTGATTGTGAGGTCTACTACCAAAAAAAAGAAATAATCTATAGATAGTGGATGTCCCGATATAGTAATAAGGTCAATAGATCGTGGACGAAGATAATATTAAATTTACTATTTCACCCTTATAACCCATCAAGAGAGAGAGAGAGGAAAAAAGAAAAGAAAAAAAGAGCAATCTTATTTAACTTCAAATTCTGCACCCCAAATTTCTTGGTGAAAAATTCTCCGAAGATCATTTTAACTTTGCAGTTATGAAATTGTTGGTATTCTTTATGAGATTGCAATTTATCTATCGATTTTGGCTATTACTAACTGGCTATTAGTGTTTTGACTCATTCAAATTCTAGGATTAGCCTTTCGTGTTACATTCGAACTAAAAAACAAAAAGGAAAGGATAAAAAAAAAAAGAAAAAAAGAAAAAAAAAGAAGCAATATAAAAATCCTATAGATAGATGGATTAGCCTTGCGTGTTAGATTCGAACAAGGAACAAGAAATCAAAGAGGATAAAGCGGGGAAAAAAAAATCTATATAAAAACCCTATATAGATTCGAAAAGAGCAGAAGTAACATATATTTTAACAGGGAAGTATCGTAAATAATAGGGGTTGATTAACACAAATTCCGCCGCCGTCATCACCCTTTCCGCCACAAATCTGCTGTTTGGGCGACGTAGGTGAGATCAACTTTTTCTGTATATGTTTGTTGTGTTATCTATAACTATATATATCTATTGCTTGATTGTGGGGAAGAATAAGAATAAGAAGGGATTAATCTATGGGGCCATATTATGGCTAGCCATAATTACCCTTTTATTTATTTAAAATTAGATTGTTATTTCTAAGGCAAGTTGCATAATTTTTGTAGACTATTTTGACCTCAATCATTAATGAGATTTCAATTTTTCATGATAAACAAAAACTTTCCTTTTAATTTGTACGGATGCTTATAACTTAATTAAGAGACATAATTAATCTAATACATGCAAAATAACATTATTTGAATTTAACCAAATACAAGTTTAATTATTAAATACTAAGAATGAAAATGCTTATTAACGGATTATTCTTATAAGAACTTTCGTAGTGAAGACATTTTTTTTATTGATTAATTTCATCATAAAATGACGATGAAATGATAGATTCTTGAACCAAAGAAAAAAAAGTAGATTAAATAATAATTAACTTATATTTCAAGAAAAAAAACTCAACTTATTTGTAAGCCTAAAAATATTAATAAAACATATATAATTAAATATGTCTTGACTTATATATAAAATATTTATATGTAACCTTTTCTTTTTTGAGAATATATGTAACCAATTTTTAATATATGTAACGAGTTTTTAATCATAGATATATATTTGTCCTTGGGATATTCTATCTTAGTGTACCAATCGTGTCCCATATTAAAAAAATTCTAACTTTTATGCATCTTCTCACAATTATTTTTAGAATTTAAATTAGTTATATTATTTATAATAAAAGTGAGAAATTCAAAATTAGGATATACTTTTTTTTTTAATTTCAACATTTAGTTACAAATATTAATCATAGTTATATATATTATGATACATTCTAAATTCTATAATAAATATTAGCATAAAATAGTAAAAATAATTAATTTAAAACACGGCTGATCTACTGAAATTGAGACAGAGCATCTTATTTGATGTGGTTAAATTAAATGGTCACGAAACAAGAAATGCACATTCTAACATAATTATATTAAATCAACTACAGAACAATGCGATTTTTGGACATATTTCTATCATTCATATAATTAAATGGGGCACACTTGGGTGAGCCCGGATGTACTATGTGGTCGTTCAAAAGATTGACACTTTTATTTGTGTAGATTAGTACTTTTCTGCATAAAGTTTGACACTTTTAAAAATTAGCACTTTTATTCGTTAAATAATTATGTTAAAGATTGACACTTTTATGTATATAGATTGACACTTTTCTGCATAAAGATTGACACTTTGACCCGGCCACACTATGTGGCCGGCCTCACCCAAGTTTTTGTCAAATTAAATTAAATCAACTAAAGGACAATGCGATTTTTGGACATATATCTATCATTCATATTTGGAATTATAAAAAGAATAGTCCGGTAAATGCATTATACAATTTCATTTTTTTTTCAAAAATCTAATTGAATCTTTTTTTGTTTGATTGAGTATTATGATAGAAATTTCTATTAAGAAAAAAATAGTTCAATTTCATATCCATGTTCAATATCAATGTATCAATCATAGTCTTACAAAGCTACCATGCTCGAATCTTTTCTATAGTTTAAAATTAGACAGTTTACTTTTTTTTAAGAAAAACATAAAGAAAATCATTTAGTTTAATATTAAATTGATTTGTATCTTATTATTTTAATCTCTATAATACATTTAAACAATAACGTTTTTTTTCAAAACATATAGAAAAACATTTTCGTAGGATTTATATTAGAAACGCTTTGTGGATATATTCCTCAATTAATTTACACATGCTTAATTTATCTTTAATATATTTTTACAGTTTATCTTAATTTAATTAACACATAGAATACTTCTACGGTTCTACCAAATAATATACTACTATTATATAATATGAGATTATGTACGTAAATAATAAATATGTTATATATCAAAAGTATTTATAGAAAAAACAAAACTTCATTAATATGGAGAGAGATTATTAACTCACAATAATGAAATTACTTTATATACATCTCTCCATAAATAGATATAAAGACGTTTATGTAAAATAATTAATTAAGAAATGCACAATGACTATAAAGTCCTCTTATGGCCATCCATAATATGACCATTTAACAAGACCCTTTACCTTTCACCTTTTAGGCCTAAGCCTCTTTCTTTCATTAGTGTGTTGTTTTTCCAGAAAATTTGCAGAAGAGATTCGAAATATGTTGAGAGATCTCCCTTCAGAAATCACCATAGATATCCTCTCAAGAATCCCTCCACTAACAACTATGTTCTGCAAGCTTAAGTGTGTTTCCAAGTCATGGCGCGAATGGATCGAAACTCCGGAATTTGCCAAATCAGCCCCTCCTCCTTGTCTCGCAGTCTTTGAAGGAAAAAACAAGAGCTCAAAGCTTCCATACAAGATTTGTGAATTAGATGATAAAAACTCTTGCATTAATGAAGCCTTCAACTTCAGCTTCCCTCATCCTGCCCCACTGCATTCTTCACTTGATGGTTTGCTATTACTAATAGACCATTCTAATTTTGTTACTCATCATATGCAATCCAATCACCCGCGACTACATCAAGATCCCTTCTCCTCGTCTCGATAACATGCCTGAATTGGTGCCTTGGTTTAGTACTACTGGATTTGGAGTGAGCAAAACCACCTCCCAATACAAGCTAGTTAGAATCTTCCGCAGGTATGACTTCCATCGATTGAGCCTACAAAATGACACTACTTCTTACTATTGTCAAGTTTACACTCTAGGAAGCAAGGGAGGGTTGTGGAGAAGCACTGCTCTTACTAGTAGCTCAACCGTGCACGAAAGCAATATGGTAGGGGTTTTTTCTAATGGAAATATTCACTGGTTGGGTTGTGATTCGAATGGCTTTCCGCGGATTTCTTGCTTTGATCTTGAAACAGAACTTTTTACGACGGCTCTATCCCCCCCTCCTCATCTTAAGGATAAGATGTTTAGTACACTGTCCGGCGCTTTAAGTGATTGCTTGGGTTTATGCGACAATTCGTCTCAAACTGAGATTGTTATGTGGTTGATGAAGGACTATGGAGACGATAAATCTTGGACTAAGCAATATGTCATCCCCAAAATTAAGCCTCTTTCTTGTTGGAATGAACCTATTTATGTAATCAAGTTGTTGAAAGATGGTGATGTTTTGATTAGAAGGGGCGATTCCAGTATATTATGCTACTCCAACAAGACTAGAAGTATCCGAGAAACTGCTGTTATTGAATCACCTAGCCATTCTTGGACCGGAGCAGTTTGGTTTACTCCGAGCTTTCTTCCCCTCAAAACCTTATTTCCGATGGAGAATGTTAGCTCATTCTGAGTTTTATTATTATTTTATTTTATTTTATTTTATTTTTATTTTATTATTATTATTTTTTTTGAATGAAGTTTCTCTAGTTTATTGCATTGTTGAATATGAAGCAAACAAAAGAAGGTCATTCAGCTTCTAGTAGGCTTTGGTGACTATATATTTAGGGATGAAATGCATAAGTGCTTCTATTTCGAAACAATCGATATTCTGTAATTTTATTTCACATTTTGATAGAATCTCGTCTACTAAGATTTTTTGTCCTTTCAACAGATTAAGATCATCTATTGCATCTCCTATTGCATCGTCGGATGTTCGCCAAGTGTTTAAAACATTCAAAAATCAGTAATAATCAAAGAATTCCATAAACAAAAAAGTTGATTTAGGAAATATTTTTAACACGTGTCAAGCATCCGACGATGCAATAGGTGATACAACATCGAAATGTAATAGAAGATCTCAATCCCCTTTCAACTACACTATCATTTAGTCTTAAAATTTTGACTTCTGTTCCGTTGTTTAGTGTACGAGAGTGACATTGTACAAGATTGTGCTGGAAAGTTGAACGTGTATATACATGCTATTATAATTCAAATACTTATTTTTTAGTATTTAATTTTAATTTTATTAGTTAAAAATTGAAGAATAAAAATTAAAAAAATTATCATTTAATTGAGTTAGTAATTTTAGAACCTTTCCACCCCCAAAAAATAGGGCTTACTTTTTTCGACACCTCACAATACTAGCGCCGCCGTGTGGGTTTTAGGCCAAACTTTGTTCCATAATCATAAATTATTTTGGTTTTCTTTAATCAGGGAGGTAAAGAAATCCACCAAATTAGTTAATACCGGTCCAAATCCCAAAATGGAGCAAGATTTCTCCCCTAACCTAACCCCGCGATTCGCGGAAGGAACTCTGGAGTTTGCCAAAACCTATAAACCAGTCCCTAGCCTCGCTGTCTTTGAAGGCGAGACGAGTTCAAAGCAGTACAAGATTTATGAACTTGAAGATGAGGTTAATCTCGAAATCTCCAAGACATCTTGTAATCTAGCCTTCAGCTTCAGCTTCCCTCATCCTCAAGTTATACGTGCTTCGGTTGATGGTTTGCTACTTTTGCTTGATCTTAAGACGAAGCCTTATAAACTGTCCGTATGCAATCCACTCACTCTCCAATGCATCGACCTTCCTAGTCGTCCGGTGGGTGCATCTAAACAGCTGTTTCAGACGGACAGTTACGGATTTGGAGTGAGCAGAATTAGTGGCCAATATAAGATAGTTAGGATTTTCTACCAAGGTTATGACAACGAAGAATCGGGCACTTGGGGGGTAGATTTCGAATCTCAGTGTCAAGTGTATACTCTTGGAATGGGATTATGGAGAAGTGTTACACCTGCTAGTAGCTCACTCGTGTATCAAGGTGATTCTGTTGGGGCGTTTCTGAATGGAAATCTTCACTGGCCTGTGCTTGATGTGGAGGGCCGTCCGTGGATTTCTTGCTTTGATCTTGAAACCGAAACTTTTACCACTCTCTCTCCCCCTCGTCTTGATCATAGTCATAGTCATAGTTGTGTAGGCCGTGATATCTTTAGGACAATGTTTGCTTCAAGGGATTGCTTAGGTATATGTGATAATTCGAGGTATGAGATTGCTATCTGGATCATGAACACTTATGGAGATGAGGAATCTTGGACGAAGCAAGTTTCCATAGCAAGAAGTAGGCCTCGATCCTTTTTCTATGGATATATGTGCGTCATCAAAGTGTTGAAAGATGGCGACGTTTTGATTAAGAAGAAAGACGAGTCCAGAATGTTACGCTACTCCAACAAGACCGGAACTGTTCAAGTGACTGACCTCATTGAATTGCCTTCCCTTGGCCGCCTTGGTCGTACCAGCGCAGTCTGTCTTACTCCGAGTTTTCGTGGTCTCAAAACGTTGTTTCCGATGGAGAATGTGAGCTCGTTCTGATTTCCACTCCTTTTAGACTGCATATATCTTGTGATGAAGTTTATCTACGGTACTTTGTTGCATTGTTGATTATGAAGCAAAGAAGAGAAGATGAGTAAACAATAATTTGGCTGTGAGCCTATCCTTTTGCTTACTGCATATCTATATAGGGATGAAATGTGTAGATGTTTATTGTGATATGTATTCTTCTTTTGAAATAACTCTTGTGCTGTAACTTTTTCCACATTCTTCAGGCTTGCTGCAGTTTAATGTACTGTTGAGAATGGGCTCATGATGGAAAATTGTGTTGAAAAACTAATGAAGGCACATCGTATGCCATTATTCAAGAGTTTATTCATTATGCAATTTAGGGAGAAGTAGCAGATAAGCCCCTCCTAGAGTTGTCACCCCTAACACATATATGACCCTAACGAATCATTCGAGGCGTATTCAACCCCAATGTACATTTAATTGGGCATTATACCCTTCCGTCTAACACTGTTAATATATTTCATTTTCTGTTTTCTTTTATGCTTTCACCGGAAAATTCATGGGTTGACTGAAACGCGACGACACTCAGTACGTTGAAGTTCGAATCGACGGCGTTGAATCTCGGACGCCCACGAAAAGCGCTGGATGGAAGATCTGCAACAGTAAGTCCTGTCAGTGCTATCGGGCAGCAGCACCGTGCCACTTGCCGTCCAAGTCAGCTGCTTCGGATGCGGCGGCACCGCCCGTCGGCGTCTGCATGTCGAATAAAATTACCAATTTCTGCCTGCCGCGGAAATTTGGATTTCTGGCTTTTGACGTTGTACTAGATTATGCTTGAACTACTTTTCAAAATGATTACCTACTATCTTGCTACGAGCTCCTTAAAATGATTTCTGGTCTGAATGTATACAATTCTTTTGTTTTGATTTATTTCTCGTGAAATTAATTTATTTTATTACTTATTGAGCTGTGTAAACTTTTAATAAGAAAAGTACACTCTAATTTTCAAACTGTGTACATGTGAATTTTGATAGTTGTATTTCAATTAATCTCACCCAAGTTTTTGCCTTAATATTTTTGTTTAAATCGAGCGATGGAAATCTCAAGGACTTAGGATGGGTAGGGATAGATATATACATGTGTGGGTAGGGATAGATATACATATGTTAGTTATTGAATTCTTTAATTTGTCAAAAGTTTAATTCTTAAGAGATTGGATTTCCTTATGAAGCTTTAGTTTTTTTAGATTTCTTATTTAACACTACCCTATATAAGGGTTTGTTACTTTCGGTATTGATGTCAATATTTCTGTAAAAACCCTAGAGCTAGCCATACATACGCCGCCACAATTCAACCGCGCTACCGCCGTGATCCTCCATCTACGTGAACCTTCCGCCACAATTCATCCGTGCTACCGCTGTGATCCTCCATCTACGTGAACCTTCCGCCACAACTCTCGGCTGTTTCCAGTTATAGGTGGAAGAAGAAGGGTGACGTCAGGTCAGATCAGATCAACTTCGCGTCTTGTTCAATTAGCACCGCTAATTGATCATTATTTTTATGAATCATCTTCTTTTTTTTATTTTTTTTATTTTAAATTTCTTTATTATATCGACTTATTTGCTATCCCCTCCCAAGTAATTTTTTGCCTTTGGAGAAAAATAAAAGGTAAAAACTCAATATTTTCTTAATTTCCTTAGTGTTATTGTTAGAGCTGGGGAGAATATCAGGGATCCTTGTGGTTTAAGTAGGTCTAATTCTGTTTCAATCGTAAACTTGTTAATTTTTTAAGCTTCTGGTTCAAGTCTTCTAAAAAAGCACTGATGTTTTTTGTTTGATCTCAGAACAAGTCAAAATCCCAGAATGGAGCAAGATCTCTTCACAGGATCTCCCTTCAGAGGTGAAGATAGAAATCCTTTCAAGACTCCCCATTCGAAGCGCTTTGAGGTGCAAGCTTGTTCATAAGTCATGGCGCAGTTTGATCGAAAGCCCCGAATTCATCAAGGCGTCGTTCAAATCATCAGTCGTCGCTGTCTTTCAAAAGAAGAGTTCAGAGCCACCGTACAAGGTTTACGAAGTTGATGAAGACGGAAAAATCCCCAAGAAAGAAGTCTTAAGCTTCAGTTTCTCACTCAAGAATGATGATGAAGTCGGTTACTTCAACTTCCTTTACCCTGAAACAATATATAGCTCATCTAATGGTTTGTTGTTCTTGTTCGACCATCATTGTGATCTCATGATATGCAATCCAATCACTCGCGAATACATCAAAATTTCCAGTCCTCGGCTGTTGTTAAATCAACATAAGCCGAGCAGTTTTGGGTTCGGAATGAGCAAATCGAGTGGCCTATACAAGGTAGTTAGGGTTTTCGAAGAAGAAGTTTGCAGTCTAGAGTGCCAAGTCTACACTCTAGGGATCTCATCGTTTTGGATCCCTTGCGGCATTACTACTGCAAGCTCACTCGTGCTTGGGCGTGATACAATGGGGATTTTTCTGAATGGGAATCTTCATTGGTTGGCATATGATTTGAATGGCTTTCTATGGATTGCTTGCTTTGATCTTGAATCCGAACGCTTTACCACTCGCTTTCCTCCTCCTCATCTTGAGGGTTGTAATGAACATAGGTCGTTGGCTGTTTTGAGGGATTGCTTAGGTTTATGCGATAATTCGTCTAAAAATGAGATTGTTATTTGGATGATGAAGGATTATGGAGATGTGAGATCTTGGAGTAAGCAGTATGTGATTCCCAAAATGGATCCTCTTTGTAGTTGGAATGGAGTTGTGCGTGCAATCGAAGTGTTGAAAGATGGTGGGGTTTTGATTAAGAAGGAAGGCGAGTCGAAAATATTATACTTCAACAACAACAAGACCACTAGTAGTATTCAAGATACTCGTGTTACTGCTTCAAGTGCAGTCTCTTACACTCCAACCTTGCTTTCTCTCAGATCCTTGTTCCCTACACATTATGTTACATCATTCTGATTTAATTATTAGATTGCTTTTAATAATGATCAGTTTTCTTTAGTATATTGCACTCATGTTATGGATGAATTTTGTATAATTCTTGGGATGAAATGTGTAACTGCAAAAATTCTACAGTATAGTTGATTTGACTTTCGGTTACTTTCACTATCTATGTTTATGCTTCTGAACAAATTCTAGGATTAGCCCCAATTTCTTATGTATCCAAACATTATTTTTTATTCTTACAGTATTTTTTTTTTTTAAAAATATTGTTTTATTATAATAAATCATAGCGCAAAAAGAAAATGGAGAAAGAAAAAAAATATATCTATATAAAAATCCTACGGATATATATAGATTCGAAAAGACCGATAGTAATATTTTAACAGGGAAGAAAATATACACGTAGTATCATAAATAATAGGGTTTGATTAATTAGTTGTTGGACGATAGCCACAAATTCCGCCGCCGTCATCACCCTTTCTACCTCAACCTTCCGCCACAACTCTGCTGTGTCCAGTTATAGGTGAAGGTGAGATCAACTTTTTCTATGTTTGTTGTGTTATAACTATATGTATCTATTGCTTGATTTCGTTATGTTCGTTGTTAAAGTTGTGGAGAAAAAGAAGAAGAAGAATACTTTAACATTTTACGCCTAAGCCTCTTTCTTTCATAAACTTGTGGATTTAATTTAGACTCCCAATACGCAGAAAATTTGCAGAAATTAATACACTCCCAATATGAGGAGAAGAAGCTACGCAAAATATTCCAAAACGGGGCACGATTTGTTGACAAATCTCCCTTTAGAAACCAGCATTGATATCCTCTCAAGACTCTCTCCCCGAACCACTTTGCTCTGCAAGTGTGTTTGCAAGTCATGGCGCAGTTTAATCGAAACTCCAGAATTTGCCGAGTTCAATAAGTTAGCCCCTCCTCTCGCCATTTTTCAAGATGAAAACAAGAGCTCAAACCTTCCATACAAGGTTTGTGAATTAGATGATGAAAACTGTTGCATTAATGAAGTCTTCAACTTCAGCTTCCCTCATCCTGCTCCACTGCATTCTTCAGTTGATGGTTTGCTATTACTGTTCAACCAGTCTATGTTTGAGGATCGCCTTAATCTCATCATATGCAATCCAATCACCCGCGACTACATCAAGATCCTTTCTCCTCGTGTCGATAATATGCCTGGATTGCTGTCTTGGCCTATTATTATAGGATTTGGCGTGAGCAAAACCACCGCCCAATACAAGCTAGTTAGAATCATTTGCACGTATAACGTCCCTCAATGGAGGCTACATAATGATTCTTACTGTTGTCAAGTATACACTCTTGGAACAGGAGGATTGTGGAGAAGCACTGCTCTTACTAGAAGCTCAATCGTGTACAATAGCAATATGGTGGGAGTTTTTCTGAATGGAAATATTCACTGGTTGGGTTCTGATTGGAATGGCTTTGCGCAGATTTCTTGCTTTGATCTTGAAACTGCATTTTTTACGACCGCTCTCTCTCCTCTTCCTCATCTTAAATATTGTCATGTTCTTCAGATGTTTAGTACACTGTCTGCTTTGAGTGATTGCTTGGTTTTATGCGACTATTCGTCTGAAAATGAGATTTTTATTTGGTTGATGAAGGATTACGGAGACGAGAAATCTTGGACTAAGCAATATGTCATCCCCAAAATTAAGCCTCTTTCTTGTTGGAATGAACCTATTTATGTAATCAAATTGTTGAAAGATGGTGATGTTTTGATTAGAAGGGGCGATTCCAGAATATTATGCTACTCCAACAAGACTAGAAGTATCCGAGAAACTGGTCTGATTGAATCGCGTGGCCATTTTAGTGCCAAAGCATTCTTCTATACTCCGAGCTTTCTTCCCCTCAAAACCTTATTCCGGATGGAGAATGTAAGCTCATTCTGATTTTTTTTTTCTTTTTTTAACGAAGTTTCTCTAGTTTATTGCATTGTTGAATATGACACAGACAAGCTAGAGAAGATCATTTAGGCTTAGGCCTGAAATGTGTTAGTGCTTCTATTTCGAAACAATCAATATTCTTTAGTAATTTTATTCCACATATTGATAGAATCTCGTAGTCTCCGATTTCGTGTCCTTTCAACTATTCCCTCCGTCCACCATTTATTGACACTATTAGTATATTGAGACGTCCGATTTACTGAACCTTTTCATTTTGGGACATAGGCCCTACAATCACTTTAATACTTTAACACTTTATCATTCTACTTTTTAACACTATAATACAATTAAAAATATTACTTTCGGCATTAATATCACTATTGTTGTAAGAACCCAGAGTACTTAGACATTGTCCGCCACGATTCAGCCTCGCCACAGCCGTGATCCTCCATCTACTTGAACCTTCCATCAATTAGCACCGTTGATCACTCTTTTTTATCATTTTTTCTTTTTCTTTTTCTTTTTTTTTTTTTTTAAATTTCTTCGTTATATCTACTTATTATTTGTTATCCACTCCAAAGTGATTTTCTAAAAATAAATAAATAAACATGAAGAATCATTGAATCGCATAACCATGTTTGCACCAGTGCAGTTATCCATTGCTTGATTTCGTTATGTTCATTGTTAAAGTTAAAAGTTGTGGGGAAGAAGAAGAATAATAATTTTACCTTTTACGCCTAAAAGCCTATTTCTTTTAAACTTGTGGATTTTAGCATGCTATATATTGATCCGCAGAAAAATTGCAGAAATACACTCCCAATATGAGAACAAGTCCAAAATATTCCAAAAGGGGCCAGAATTTGTTGACAAATCTCCCTTCAGAAATCACCATTGATATCCTCTCAAGACTCCCTCTTCGAACCATCATAATGTGCAAGTTTGTTCATAAGTCATTTAGCAATTTGATCGAAACTCCAGAGTTTGCCAACTCCTACAAATCAGCCCCTCCTTGTCTTGCAGTTTTTCAAGAAGAAAAGAAGAGCTCAAAGCCATACAAGGTTTGTGAATTAGATGATAAAAACTGTTGTATTAATAATCAAGTCTTCAACTTCAGCTTCAGCTTCCCTCGTGCCGCCCCACTGCATTCTTCAATTGATGGTTTGCTATTACTGTTCAACCACTCTGATTTTGCGGCTCGCCATAATCTCATCATATGCAATCTAATAACCCACGACTACATCAAGATTCCTCCTCCCCATTTTAATAATATGCCTGAAGTGGTGCCTTGGTTTATAGTACTACTGGATTTGGAGTGAGCAAAACCACGGGCCGGTATAAGCTAGTTAGGATTTTCTGCTTGTATAACTTTCAAGAATGGAGGCTACAAAATGGTTCTTACTGTTGTCAAGTGTACACTCTTGAAAGAGGAGGATTGTGGAGAAGCACTGCTCTTACTACTTGTAGCTCGCTTGTGTGTGAAGGCAATACGGTAGGAGTGTTTTTGAATGGAAATATTCACTGGTTGGCTTCTGATTTGGACGGCTTTCTACGAATTTCTTGCTTTGATCTTGAAACCGAACTTTTTACGGCAGCTCTCTCTCCTCCTCCATTTCTTAAAGATAGACGTGGTCTTAAGACGTTTTGTACGCTGTCGTCTGCTTTGAGTGATTGCTTGGTTTTATGTGACAAGTCCTCTGGAAGTTATGAGAGTGTTATATGGTTGATGAGGGATTATGGAGATGAGAAATCTTGGACTAAGCAATTTGTCATCTCGCCTCTTTCTCTTTCTAATTTTTATAGACCTATATGAGTGATCAAAGTGCTTAAAGATGGTGATGTTTTGATTAAAGGGGGCAATTCCAGAATATTATGCTACTCCAACAAGACTAGAAGTATCCAAGAAACCGATCTGATTGAATCGCGTGGCCATTTTAATTAGTACCGGAGCAGTCTGTTTTACTCCAAGCTTTCTTCCCCTCAAAACCTTATTTCCAACGGAGAATGTAAGCTCATTCTGAATTTTTTCTTGAATATGAAGCAAACAAGAGAAGATTATTGTGTATTTCTGGGGATGAGATGTAACGATGCTTCTATTTCAAAACATTCATTATGTTGTAATTTTATTCCGTATTTTGATAGAAATAGTAAACATACATAAATTCTTAAAATTACAATTTAATGCTATTAGTCTATAGATTTGATCACCTCCCTTATAAACAAGAAGTCTTCTTTGATAGCCAAACTTATTATGTAAGAGTTGCTCTTCAATTGTTGTTTCTCCTCTCATATTATCTTGACTACAGTAATGCTCCCGTACTTATAGAAATGCTCCCCTACCTACGGTGGGCACATGTGCCCACCGATGATGTGGCAGTGCCACGTCTGTAATTTTTCCTTTTAGGGTTTAGTTTTTTATATTAGAGTTTAGTTTTTTATAGTAGGGTTTAATTATTTTTTGTAGGGTTTTTATTAATTTCCTTATATATTCCAATGCCACGTCATCCATGGGCACATTAAGCATACCCATGGTGGGCATTGGAGCATTACTCCCCGTACTTATTGTGGATACATTGTCACTTTAATATTTTTCCTTTAGATTATTTTTTTTAAGTAGGATTTAATTTTTTTTTAATTTATTTTTATAATAAATATTAATAATAATTTTCCTAAATATAATATTGTTACTTTAGCCGTGATCATATTAAATATGCTCACGGTGTCTTGACTGTTTGTTTTCTTCTTGGTTTTGTTAACACAAGGTCAGCAGTTGCAAAACTTGGCATTGTTCTAGATTGTGCTTGAATATTGAACTAAATTTCACAAAATGTATTGCAATAGTTTAAAGATGCTTGGATTTTCAAATAAATCACTTTACCTCCTTACAAATTACAGTAAAATATCTAGATTTATTTTTCTTCAAAAAAACTTGTTAATTATTCTTGGAATTAATTATGTAAACTTTCAATGGATTTTTTCATATTTTTATTCCAACCTAAACGAAATTACAATTAAATGCCCCCAAGAGATTCGAGAACAACCTTATGTTAGAGATGAGATTTAACGAATCCCAACTAATAAAGGCGCTGCAAGTTCCCTTAATAATAAAGGAACTCGATGGGGACTTTTCTCAAACAGGTGGGTTGCGCTAAAGCTTCCTCTTCCTCACGTGGGTATGCAGTGGGATAGTTATGGATTCGAAGTGAGCAAAACAAGTGGGGAATATAAGTTAGTTAGAATATTTCAAGATTCTGATCACGTTTCTTCAAATGAATGGAGGCTAGACACTAAATCTTGGTATTTTCAAGTATACACTCTTGGAAAAGGATCGTGGAGAAGCATCAATGCTCCTTGTACTAGCTCACTCATGTATGAAGAATTAGGGTTTTTTTTTTCTGAATGGAAATCTTCACTGGATTGCTTTTGATTCGAAGAGCCATCCTTTGGTTTCTTGCTTTGATCTGAACTTTCTACCATTCTCTCTCCTCCTCGTCTCGATTCTCATGATGGTCCTTGTTTTACTGATTTTGGTCCTTGTAACTTTAGGACATTGTTTGATTTGAGGGGTTGTCTTGGATTATGCGATAGTTCGTTCGAATATGAGATTGTTATATGGATGATGAAGGATTATCGCGATGAGAGCAATTTGTGATCAACAAAGGGAGCTTCTCTTCTGCTTCTTGTCGACATATGTACTGCGAAGTCAAGGTTTTCGAAGATGGTGACATTTTGCTCACCAAGGGCTACTGCCAAATATTTGGTTACTCCAACAAGATGAAAGATATTCGAGGAACTCATATCTATGATTGTAAAAGTGCAGTCGTTTATACCCCAACCCTTCTTTCTCTCAAAACTTGTATTTGATATTCATTGGGATTATGCAAGAAATATTTGCCAACTATATTTGTGGCCTGGGGATGAAATGCATAAATATATGCTTCTACTTTTAGATATTTATTCGCCTATAACTTTTGGGATTTTCTATACTATCATTTGCTAGAAATCGATTTGTGAGATAATTGTTGAAACAAAGAATGAGCGTAAAAGTTTATGATTTTTCAAAAGAATATAAAAAAATTAAAAAACAATGAAAGGAATTCCCTCTCTCTTATCGTGGTTTTCTTTTCTTCTTTATTTTATGGACTTAATTATATTCGATACCCAGTCCAAGTAACTTTTTGCCTTTGGGGAAAAAAGAAAAAAAAATAAAAAAATCATGCCTCTCTAAAATTGTGAGTTTAGATGATTATGATTCAAGTCTTTTAAAAAAATCACTGATGTTTTTTGTTTGATAAAATTACTAGAAGCAGTTCAAAATAATATCCCAGAATGGGGCAAGATTTGTTCAGAAAACTCCCCCCAGAAATCACCATTGAAATCCTGTCAAAGACTCCCTATTCATGAAGCCACCAAGTGCAAGCTTGTTAATAAGTCATGGTGCAGTTTGATCGAAAGCTCTGAGTTCGCCAACTCCTACAAATCAACCCCTTACCTCGCTCTCTCTCAAATGGTCGAGGCACATCCGTATTCGTACAAGGTTTATGAAGTTGAAGATGGGGATGGGGATGAAAACACCAAGAATAATTCTTGCAGTGAAGCCTTCAACTTCAGCTTTCCTCACCCTGTCTCGCTACATAATTCAGTTAACGGTTTGCTATTCATGTGTGACGTCCAGCGGTCTCATCTGTATGTATGTGTTATGTCGGGTGTGTAGAATGCGAATCGGTAGAGTAACAACTATGTAAAACCGAGGCGAGAATTTAATTCTCTCTCCGCAAGACAAAATTGTTCCGCACAGTACACGCGGTTCTATAGCAATTGTCTCCAAAATACAACGGTTTTCGATTACGAGTTCTTGTACTAGAACGTCGTAATTCCGGCGAACCTACTTGATACTCGGGACTTGAGTATGCAAAGATAAACTAGGATATATATGAGATGCTTGAAGCGAATTGGAATGAATGAAACCAAAGGGGGGCCCTCTATTTATAGTTACGAAGTAGTGCGATTGAAGAGACGCGACCGGACCAAGTGGTGCGAACCAAGGAGACACCTTGGTTCATAGGTGAAATGATGCATTGGTTTGCGTGCCAAAGGGTGCGACTAACCGCGTATTGCCATGTGGCAGCGGCCAGTCGTGCCACGTCAGCACGAACTGCCATGTGGCATGCGTGCACACGCCAACCGCCGGCCATGTCATCGGGATTTACACGTGGCAATGCCACGTAGGCACAACCGCTAGCCACGTCACCAGGTACATGGCTTGCGTGAGTTTGACACGTGCTCTCCTGTCCACGTCAGCGCCACATGGACCGCCATGTCACCGCTTGAACCATTGTCGTCCAAAACATCAAAGGCCCCTACGGCTCCTCGCGACGATGCGTACGTGCGAAGTGCGCCGACAAAGCGCCCATTGCGACAAGTGCACGTGCTCGGACTCGGACCTCGTAGGAGTTCGGTCAATGGTGACTAAAAAGTCAACTATGGTACACCTTAAGGCACACCATAGAGGAGCACACTTGATTGCTCCTTAGTGTTTGGAAATCCCTTATAAATGGCTCTACTCTTCATTATTTTTCCAATGTGGGACAAATGTTATCCCCCACATTTCCCACATTCAAATGATTTACTTTGTGCATTCATTTCTCATTCATTCCTTTATGGAATTAGACAAATAAATACACTAGATTCATCTACATAAAATGTAGATTTCAAATCCATTATCAAATTCCATTAATTAATGGAATTACCATAACTTAATTATGGATTTAATTTAGAGCATTTATAAAATTTCAACAATCCCCCACATGAATGAAATTAATGCATATGCAACATATACTAAGTCCCGACGACCTGTTATCGCATCAGGATAGCTGGTAGTTAGCCTTGAACCTTCTTTGTGTAGTGTTATCGGATTTACTCGCTGCTCGGTGAACGTGATGTCTTGAACCGGTCAGCTTTTGTGCAAATCAAGACAATAACACACACATGATAACAGATCTTATATCTTTCAGTTCTCACGTTGTGTCCGTTTTGGCCTTGGACCATATCTTGGATTCATAAGTGTTATTAATTAGAAGCGGCCTCACTTCTCACTTATATAGATGATCTTCTATAAAGAGTAGCCTGTCATACTCCACCTTTTCCAAGGCTATAGAAATCATTAAAAACTTTCACAAGTTTACCCTTTACCACACACGACAGGTTCGTACTTGGGCAGCTGCAAGAACGGATTATGTAGATTCCAAGTACTTGACTTGAACCTTCACAAAATGTTGTCTCCTTAAACCAAGTTCATGGGATCTCCAATCTTCATGGTGGAGTGTCATTTATGAACGTCCATTTATCGTGGGTTTCAATCTCATTCCCCTTACTGCATTGTAGAATTGATCACGGTTAATACCTTTAGTAAACGGATCCGCTATATTGTCTTTTGACTTTACATAGTCAATGCATATTATGCCAGTCGTGATCAATTGCCTAACGGTATTGTGTCTACGACGAATATGTCGAGACTTACCGTTATACATACTATTCTTTGCCCTCCCTATAGCAGCCATGCTATCACAATGTATCATGACGGGAGGCACGGGTTTTTCCCAACATGGAATATCCTCTAAGAAGTTTCTAAGCCATTCGGCTTCTTCACCGGCCTTATCTAAGGCTATGAACTCCTATTTCATAGTGGATCGGGCAATACATGTTTGCTTAGAGGATTTCCAACTTATGGCACCGCCTCCAATGGTAAACACAAAATCACTTGTAGATTTGGTGTCTTGGGTATCGGATATCCAATTCGCATCACTATATCCCTCCAACACGGCTGGATATCGTGAGTAGTGTAATCCGAACGTGTAGGTATGTTTTAAATACCTCAACACTCTAGTTAGAGCCGTCCAATGATCCTTCGCGGGATTACTCGTGAATCGACTCAATTTACTTAGAGAATATGCTAAGTCAGGCCTTGTACAATTTGTGATATACATTAGGCTTCCAATGATCTTAGCATAATCTTCTTGCGATACGGGTTCTCCTCGATTTTTAGCCAAGTGTAGACTTAAATCGACGGGTGTTCTAGCCGGAGGTAGATCAAACGCTTTGAATTTCTTAAGCACTTTCTCAATGTAATGAGATTGTGATAAGATTATTCCTTCCGATGTTCTAGAAATTTTAATTCCTAGAATCACGTCCGCTAATCCCATATCTTTCATGTCGAAATTTCTTTTCAACATTTCCTTTGTATTCATGATAACATCATGACTACTTCCCATAATCAACATGTCATCAACGTATAAATATACGATGACGAAGTTGTTTGGGGTGCCTTTAATGTAGACACATTTGTCACATTCATTAATTTTGAACTTATTTGACAACATTACTTCGTCAAATTTCTCGTGCCATTGTTTAGGTGCTTGTTTAAGTCCATACAAGGATTTAACAAGTTTACACACATTCTTCTCTTGGCCGGGGATCACAAACCCTTCAGGTTGTTCTATGTATATTTCATCTTCAAGTTCCCCATTTAGGAATGTCGTCTTTACATCCATTTGATGTATTTCAAGATTATACAACGCCGCTATGGCTATTAGCGTTCTAATGGATGTAATTCGAGTTACGGGAGAGTATGTATCAAAGTAGTCATACCCTTCCTTTTGCCTATAGCCCTTGACTACAAGCCGAGCTTTGTACTTATCTATAGACCCATCAGCTTTGAATTTCTTCTTAAGTATCCACTTGCAACCCAAAGGTTTATTTCCCGGAGGAAGATCAACAATATTCCAAGTGTGATTGCTTAAGATTGATTCAAATTCACTATTTATTGCTTTTCTCCATAGATCAGCATCAGGACTAGACAAAGTTTCTTTGATAGTCATTGGTTCATCTTCTAATGAATATACTACAAAATGGGGCCAAATGATTTTGTAGTTTTTGCTCTTTTGCTTCGCCTTTGTTCCAGTGTAGGTTCGCGTGTTGACTCAACACTACGATTAACATCCTATAGGCGAGATTTCTTCATAAGTTCTCTTGACAGAACTTATGTCCTTTTCTTTCTTAGGAAAGATCGTTTCAAAGAATATGGCATTCCTTGATTCTATGATCATTCCTTGATTTATGTCCGGTACTTCTGACTTGTGTACAAAGAATCGATAAGCACTACTATTGTTTGCATAACCAATGAAAATGCAATCAATAGTTTTAGGTTCTATCTTTATTTGCTTGGTTTTGGTACTTCAACTTTTGCTAAGCACCCGCACACTTTCGTGTATTTGTAGGATGGTTTCCTATCTTTCCATAGTTCATATGGAGTCTTATCTTGTTTCTTTTGAGGTAACTTATTTAGAATCTTATTTGCCGAAAGAATAGCTTCCCCCCACATGTTATGTGATAAGCCCGAGTTAATCAACATAGCATTTATCATTTCTTTCAATGTTCTATTCTTTCGTTCCGCAACACCATTAGATTGTGGAGAGTAAGGTGTCGTCTTTTGATGAATAATGCCATGTTCATGATAGAATTCTTCAAAAGGCGCAACATATTCTCCTCCTCGATCACTACGAATTATTTTTATTTTGGTGTTGAGTTGATTTTCAACTTCATTTTTGTAACTTTTGAAAGCTTCGAAGGCTTCATCTTTGCTTCTCAAAAGATACACATAGCAAAATCTTATGCAATCATCTATAAATGTGATGAAGTAATTTTTACATCCTCTCGTTTGCACAAGTTTCAAATCACATAGATCCGTATGAATTAAGTCAAGAGGTTTTGATGACCTTTCCACCGAATGGAATGGTTGTTTTGCCATTTTCGCCTCAACACATACCTCACATTTGTGATGATTGAATGATATTTTTGACAATAACTCCATTTTTACCAAACGATGTATTATTTTGTAATTTGCATGTCCTAATCTATCATGCCATAAATTAGAAGACTCAAGCAAATAAACAACTTTATCTTTATTAGCATCATTGAGTTATACATTCATAGTGCATAGTTTGAAAAGACCATTGTCTAGATAGCCTTTTCCTATAAAGCGACCATTTTTTGTCAATACAAATTTGTCGGCTTCAAAGACCATTCTAAAGCCCGCTTTGCTCAAAGCAGATCCCGAGACAAGGTTCTTGCGAATGTCGGGAACGTGCAACACATTTAGCAATGTGAGCGTCAATCCCGATGTCATTAAGAGAGCAACTTTCCCACATCCAATGACCTTGGATGATGCGGAATTGCCCATGTAGAGCTCCTTCTTCTCGGTGACCGCCTCATAGGTCGAGAACATAGCCTTGTCGGCGCAAATATGGCGAGTCACGCCGGTGTCTATCCACCAACCCAAGGGGTTTCCAACCAAGTTGACTTCATCTACAATTGCGGAGAGGTTGAGCTCGTTCATGTCGATGGGCACGGTCTTTCCTTCCGCCATGTTTGCTTCTTCTTTCTTCTTGTCCGCTTTTGGTTTGCGATAGTCCTTCGACATGTGTCCCAGTTTGCCACAATTGTAGCAATCTCCTTTAATCCTCTTTTGCTTCTTTGGGTTGGAGTCGTGCTTCTTCCCTTTGAACTTGCGCTTCTTCTTATTGTTGCTCGACTCGGCCAAATTTGCCTTTTCCTCATACGAGGACTTGTCCGTTTTAGAATCAGATTGACGATTATCCTCCTCAATCCTCAAACGAACGATTAGATCTTCAAGACCCATCTCCTTGCGTTTGTGCTTGAAAGGATTCCGACAAGACCATACCCTCGGCGAGTATGTCGTGCAAGATGAGTTGAATCTCTTGCACTTGTTCAATGACAGCCTTGCTGTCTACCATTTGAAGTCCAAGAATCGCCCGACTATGAATTTCTTCAAGCCGGCATCTTCCGTTTTGTACTTCGTTTCCAAGGAATTCCATAATTCCTTGGAGGTTTTGGTACTAGAGTACACACTATAAAGTGTGTTGTCTAGCCTATTGAGTATGTAGTTGCGACATAAAAAGTCGCCATGATGCCATGCATCATACGCGATTCATTTATCCGAATCAGTATCATCTTCATCAACATGGGGTTCATTTTCCGATAGGAATCGAGCCAAATTTAAAGTAGTGAGATAAAACAACATTTTAGATTGCCTACGCTTAAATTCCGAACCTGAGAACTTCTCCGGTTTTTCGGCATGAGTGGGGGCGTTTGGAATGTTGGTGCTGCTTGATTGCGCCATTTCCACACGAAATTTTTGTCTTGCGATTGTTATGTCGGGTGTGTAGAATGCGAATCGGTAGAGTAACAACTATGTAAAACCGAGGCGAGAATTTAATTCTCTCTCCGCAAGACAAAATTGCTCCGCACAGTACACGCGGTTCTATAGCAATTGTCTCCAAGATACAACGGTTTTTGATTACGAGTTCTTGTACTAGAACGTCGTAATTCCGGCGAACCTACTTGATACTCGGGACTTGAGTATGCAAAAGATAAACTAGGATATATATGAGATGCTTGAAGCGAATTGGAATGAATGAAACCAAAGGGGGGCCCTCTATTTATAGTTACGAAGTGGTGCGATCGAAGAGACGCGACCGGACCAAGTGGTGCGAACCAAGAGACACCTTGGTTCATAGGTGAAATGATGCATTGGTTTGCGTGCCAAAGGGTGCGACTAACCGCGCGTTGCCATGTGGCAGTGGCCAGTCGTGCCACGTCAGCACGAACTGCCATGTGGCATGCGTGCACATGCCAACTGCCGGCCACGTCACCAGGCACATGGCTTGCGTGAATTTGACACGTGCTCTCCTGTCCACGTCAGCGCCACATGGACCGCCATGTCACCGCTTGAACCATTGTCGTCCAAAACATCAAAGGCCCCTATGGCTCCTCGCGACGATGCGTACGTGCGAAGTGCGCCGACAAAGCGCCCATTGCGACAAGTGCACGTGCTCGGACTCGGACCTCGTAGGAGTTCGGTCAATGGTGACTAAAAAGTCAACTATGGTACACCATAAGGCACACCATAGAGGAGCACACTTGATCGCTCCTTAGTGTTTGGAAATCCCTTATAAATGGCTCTACTCTTCATTATTTTTCCAATGTGAGACAAATGTTATCCCCCACATTTCCCACATTCAAATGCTTTACTTTGTGCATTCATTTCTCATTCATTCCTTTATGGAATTAAACAAATAAATACACTAGATTCATCTACATAAAATGTAGATTTCAAATCCATTATCAAATTCCATTAATTAATGGAATTACCATAACTTAATTATGGATTTAATTTAGAGCATTTATTGGGAAAATTCCAACAGTATGCAATCCAGTCACTCGTGAATACATCACCATCCCCAGTCCTCAACCTGATGAACCCTACTTCGGGTTTGACAGCTATGGGTTTGGAGTGAGCAGAAAGAGTGGGCAGTATAAGCTAGTTAGAATCGACGACGAACTAATCAATGACCGAAGTATTAGAAAACATGTTTGGAGGCGGAGTTGTCAGGTATACCCTCTCGGAACGGGACTATGGAGAAGCATTGCTCCTTACGGTAAGCCACTCGTGCACGCTCCTAGCAGTAGGCCATACACGTACAAAGAGGATATAGTAGGGGCGTTTGTGAATGGAAACTTTCACTGGTTGGCACATGATAATTGGGATAATGATGATTTGTTGGAGGATTATGATTTGGAGGATCATGAATGGATTTGTTGCTTTGATTTTGAAACCGAAGTCTTTACCGCTCTCTCTGCTCCTCATATTGCAGATATCCGTTTATGTACACTGTCAGCTCTGAGGGATTCCTCATTTTTATGCGATAGTTCACGTCGTAGTCAATATGAGAATGTTATATGGTTGATGAAGGAATATGGCGATGAGAAATCTTGGACCAAGCAATATGTCATCCCCACCGTGAACCATTGTCTGTTTTCGAGCATAATCAAAGTGTTCAAAGATGGTGACATATTATTTAAAGAGTTCGGTATCATCAGTAAATTATTACGCTACTCCAACGATACCAAAACTATACAAGAGACCGATTTCATCCATTTCCATGATGCGGGCACTATTAGCCTAGTTTCTTATACCCCAAGCTTTCTTCCGCTCAAAACCTTCTCCGCAGCGGAGAATGTGAGCTCATTCTGATGTCTATTCATTTTGTAGAGAGTTTTTTTTTTTTTTTTTTAATAGAGTTTCGAGACTGTGTTTCTGGGGATGAAATGAAACGTGTTGGTGCTTATTGTGAAATACTGCATGTTATATTCTTGTGTGACGTGAGATTAATTGCTTTCACTTTATATATATATATATATATATACGTTCATTAACTTTTATATATTTGCGAAAATACTCATAAATATACTAGTTTGAATCATTCTAGCTATGTTGATGATTCTTATTTTCCTCTAAAGAGTCTATTATGAAATTCATTCTTGATTTAATAATTTCTTAAGATAAATTTTGCGACAGTATTTGTAGCAAGGGAATGCTGTCATAATTTTCTTTCATCGGCATTCCCTCGCTATAAACATTCTGCTGACGTCACCAATAACACATTGCCGACGTAATATTACCGGTACCGGGGTAAAGTAAGCATAAAAAAGTACTACCTCCATCCCCCTTATTAGTCCCAAACACTTTATTGACTTTTTCGGCACGTATTTCCACCGAAACCTAGTACGGATTTTATAATATGATTTTGAAGTATTCTTTTTTTTACGGGATACTATGAGTGTCATAGTATCCCGTAAAAAAAAGAATATTTCAAAATTATATTTCAAAACCCGTACTAGGTTTCGGTGGAAATGCGTGCCGAAAAAGTCAATAAAGTGTTTGGGACTAATAAGGGGGGATGGAGGTAGTATATCTTATTCACTCCGTCTTAGAGATATAAACATATTTTTTTATTAGGCCGTCTCACATATATAGACACATTTAGGATATAATTAGGATTTAAATGGTATAATTAGTAAATCACTCATTACACTTAAGATTCCCTAGTTAAATCTCATCATCCATACACTTGTCAGGCATCCTAATATAATTTATATTCTAAAAGTTTAAATTATCATAACTTTTTCGTTTGTTCTCCGGTTCATATATGATGTTTATACAAATATAAGGTCTTGATACCATATTTCATTTAACTTTCTCGTTTGTTCTCCGATTCTTATGATTTTTATACAAAATTAAAGGTCTTGATACCATATTTCATTTAAGATCAGACGTCAATATATTTTTATGCATTTATGATACTCTAGTTTTAAAATATGCCAAATACATATATTTTAAACACAATACGCTTTAAGCACTAAGCATTCTCGTCTTAAATCTCGTGTATAGCGCTATACAATGATAACACTGTGTTATACAGTGATAGCATATACATATAGTGACAGGTCATATAATGACAAAACTGTGCTTTTTGTTATCACTAAACACAATTTTTATTTTTATTTTGTAATATAATGTATAATTTGAAATCCAAAATACGAATTTCACCAGAAATTTATCTTAGTGCTCGAGCCCGTCTCGATAAATTTATTGAGCCCAAATTCGGGGTCAAGCTCGGCTAGATTATTAAAGAATTTGAGTCTGAATGAATTTTTTTTCAAGTGGAACGCCGAGTAAGGTGCCGAGTAGCATGGCTCGTGTGCGACCTTTCACCAATAGCACCCATTTTATTATCTTTCTATTGGTGCTTTTTTTTTGCTTATTTCTTAAATTTATTTTTTACCCACATCTCATTTCTATTTTCTTTCTTCCTTTTAATCTATTTATTATGTTTTTCTTTTAAATTCAAATTTAGTATTGTTATCCTTAGTTATTATGAATACTTTTTTTTTTCACTTCATATACTACTTCCATTTTGCCAAAAAAAACCTTTTTTTTAATTTATATGTGAGGTAAATAATAATAAAACGCTCTTTCGGCGGAATGGTGGGAGTATATATTAATTTCTTTCTTTCTTTCTTTCGATTTTTTACATTATATTGTTGTCTAATTACATTTTAAATTTATCGTAGTTGATATTTAAGATATATATTATCGCCCAATGCTTGTTGTCCTCGAAACTAAAATGTGTTATAAGAGAGCCATTTTTCGTTCACACAAATTTATTCCCCAAAAAACCACCACATAAACACAAGCCCTAAAAAAGAAAGTAAATAAGAAATCTAAGAGCAAGCAATATCAAAGTCTAGGGTTTCGAAGTTAACGCGATCCCATACATACGTAAAAGATACGGTCTCGTTTTTGTGTAGAGGGGCATCCGTGCTGAGCTGGCAGTTCTTGTTCGCGTCGATGGAGATGACGCCGGCGGGGATGACCACGACATTGGGCTCGAAATTCGGACACGCCAAAGTCAACTGGGAGACAGCGCAGAAGCATTCGCTCGTGACGTTGACTTGCCACTCCGGCGTTGACTTTGCCGACCTCCCTGTGGGGGCCTGCTCGATTTTCACCGACCTATTGTTGCACATCTGATCTGCTGCTGAAACTTCGAACAAGGTCAACAGAAGAATGGCGGCGAAGCAAATGAATTTCGGCATTTCTTTATCTTCAATTCTCTCTCTCTCCTCTTATAAAAAAATTATAGTATATGTTTGGTTTTATTGGTGTTGTTGTGTCGTCTATTTATACTACTGCTCAACCGTGGAAATTATGGAGAAATATAAAATTTCCAAATCATGCAAATTGAAAATAGAAATAAAAATTATGCTCAGAGAGGGCAAGATTTTGCAT
This sequence comes from Mentha longifolia, assembly GCA_001642375.2. Taxonomy (NCBI): domain Eukaryota; kingdom Viridiplantae; phylum Streptophyta; class Magnoliopsida; order Lamiales; family Lamiaceae; genus Mentha; species Mentha longifolia. Next base: position 6,160,228 of record CM038114.1, read on the forward strand.
TTATATAGAAGATATTATAGGATTTTTCAGAAGCAAATATGAGAGTTTTTTGATATCCTTGCTTTTGTACGAAGATCAATTTATGAAGACTCAAGATTTGATTGATCGTGCAAGTAAAGCAGCTTTCACGCATGATGATTACAATTAACCTAATTCTCATTTTGAATATATAGGGGACTCTGATACGATCCCACATCGGATTCACAAACAAGTGTGGATTGGTACTTAAGTAAGGGGTCAAACCTCCACTCATAGGCTAGCTTTTGGGTGGAGTTAGGGCTTCTGGCTTGAGTACCTATCAATTGGTGCTTTCACTGAGAGTGCGGACGTGGTGCGGAAAAAGGCTACTGGGAGAAGGCTACCTGGTGGGACCAGAGTGAGAGCCGCTCAGAGTGAGAGCCGTCCGTGGACGTCCTGCGGACATGGTGCGGGAAAAGGCTACCTGGGAGAGTGCTGCCGGGTGTCACATGGATGGGTCCGGAGTAACTGCTGCCCAGAGTGAGAGCCGTCCGTGGGCGTCCGGCTCTTAAGGGGGGTCGAATGATACGATCCCACATCGGATCCATAAATCATTGTGGATTGGTACTTAAGTAAGGGGTCAAACCTTCACTCATAGGCTAGCTTTTGGGTGGAGTTATGGCTTCTGGCTTGGGTACCTATCATTGGGCACGCCGACCTTCACGTCGAAGGCGCCGGGGACCCATGATAGAGGAGACGACCTCTATCATTGGTGCTTTCACTGAAAGGTCGGGACGTGGTACGGAAAAAGACTACCTAAGAAAAGGCTACCTGATGGACCAGAGTGAGAGTCGCCTAGAGTGAGAGCCGTCCGTGGGCGTCCGGCTCTTAAGGGGGGTCGAATGATACGATCCCACATCGGATTCACAAACAAGTGTGGATTGGTACTTAAGTAAGGGGTCAAACCTCCACTCATAGGCTAGCTTTTGGGTGGAGTTAGGGCTTCTGGCTTGAGTACCTATCAGACTCCCTATTTTTGTCCCGTGTTTTTTTCGTCCTTAATGAAATTATGAAAATGTTGATAGTTTTATTATTTCATCGTTACTGTGCTAGATTCGAATGTAGTTATAAAAGGTCAAATAATTTGTTAGTTAAATTGTAATTAAAATGTATAGAACATCAATGTTAATTAACTATATATCTCTATTTTTTTTAAAACAAAAAAATAAAAAAATCTTAAATTCAAACACACACCTAGATTCCTCTCAATAATCACCATCTTCCATTTCCATTCTCTCTAAGAAGATCATTTCTAATGGATTTCAACTTGCTAACAGCATCAGAAATTCTCATTCTTTCCATTGCTAAGTCGACTGAGCAACCAACTCCAACCTTAAAAACCTCAAAAAACATTGTCTGACTTTGTCTTTGTCATGTTCCACCATTATTCTATAATCTTCATCACCACTTTCCATTTCTTTCACAAGTGAGGTATCTACGGTATCCATAACTTCATCGATCGAACAACTCTTAACAAAGCTATGAATTCCAAATCCATCTCTGAACATTTCATCAGTTGGTCCTCTGCCGGTGAACACCTCCAACAAAAGGATCCCGAAGCTGTATGCATCACCGCTCGTCATTGCTTCGCCTCCCAATCCGTATTCTGTGATGCAAAAAACCACACAAATCAAACTTTGAAAAATCAAACCTAACTGAATATTCTGTTAGCAGTGTAGCCAATGGTTCCTCTGATCAAGCTAGAACTTGCTTCATGAGTTTTCGAGTGCTAGCCTGAAATCACTAACATGGCCCACTAAATCATCGTCTAGAAGAACATTGCTAGGCTTAATACCACAATGGATGATAGCTTCTCCACACTGATGGTGTATCGGTTGCCACGTTGCATAGCTATCGGTTTGGAGTGATCAGAAAGAGCGGGCAATATAAGCTAGTTAGAATTTTCAAGCAATTCAATGGTTGCAAGGGAGGTTAAGTATAAATGGAGAAGCGTCGGTCCTAGTAGAACCTCACTCTATTACGGTAACTGTAGGTAAGGGAGTTCCTGAATGGAAACTTACACTGGCTGGCCTCTTGTAATAAGAAGGGCCTTTTGTTGATTTCTTGCTACGATCTTGAAACCGAACTTTTTACCACTCTCTCTGCTCCCCGTCTTGGCGAGATGTATTTTTAGACTTAGACACCACATAAAAGTTTACACTTTTACCCTTATATTGCACAATTATTTACCAAAAAAAATCACGTTTGGCCCACACTGAATCAACCAAAACGTCACTTTATCAACCACTCATTAAAAAATTAAAAAATGTGTCATAAGATTCAATGCACACATTTTGTGGGCAGGAAGAAGTATTAGACTAGATCATATTAATTATTTTGAATTTGAGAGAAAAAAAAAATCAAAAAAAAAATCAATTTTGGTATACCGTATACAATTGGTACACCGTAATGGAACAGAGAATCTCATCCGACATTACCATTCCACTTAGGATCCTCTGTCCTTATTTTTGTATTTCTATCATGTCCAAATTTTTAATTTATATTAATTTTATAGTATTTTTTTAATAACTTTAATTTATAATGATTTACTTTATTTTTATAATTATTTTCTAAGGTTCACTCATCCAATTAGGGTTTATAATTATGTTTTAGCATTTATTTTTATTTTTATTAGTTATATTAGGGTTGATAAATTCAAAACTAGGGAATATAATTATTAAAAAAATTAATTTTATTTATAATGTTCATTAGAGTGTAATTTATTACTTGTATAGTAAATTTTATTTTTCTAATAAATAATATACAATTAATAAAAATTAAATCTGAGGACAAAATTGGTACACCTTAATACAAGGGCTTGTTATACTTTCGGTAAGAACCCAGATCGAGTTAGTCATACTCCGCCATAATTCAGCAGCGCGCGCCACCGCCGTGATCCTCCATCTACTCGAACCTTCCGCCACAATTCTCGACTGTTTCCACTTATAGGTGGAAAAAGGGTGACGTCAGGTCAGAAAATATCGACTTCGTCTTGTTCAATAAGACATCTTTGTTCTCTGTCTCTCTTTTATCTTTTTATTTTCTTTTTCTTTTTCTTTTTGAATTTTCTATAGGAATTCAACTCATTCGATACCCCGCCCTCCCCAGTTATTATTTTTTTTTTCCCTTTGGAATGAAAAAATAGAACTCATGCGTTCTCTAACATTTAATTTCGTTATTGTTATTGTTAGAGCTGTATAGGAGAAGAATATAATTAATATTTGTGGTATTTAAGATTATTATTCCTCAAGTTTAATAAACAAAGCATGCACTGATGTTTTTTTGTTTTATTTATATCAGAAGTATATATACCTGCAATCAAAATCCCAAAATGGAGAATAAAGATTTGTTCAGAAAACTCCCCCCAGAAATCACAATTGAAATCCTGTCAAGACTCCCTATTCGAAGTGCTGTGAAGTGCAAGCTTGTAAATAAGTCATGGCGCAGTTTAATTGAGAGTCCGGAGTTTGAAAAATCGTACAAACCGGTCCCTTGCCTCATTGTCTCTGAAAGAGGCGAGACACTCCCATGTAGTCGAAGATGGGTGATACGAATCGAACTACTTCGAGCGAGTTCAAACTCCAAAGAAAAGAGAAGAAGGAAAAAATAAAACCACAAGGGTTTCCAATTTGATAATTCTAGTTCATAATGATCTTCACAATACATCATTTGCCTCCTTTTATATAAGGAACAACCCTAAAGTACTTGGGCTTGGGCCTATTAAAAATACTAAACAATTAACAATTACTAAAGGCTTAACAAATAGCCCAAACAACTAAACTAAACTTTTTTTTTATCGGAAATAACTAAACTAAACTAAACTAGACAATTAAGTAACATTAATAATAAATAACATAACTAATAATTATAAGCTTTAAGGTCGTATCAATGGGGATGAAAAAAACTCTAAGAAGATGATCGGGATGAAAAAAACTCTAAGAATTCTTGCAATGAAACCTTCAACTTCAGCTTTCCTCATCCTGTCCCACTACATACTTCAGTTAATGGTTTGGTATTCATGTATCAACCTTATCAACGGAGCTCTGATATGTATACATGCAATCCAGTCACTCGTGAATACATCACCATTCCTAGCCCTCAACCCAAACGGGCGTTGAAATTGGACATGTATGGGTTTGGAGTGAGCAGAAAGAGTGAGCAATACAAGCTAGTTAGAATTCTCAACCCGTACCCTGGTTACAAGGGAGGTTGTCAAGTATACACTCTTGGAACGGGAACATGGAGAAGCGTTGCGCCTACTAGTAGCTCACTCGTGAACCAAGGCGATATGGTAGGGGCGTTTGTGAATGGAAACTTTCACTGGTTGGCACATGATGATTTGGATGATTCTGAATGGATTTGTTGCTTTGATCTTGAAACCGAAGTTGTTACCGCTCTCTCTGCTCCTTACATTAAAAATACTAGTTTTTGTGCACAGTATTTCTGGGGATGAAATGTGTAGACCGATATATATGTGATTGTGAAAGTGCAGTCATGCTTTCTTCCGCTCTAAACCTTCTTTCCAACCGATCGACACTACTGTGCTTTTTGGAATAGCTAGGGTTTATGTAGTTTAATGCACTGCTTCCTTATATGTTTGACTTTGAGGGGATGAAATGTGTGAATAACATAATGCTTATTGACTAGAGTTTTCTACTCACTCCAAATATTAATTTATATATTTTGCGCATATTTTTTGTTCTATATTTTATCATTCACAAGGTCAGAATTCGCAACACTCATAGTATCCCGTAAAAGAAACAATACTTCAAAATTATATTTTCTAACTCGTTTCCCGGCTCGGTGGAAATGCGTGCCAAAAAGTCAATAAGTCAAACTGGACAATTGAAGGGGGACGGAGGGAGTACTAGATTATGCTTGAACTACTTTTCAAAATTTATTATTACCAATTATCTTGCTACGAGCTCCTTAAAATTGCCCCTATACAATTCTTTTGTTCTGATTTATTTCTCGTAAATTTTATTTTATTACTTATTGAGTTGTGTAAACTTTTAATAGGATAAAAGTACGTACGCTCTAATGACAAACTGTGTACGTGTGAATTTTGATAGTTGTATTTCAATATTAATAAAATTAGATTTAAATGTCCAAACTAACAATATTTTCTTAGATAGAGCTATGGAAGTCCCATGCTCAACGGAGACGTTAAGCATAAACATGGGATTGTCATCCCATAATTGACATGGCCATATATATTTACGAAAAATTATTATAAATATATATTCTAAAAATAAATCCTAACAAGAAAATTAAATCTTACTAAAAAATTAACTATAAATTGAAAAATTATTATAAATATATTCTAAAATAAACCCTAGCAAAAATAATTAAATCCTACTAAAAAATAACTATAAATTGAAAAATTACTAATGTGACACCTTGAAGATATATATTTACGAAAAATTATTATAAATATAGTCTAAAAATAAACTCTAATAAAAAAACTAAATCCTACTAAAAAAATTAAATTCTAAATTGGAAAATTATTAATATGACACATTAGTGGTAGCCATGCCTATGTGATAAATATACATATGGAAGTAATTGAAGTCTTTAATTTGTCACAAATTTAATTCTTATTTGATTCGAAGATTGGCTTTCCTTATGAAGCTTCAGTGTTTTAGATTTCTTGTATAACACTGCATGCCCTATATAGGGTTTTGTTACTTTCAGTATTGATTTCAATATTCCTGTAAACCGCGCCACAGCCGTGATCCTCCATCTAATTGAACCCTCCGCCACGACTCTCGGCTGTTTCCGGCCCGTTATAGGTGGAAGAAGGGTGACGTCAGGTCAGATGAGATCAACTTCGTCTTGTTCAATTCTACACCCTTTGAATCGAACTCTCTCTCTCTTTTATCGTTTTTTTTATTTTATTTTAATTTCTTCAGTATATCGACTTATTATTTGTTATCCCCTCCCAAGTAATTTTTTGCCTTGGAGAAAGAAAAACAAAAAAAACAAAAAACTCGATATTTCTTGATTTCGTTATTGTTATTGTTAGAGCTTGGGGAGAAGAGCTAGGAATCCTTGTGGTTTAATAAATTAGGTCAAATTCTGTCTTATAAACTTGGTGATTTAATTTAAATAGATGATTATGGTTCCAGTCTTTTAAACAAAGCACCGATGTTTTTGTTTGGTCAGGAGAGAATCAATTAGGAATATATAGGAAGAAATTTGCAGAAATAAACTCCGAATAGCGAAAGTATTAGAACAAGTGCAAAAACCAAGAATGGAGTTCACAAATCTCCCTTCAGAGATGAAGATAGAAATCCTGTCAAGACTCCCTATTCATAAAGCCATGGAGGGCAAGCTTGTTGCTAAGTCATGGCTCGGTTTAATTGACAGTCCGGAGTTTATAAGATCGTGCAAACCGGCCCCTTGCCTCGCTGTCACTCTACGTGTCAAGGGAGACCCGTATTCGTACAAGGTTTATCAAGTTGAAGATGGGGATGAAAACTCCAAGAATAATTCTTGCAATCAAGCCTTCAACTTCACCTTCCCTCACCCTGTCCCGCTACACACTTCAGTTAATGGTTTGCTATTCATGGTTCGACCTTGTTTCTCCTTGCGGTTTCATCCGTACATATGCAATCCAATCACTCGTGAATACATCACCATCCCTAGTCCTCCACCTGATGAACCGGACTTCTCAACCGACACCTATGGGTTTGGAGTGAGCAGAAAGAGTGGGCAATATAAGATAGTAAGAATTTACGGTCTATTCCCAGTAGAAGAAGAAGAAGAAGAGGAAGAAGAAGGTGAAGAAAATGATTACATGGTAGGTTATCAAGTATACACCCTCGGAACGGGACTGTGGAGAAGCGTTGGTCCAAGCTTTCTTCAAAGTTAGAGAATTTCCCGATGTAAGCTTTAACACCACATCTCCAACTCCAACAACCACGGACGAAGCTTGATTCCCCATGTTGAGCTTCCTCCCCTCAACAACTTGATAGGTAACAAACTTTTTCCTATCGGCACACACGTGCGCAGTAGCGCCAGTGTCGATGAACCAGCCTCCCGGCTTTTCGACTTGGTTGACCTCCTCGGTGACCACAGCCGTAAAGTCTTCTTTCACCCACTCGCCGTCTTTTTCGGCGACGTTGGCAGCATGTTTCTTCTTCTTCTTCTTATTCTTGGGCTTCTTGCAGTCCTTCGCAGTATGCCCATGCTTGCCACAATTGTAGCAATCACCATCAAACTTTTTCGATGGTCCCTTCGTCTTGCCTTTGTCTTTGGCATTTAGGCGTTCACGCTTGTTGGAGGGTCCGCCCTTCTCCATCAAGTTCACCTTGGCATCAGACGATGCCTTCGATTTGTCTTGATCGCGCACATCCGACTCGATGCGTAGTTTCACAATCAAGTCTTCAAGAGTCATCTCCTTTCGCTTGTGCTTAAGGTAGCTCTTGAAGTCTTTCCAATTTGGGGGCAACTTCTCGATCAACGTTGCAACTACGAACGCGTCCGGAAGAGTCATCCCCTCAGCATGGACGTCATGTACAATGAGTTGAAACTCTTGTACTTGCTCCATCATCGATCGAGAATCGACCATCTTGTAGTCCAAGTATCGTGCTACCACGAACTTCTTCGTACCCGCATCATCGCTACGGTACTTCTTGTCTAATCCCTCCCAAATTCCTTTGGAGGTGTTGACTCCGGAGTACACATTGTACAAGCCATCATCCAAGGCATTGAGAATGAAATTCTTGCACAAATAGTCTCCATTTCGCCAATTGTCGTAGAAGGCTCGAACATGGAAGTTCGCCTCCTCCGCACTTGGAACCGGTGGTTCATCTTCCGTTAGGAAGTTCGCCACCCCCAATATTGTTAAATAAAACAACATCTTTTGTTGCCATCTTTTGGAGTCGGCTCCTCCGAACTTCGGTGGCTTCTCGGCGGGTGGCATCACCCTTGGTGCCGAGTTCACTCCCATAAGGGAGCCACTTGGGTTATGCCCGAAGGCACCCATAGTCGAGCCCACGAATGGCGCTCCAACAGTTCCACTAAACGTGGAACCAACAGTCCCACCGAAGGTGGCACCAACAGAGCCGGTCGTACCGGAACCTCCGCTTGATAGGAATGGATTATTCCAAACCCATGAACTTGAAGGCCTAGCCGAGGCCGAGGTGGAACCGCCAGTGTTGGACATTGCCGAAGTAGTAGTGAAGGTCGGCAACGGCATGGTCGAGGGAGCAGCAGTCGATGATATGGTGGATGGCATCGTCGAGGACACGATGGACGGAGTGATGGAAGCCGAGGTGTTAGAATCGGTGGAAGCAGCAGTGCTCGTCATCTTCAGTTACGTTGGAAGGCAAGTAAGTATTTCGTCTTGCGATTGTTGGAAAATTGAGTACAAACTTGTCGGGCGTACAAACGTAAATGAAGATTACAACGAACAAAAAATAATAAAAGTCGAGTCGAGGAAAACCCTCTTTCCGCAAGACGAAGTACGCCCCGGTAGTGCTCTCGGTAATAGCGTATCGTCCCCAAAGATAAAACGACTTTCGTCTCGTGAGCAGCAGCACCGCAAAACTCAAGAGCTCCGGCGAACTGGATATAGGTGAAAACTGAGCTCGAACAATGAACAAAGGAGAAATATGCAGCAAGATGCGATTTTATGTCTTATGCCTCTCTTTCAAATGCCTACAATCCCCTCTATTTATAAGCTGCTCACTATGTAGGGGAATTTAATGCATTAAATGCATTAATCAGCCAAAAAGGCTATTTGTGGTAGTGGTGGAGTCGAAAGGTGAAAAACTGACTGTTCAGTTGAAGAGTCACCTGACTGTTCAGCTGAAGAGTCACCTTCCAGAACCTCTTCCGGATGCAGCTGAGCTAGGCAGTCATCCGAGGTGCCGAAGCCGAAGTGGCATAGGCCGAAGCCGAAGTGGCACAGGCCTGGCATAAGCCGAAGCCGAAGTGGCAGAGGCCGATGCCGAAGTGGCACAGGCCGAAGCCGAAGTGACTAAGCCGAGGCCGAAGTCAAAGACCGAGGCCGAAGCCGAAGTCCGAAGTCGAAGACCAAGACCGAGGCCGAGGCCGAGGCCGAAGTCGCAGACCTAGGTCGAAGCCGAAGTCGCAGACTAAGACCCGAGGTCGAAGCCGACCTCATCCACAACCACTTAACTTACACTTCTTTCAAGAAAGAAGTAACTCTCCACCAACCTTTTAACATTTATATCTCACTCACCGAAAATCGGTTTTGAGCATATAAATACACCACGTTTATCTACTCCGCGAGTAGAATAATAATATAATATTTAATTTAATTAATAAATTAAATATTAATTATTATTTATTTGGTCAAAACACCAAATTTCCAACAGATGATAAATCTTGGACTAAGCAATTTGTCATCCCCCAAATGAAAGATCCTTCACTGCGCGTAATCCATGTGTTCAGAGATGGTGACGTTTTATTAAGATGGTTGGATACCACCACAGTATTTTGCTACTCCGACAAGACCAAAACTATACAAGAGACTGACGATCTCATTCAATTGCACGAAGATGCCTCTTTTATAATAGTCTCGTACACCCCAAGCTTTCTTCCGCTCAAAACCTTCTCTTCGATGGAGAATGTGAGGTCGTTATGATGTCTACTCATTTATGATGTCTACCTTGAAATATTTATTCAGGTACAGGTCACAAAGCTTAGGGGTGTATTGGTTGTGGAGTTTGTAGGATTTTTTTTGAAAGTCAGGAGGTATTCAATCCAGATTTTTAAAAGTCTTTAAAAATCATGATGTATTCAATACGAATTTTAAAAAGTCTTGAAAAATCTTTAGGTATTCAATAGTTTATGGATTTTAAGAGTATATGGATTTTGATTGATTCTCTTCAAAAAATATACATAGATTGCACTCCCCAAAATCTCTTTTGACAACTAGAGATTTCTATGGATTTTAAACTTTCATTGTTTTTCGAAAGTACACAAACCTTCGTTGTTCTTCAATCTAATCTCGTCGGGTAATGCCAGAGCGTTAATCTTGTTGATTAGACTCTCATCGTTTCGATTTCTTTTGCTTTTGGCTGATAGAGCTTGGTTTAGACTTTTAATTGTTTGTGTTCGTTGATATTTTGAGTGATTTTTCTTGAGGTATTCGGGATTTGGCGGCGGGATTGTGAGAAGAAAATGGAAGGATAAGGGGGTGAAGATAGGGGGTTGGGTTGTGTGAACGGTGTACTGGAGGGGAAGGGAAGGGAAGGGAAGCAGAATTCTGCTAAAAGAGGAAGCATAAGGGGAAGGGAAGGAAAGCAGAATTTTGCAGAAAGAGGAAGCATAAGGTTTTGCGTGTGAATTGAGAATGGGGAAGAAGAGGTTGATGATGTGGATTTTTCTTATGTATTTTTTTATTTAAAAACTAATCATCTAATAATGTCCAAACTATCTTTGAAATGAAGATGATGGGAATATGAGAAAAATAATGATTAATAATGTATCTTTTTAGAACTAATGTTTTTTATTTTATTTTTCTAAATAATTTGAATAACTTTTTTTGACATACAAGTGTGTTCCATATATATTTGAATCAATAGTTCCAGTATCGAAGTATATGGAAATTCATGTAAATCAACAAAAAAATATGTATTTCACAATCCTATAATTTACGATGGTAACTTTCTCCCATATTCATCAGCTTTTTGAAGCGAAAAAAATAACAAGAAGAAGAATTAATTGTACGTGTTTAACTGCATGATCTGTCATCTGATTCTGTTCTAAGCGTTTCTTTACCTTTTATTATTTTATTTTATTGGGATTTTATTTTTAATTGCTATAACTTTTGTATTTCATTGTCATATATCTTATGTCACCGTATTTTAGAATTTTATTATTTTACAGTAAAGGAAACTCAGAAGGCTTTGATGATTTTCTCGTGAGTGAATTGAAACAAATGATTGACAGTCACAATTCTTACGCAAAGATCTACAGAATGGCTGCTAATCGTATGTCAAGCGACAAATTCGTGGATGTGAAGCTTCAACTCATAGGAAAAAGATCAAGAGATGGCAGAGAGTACAATATGCCAACAGCATCAGAGGTAGCTGCACTTATTGTCGGAGATTTTGATTTGATGCCTGAAAAGAGAGACATAATTATTGAGAAGATTTTCGGCAATCTTCAGAGGATCGATGAATTTCACCCTACTTACCTTCCACTGCAATATCCTCTTATATTCATAAATGGAGAGGACAATTACCATCTAAATATTTTGCATGCTGATTCTGATAAAAGCAAGAGGAATAAACTCACAATAAGGGAATTCCTAACATTTAGAATTCAAGATAGGAAAAAAGAAGGGCAACAACTTCTCCTAGCCAGACGTTTGCTACAGCAGTTTATTATTAACGGATACACTATGATGGAAATACAAAGGTTAAAGTGGATTCGACACAATCAAGAAACTCTTAGAGTTGAGAGATATTGCAATATAAAGGATCATGAAACTAAAGGGAATACAGATACATCATCTGTTGGTAGACCTGTCATATTGCCATCATCATTCACCGGAGGAAAGAGGTACATGATACAGAACTACCAAGATGCCATGGCCATTTGTAGGTGGACCGAATACCCGTCATTGTTTATTACCTTTACATGTAACCCAAAATGGCCAGAGATCATTAGGTTCGTTAAGAAAAGGGGAATAAGAGCAGAAGATATTGCTTATATAATATATACATATTATTTATATTACTCAAGTTACAATGACACATTTTAAATGTACCGTACAGATGTTGCAACTGTAGAATTTCAAAAACTGGGACTTCCTTATGCTCACATTGTCCTTTTTATGAAACGAGAGGATCAACATTGTCTTATTGAAAATATAGACGATTTTATTTGTGTTGCTCTTCCAGACAAAGAAAAAAAATCAAGAGTTGTACGACGCAGTTTCAGAATGCATGGTTCACGGCCATTGTAGTCCAGAAAGAATAAATTCACCTTGCATGGATGATAAAAAAAAATACTCAAAGAGATACCCCAAGGATTATATTAATCATACAAAGATTGATGACAATGGATATCCAGTATATAAAAGGAGAAATACAGGGATTACTGTGGATAAAGGCGGGATCATTCTTGATAAGAGGTATGTAAATATATTATTAAAATAAATATAATTCTTATCATCTAACATATATATATATATATATATATATATATATATATATATATATATATATATATATATATATATATATATTCAATATATATTATAATAATAATATTTATCTCTTTTAATATATATTTATGTATTTCATTAACAGGTCTGTAGTTCCATACAATGCCTTTTTGCTCATGAAATATCGTGCACACATAAATGTTGAGTACTGGTATGGAGTTTTTTTAGCTGAAATTATCATGAATTAAAAGTTAAATTGGGAAGTGTTAAGGGTTTGGAGAATTGTAAAGTGAATGTTTGTTTGATTTTCAGAAATTTAAAAAAAAAATCACTCTTTAGAATTTTTGTATTAGATTATAATAAAAAATATATAAAAAATAAAACTCCGTCGAGTTTCAACGGGTAATATACTAGTAATACATAATTGGAAGACGTCCCAACAATAAAATTTTGACAAGAACGGAGGGAATATTTATTATTCTATAACGCCATATATATTCTAATCAAAATAGATTAAAAAAAAAGAGTGGTTACATATGTACGCAACACAAATCCGACAATAATTTCCTTAAAAAAACACAAATGGGACAATATAATCATTTGTTTTATGGCAAGTGCACAGTCATCGATGACGCTTCTCCCACGTTAAAGTTGTAGCCAACCCCTGCCTGCACTTAAGGCTCGTTTGGTAAAGGTGTTAGGATATGGCTTGATAACAATACCTAGTTAACAATACCTAGATAACAATACAATCCAGTGTTTAGTAGGCCATATAACATTAAATTGTTGTTTGGTATAAATGCTTTAAACCCATACTAACTTTTATATGGACTATTATACCCTTGCATTAGTTTTGAAATTACAAATATATCAATGATTCATCTAATATCGCTACCTCTCATTTTCACTGAGATATCAATTTCCTTCACCTTCGTTATTGTACAACTACAATGAAATAAACAAAAATTAAAAAAAATAAAAGAGAGAGAGAGAGAGAAGCAAAGTGACCAAAACAGAACGCAATATTCAGAACACAATAAACATCAAAAGAACATGTATAAAGTTTGCCATATCTCCAGCTTTATTAAACTGTAGAACATGTGAATGCTTGATACTACAGCCCCTGCAACAAGACAGGTATTGAATAATAAATAATAAATAAGATCCTAATATCCCACAAAACTATGGACGGTAGCAGGTTTCAAAATGATGGACAATAGCGGATTTCTAATAAATAGATGATCTAAAATCCCCTCGGCACTATTTTATGTTGCATCGATGAACTCAACATCATTAGGGGTATTGTCTTCGTTTCCATTTTATGTGTTGAAGTCATCCATTCCCATCTCAATTGGATCATTTTGCATCTCCAAAAACACACATCTTCAAACAACTGCAAATACAAAGAGTTATTTCAAGTCCATAATTCATAATTAGACCAATAAAAAAATTTAAAAAAATCAATTTGAACATATCCAAAAATACACACCTTCAAACTTAATTGAAAGGAAAACTATAAACCATCCCTCAAAATCAGAGACATGGAGCCACTGAAGTTCATCTCCAAATAGATTGAAATGTTTAATAATCTTCAACAATTTAAAATCGTGTAAACTATATAACTACCACTGTCTTTCCTTTTTTTTCTTTTCTTTTTTTCTTCTGCTGATGAAGATCAAATGAGATGCCAAATAATTGTAGCTAAGCTGGCATATATTATACTCAAATTCTGAAATTTTGCTAGAACGTGCTATCATTGCATCAACAAGAATATCAACTTAAGGAGAACTAAAATAGAATTCATATCTACTCCAACAACATATATCATATATTCAAATGTGCAGCATAAGAAAAACAAAAATGCTTACGAAGCTTATCTCTTTCTACCGCAACGTTCTCTAAGAAATCTCTTTCTACCACCATGTTCTCTAGGAGAAAGAGATAGTGTCACTCCAGGTCCAACATTGTAATAAGCAAGGGATAAATTGTCCTTGAGGAACCTTGCCTTCCCATTCAGCTTCTGGTTATTAGCAAATACTGTAATTGATTCTATCCAACTATTTTCTCTTTCTAGCTACCAAATGATTCAGAGAAGGACTAGGTAGGACTAAACACATGTTTAGAGGAGGCCATAAGCGGTTGGCATCCTAATTAACTTATAAGTGCAGACAACAAATATATCACATTATCAAATATGATGTGGGTGTTCAATTTTCAAGCTGCATTATATCACATTTTGCAGGGCTTCTCTAATTAGTTTTGGTTGTATTGGATTTTTATATAAACTAAGAACCACGTATATATGTTGTTCAGTTTTCTTCCATGTGAGACGAGATTTGGAAATAGATGAGACTTTCAGTGACGAAACAAGCTTTGCACATGAAGCCGATGAAGATAAGGTTACAAAGCCAAAAATTCCTTGAAATTGTCACAGCTGGAAACCTCAGAGTTATTTCAATTCCATAATTCATGAAGCACAATATAAAAAACAATCAGTTTATCCAAAAACACACATCTTCAATTCACAGCTTCAATAAAAGGAAAACTATCGGAACAAGAAGCACACCGGCGCGATAATGAGGTCAACAAGCTTACCAATTTCTTGTGTCAGATTCAAATTTTTAGGTCGATCTCGTACCTGCTTCTTCTTCTTCTTCGATCGAAGCGGATGAATTCTATATTTGCACCAGATTTGCAGAGACTAGAAGGTAAGGAAGACGAGGGGTAAGGAAGAGAAATAAACAAAATCTATGTCGATTACTGTTCAGTTTGATTCTTATCCGAGGGGGGCGGCATATTGTTAGGGTGTGTTTGGTAAAGAAGATGAACCAAGATGAGAGAGATCATCTTGGTTCATCTCACTGTTTGGTAACCAACTAAAATAAACTGGAGGGCCCGAGATGAATACAAGGCCCGTTGATATTTCACTGTTCCGGCTTGTTTAGTCATCTCACGTTTTTTGTCGGATGAGGTGAACTCATTAAAACAGTAACACAATACTTTCTCTCTCTTACCATTTTACCCTTATGTATTTATACGATTTCAATAATAATAATAATAATAATAATAAAATAATAAATAATAATAATAATAATGTAATAAAATAATAATATAATAAATAAATAATAATAACAATAATAGTAATAATAATAATAATAATAATAAATCAATAATAATAATAATGTAATAAAATAATACTAATAATAGTAATATATAGTAATAATTATAATAATAGTAATAATAATAAATAATAATAATAATGTAATAAATACTAATATTAATGTAATAAAATAATCATAATAATAATAAATAATATCAATAATAGTCGTAATAATAATAATAGTAATAATAATAAATATAATAATTTAATAAAATAATAATAATAATAATAGTAATAGTAATAGTAACAATTATCATAATAGTACTAATAATAATAAATAATAATAATAATTTAATAATAATAATCGTAATAATTATAATAATAATAAGAATAATAATAATAATAAATATAATAATAATAATAATAAATAAGAACAATAATAGTAATAATTATAATAATATCAAGAATAATAAAAATAATAACTCAACAATATAATAATAATAATAATAATAATAATAATAATAATAAATATAATAATAATAATAATAATAATAAATAATAACAATAATAGTAATAATTATAATAATAACAAGAATAATAAAAATAATAACTCAACAATATAATAATAATAATAATAATAATAATAATAATAATAATAATAATAATAATAATAATAATAATAATAATAATAATAATAATACAGAGTAATAAATAATAAATAATAAAGGGTACTATTTAATCTCAACGATAAAAAGTGAAATCGGTAGAGGTATTTAATAAGGGTAAAATAGTCAATTTAAATTTTAATCTAGAGTTTTGCAATTTGTACCAAACACAATATGATATCATCCGGGTCTGAATTTTTGTTACCAAATGGTGAGATGAATGATTCATCTTGACACTATTCATATGAGTCATCTTGAGATGAATCATCATTCTTCATCTTGAGATGATTACCAAACGCAGCCTTATCAGTCGTAAATAGTACAAATACCAACGGGCCCTATATTTACACTGGGCTTCCTTGTTAACAATACTTCATACCAAACCATGTGGTAAGCCCATATTATTATCATAGGTTTTATATAGCTTACCAAACTAGCCCTTAACTTTTCCCTCGTATTATTAATATTCAATTCTTGATTCTCAAATTATGCTCTTTCTTGATCAGTAATATTCAATCTGAAGAGGCTTTCCGTGGCTTCGGAGTTCTAATCAGCCATGGCCAACACTACTCCAAACCCCTTCTCCAGCACTGCCGCCGCCGCCGCTTCATCCCCGTCGTTTGATTTATCCGCCGTGTTGACTTCGCAGGTTGGCCGGCTATCGGAGGCTCAGCTCCGCCACTGCTCCGACGCCGTCGATTTTCTCAAGAAAAGATGGGCTCTTCGGAAACCATCGATAACGAGTTTAAAATCCTGGAGGAACAGGTACTTGAAAATCTACACTGTTTGAAAATCTACACATGTAAATACTACTTGAAAAGCTTCTGATTTCAATAGGAAATTTTTGGGTTTTAATTTTAGAAATTGAGCTATCAGTTGTTGTTGACTTGTATTGAATGGTTTTGATTGCAATTTCACCTAATGAAATTCTGAGCTTGATTGATTTGAGAACTATTGATTCTCATTTTATTCATATAATCATTCAATTTCTTTTCCCTTCCCCTTTCCCTTTCCCTTTCTTGTGCTAGCTATGTAAATGTAAAATACAACTTATTTTCAATTTATTTAATATTTATTACAGGTAAATAGGAAGAAGACTTTGAAGATGAAGAATAAATTCACTATTTCCCTCAACACTCTGAATAAAGACAAGAACCGCTACCCTGATGTGTTGCCTTGTATGCTACTCTGCTTTTTTATTTTTATTTTTTTTGGTGTATTCCTCTGATTTTAGAGTTAATTCTTCACAAAGATGTAATAGTTTTCAAACATTATTGCTTCAGTTGATTCAAACAGGATAATATTGAAGGAGCATGAAGATAAAGATTACAATCCTTTTTCACCTACTGGATATATCAATGCAAGCCCTGTTACAGTTGCGTTTCTCTTCCTTTCAACTTCATTGTGCCTCTTTTAATTTCTTTTTTACCATCTAAGAACTAACTCTTTTGATTGTAGACCTCTGATAGCGTTTCTCGATTCATTGCGGCTCAAGGTCCACTTCCTGAGACTTCAGAAGACTTCTGGGAAATGATAATCCAGAACAAATGCCCTGCCATTGTTATGCTCACTGATTTATATGACCATGATGATGTAAGTTTTCTCATATCTATGATTTCATAGTTAAAGATGAGAATATATAGTTCTTTTGCATTATAATGAATAGCTTTTCTTTCCTGCATTCCTTGGCAAATTTCTTGTTTATATATTCTTTAGTATTTCATGTTACATTGTGTTTAAATTAAGATTAAGCAAGAATATCATATAAAATCTGAAATGCTCCCTTTGAAGTAGTAATTACTTCTTTTTGCTGTGAAGAATGTGAAATGTGGAGATTATTTCAAAACAAAGGATGGGCCTAGAGAGTTCGGTAACATAAGCATCGTTACCAAGTGGATGCACACGACGGAATCTTCTTTAATCTTGCGATGCATAGAGGTGAAGAACAAAAAGGTGAGGCATTCAGTAGAACTTCTACGAAAAACACTCGTTCCTTTTATAACGATCCATGCATGATCTATTTCAGACGGAAGAGCCACCATTTTCTGTTTTGCACATTCAGTATCCTGACTGGCCAGATCATGGTGTCCCCGAAGGCACTGCTGTTGTTCGTGAAATCTTCGAAACAGCATCATCCTCTGTACCGCATGATCTTGGTCCGATTGTGGTCCACTGCAGGTTTGCATCCTACATTGACATATGTTATCAGTATTATTAGGTATATGAATGGCAAATTTATATAGTGTGAAATTATTTGTTTATTTATTTAACAGTGCTGGAATTGGTAGAACTGGGACATACTGTGGTCTCCATAATACAGTTGAAAGAATTCTTAATGGGGATGAGACTGCTTTGGATCTTCTTGGTACTGTTACCAAATTTAGGTATCAGAGAGTTGGAATGGTTCAAGCAAAGGTCTGTTTTCTTGAATCTTCACACTATTCATTTTATTCATTGAAAGATTACTTCCCTTTTGAGGGAAGTTGTTGAATCATTGTGTGTGCAGAATTATGTCATTGAAAGTTTTGATGACTTCTGTAGTTTGATGATTACATTTCATTTGCATCCCATTCTTTGCAGGAACAATATGCGTTCTGCTATAAAGCGATTATTGATGAACTAGAAAACCTTATAAACATCTCCACCTAAATCATCTATTTTACTTGACGACGAAGCACGACTAAGTTGGTAATACGTTTATCTTCCAAGTTCCAAGTTGGGAGTTCAAGACATATCAGAAGAAAGATATGGAAAGTCAATATTGATCCTTCTCTTGATGAGAGAGATAGAGTGATTGTGTGTGTGTTTACTTAAAAAAAAAATCATATTTTTAGTTGAACTTTCTTTGGACCTTCTGTCCAATTGTAACTAGAAACACAAGTGTTTAATGTTATTTTGATGTACTCTCAGCTTGTATTCACAAGTTTTAATACTTCTATCAAAATAATGGAAGCATGTATCTCTTTTCCATAGCCACAGAACTCCAGAAGGTTGGCGCCGAGAAAGAGAGAGAGAGAGCAGGAGAGTGAGAGACACTCTCTGTGGAGGAAAAGACGGCAGAGAGTATGAGGAGAGAGTGAGGAGGAGAGAAGAAAAAAGGGTAATTTGGGGATAAATTTGAAAATATGGGTATATTTTGTCTATTCTTAATTTCTTATATTGGTGTATTGTCTCTTTTTTATACATCAAAGTAAACGCATTATAAAGTGGCACTAACTTTTATATTTCCTTATACTTCCTTTGATATCATTACTAGTAAAATAAGCACCGAGTTTTATAATATACCACATTATAATACATATTATCCGTTTATTTCCTATGAAGTAATCATCATATAAAAAATGTGGGTCCAGCCACTTTATACCACATTATATTATTCCTGTTTATTCATCTACTAAGCGTATAAAATGTAAACGCACCCTAACCCTAAGCAGAAGAACTCAGTATTAGACAGAAAAAAAAGACTAATTTAGTAGAAAACCTTATTTTGCAAGGGACACACTCGGGTCAGCCAGAGGCACCGTGCGGCCGGCTAAAACACTGACACTTTTATTCATGTAGATTAACACTTTTCTGTATAAAGATTGACACTTTTAAAAATTGACATTTTATTTGTAAAATAATTATGTTAAAGATTGGGACTTTTATTTGTATAAATTAGCACTTTTCTGTATAAAGATTGACACTTTGACCCGGCCACACTATGTGGCCGACCTCATCCAAGTTTTTGTCATTTCGCAACCTTCAGTCGTGCGGGAAAGGATCCCTACTGTGCACTTAAGCACACCACCATGTGATGTGCATAAAACGCACACAATAATTCATGAAACGACAAACTATATCAATCCTAGCCAATTACATACTTAATTTTATGTCAAGATACTTAAAAATATTAAAATCATTTAATGAAATAATTTTATATTTTAATCATTGAAAGTCAACAAAAAAAATTAGAATTCCTTTTTCATAATCAGGGGTTTCAAAAATATTCCATTTTCATTTTTTATCTTTTAACTAATCATTAAACTTTATTAACGTTATAAAAATACTATTTAAAATGAAAGTTGAATTAAAGAAACATAAAATTGCCTGCGTTTCATGTATTATTGTTGGCGTTTTATGCACAGCCCTACCTTCTTTCTCTTCCCGCCTCCAACAAGAAAATTGAATTAAGAAAGAACCACCCCCCCCCCCCCCCCCAACATCAAGATCCATCATTTTTCGACCGCCAATCCCAGATTCGATTTTGGCCGTGTACGTGGACTTGTCGATGCCATCGCTCTGTTTCACAGAATGGTGGGAATGCATCCACGCCCTTCCGTTATTCAATTCAATAAATTAATGAGTGCTGTGGTGAAGATGAGACGCTACACTCTTGCCCTCCACCTGTTCGATGGAATGCTTCGCAGAGAGGCTCCTGTAGATGTTTATACCTTGAGCATCGCAATCGATTGCTTTTGCAAACTCAAGAGGGCTGATTTTGGACTTTCAAGGCAGCATTCTGAAGCGTGGGTACGAGCCTGATGTGGTAACCTTCAACACTCTGCTTAAAGGTCTTCTCTATGCGGGAAAGATGGAGGAGGAGGCTGTAAAGCTGCTGAAGAATATGGTGGCTCATCAGATCTACCCGAATGTGGTGACTTGGAGTACATGTGTGGATGCTTTCTGCAAACAGGGAAATGTTGAAGCAGCTGAAAATGTTTTCAAACTAATGATGGAGATGGATGTTCAACCCAACATCATTACCTACAGTGCCATGATTAATGGTTATTGTTCGAGAGGGGAGATGGACCGAGCCAGAAACATATTTGATGCGGCAGTGAATTCTGGCCTCAAGCCTAATATCGTAAGCTACAGTAGTATGATGGATGGATACTGCAAAAGGGAGCGAGTCGATGATGCTTTGCATCTTTTTATCGAAATTCCCACCCAAGGGCTAGAGTATGATGTTGTCTCGTACAACATAATGGTAAATGGGTTGTGCAATGCTCATCGTATTGATGAAGCGTTTTCAGTGTTGCAAACAATGGAAGATAAAGGCATCATTCCTGACATAGTAACATATAGTAGCATCATTCAAGGATTGTGCGCCGATAATAAACTTAGAGAAGCGAAGGATGTTTTCCATAAGCTTCCATACAAAGGTCTGCAGCCGGATGTCGTAACGTATACCATCCTAATTGGTGCGCTCAGTGAAGAAGGGCTGATAGATGAGGCTAAGGATTTGATGACGCAAATGGTAAACAAGGGCTGCTTGCCTAATGGTGTGACGTACAAAGTTTTTGTTAGAGGTGTTCTAAAAAGGAACATGATGCACGAAGCTATTCCCTTCCTGGAAGAAATGGTTTCGAGGGGTTTTGTACTTGATGCCACTAGTTTTTCAGGGCTGCTTCAACATTTGGAAACAGAAGGTGGAACTTTTAATGAGCTTTTGAAACTTGTACCAAGCAAATTTTTTAAGAGATATCAGTTGGAAAGAGTAGGTGGAGATAATGTTATGTTTCATCTTTTCATTGTTTTTCTGTCGTGGTTCCGGCGATAGCCATAGACCGCCGCAATTCCGCCTCGGTGCCGCCGTCGTTCTCCATCTACTTCAACCTTCCGCCAACGTGAAACGGCCCGCCATTTTAAATCTGTTGGCTATTTCAACTTGGAGATGAAAGAAGGGTGACATCAGGTGAGATCAACTTGTCTTGCTCAATTTTACTCTTCTTTTCGGAAGTTTCGTTTTAGAAGGAAAGAATAAATCCTGCTTTTGCTGAACATGCGGTCTCTGGTATTTATTGCTTGAAATTTTCGTTGCGGTTGCTTTGTTAGAGTGATGATCAAGAAGAGTATATTAGGTTTTAGGCCGCCTAACTCTGTTTCTTGATTTTAGATTATTATGCTTCGATTCTATAAGCTCTGATATACTAGGTTACTTACTTGGTCTATTTCTTTCATCAGAAGGAAAGAATCCTCTAGCAAAAATAATACTCCTTGAAAATTAAAATGGGGAAAGATTTTTTCAAATATCTCCCTTCAGAACTCATATTGATATTCTGTCAAGACCCCCTATTCGAACCACTATTATATGTAAGTGTGTTGGTAAGTCGTGGTACAGTTTGATTGAAAGTCCCGGTTTTGTAGAGTCGTATGAATCAGTCCCATGCCTTGCTGTCTTTGGAGAAGACGAGACGGTCTCAAAGCCGTTCAAGGTTTATGAAGTTGAAGATGAGCTCAATCTTGATTACTCCAAGAATTCTTGTAATCTAGTCTTCAAATTTGACTTCCCTCTCCCTGTCGTAATGCATAGTTCAACTAATGGGTTGCATTTATTGGTTCACCAAAAGTTGTTGCCTCATAGTATGTTTGTATGCAATCCAGTCACTCGTGAATACATCAGCTTTCCTACTGCTCCGGTGTGTAGGTCTAAATTGCAGTTTCATTTGGACGCTTATGGATTTGGAGTGAGGAAAACGAGTGGTGAATATAAGGTTGTCAGAATTTTGTACGAAGGATATAAGACCAGAGGATCAAGTTATTGGATCCTACATAATGCATCTCATTATTGCCAAGTATACACTCTTGGAACAGGATCGTGGAGGAGCGTTGCACCTACAACTCGACTTCTGCATGGATACAACACAGTAGGAGCGTTTGTGAATGGGAGCTTACACTGGTTGGCTTCTGATTTGAAGGGCTCCTCTTTACGGATTTCTTGCTTTGATCTCAAAGAAGAACTTTGTACCACTTTCTCTCCTCCTCCTCATCTTGATGCTCGTGGTTCTGTTGACAAAAAATTTATGACAATGTTTTCTTCGAGGGATTGCTTAGGTTTATGTGATAATTTATCTATACATGAGACTGTTATATGGTTGATGAACACTTATGGAGATGAGAAATCTTGGACAAAGCAATTTGTCATTGCCAAGCCTCCATTCGGTTCTCATCAACTTATATGGCCCATCAAAGTGTTCCAAGACGGTGACGTTTTGATTACGAGGGGAGGCTACCCCAGAATACTATGCTACTCCAACAAGACAAAAACTATCCAAGAAACTGATACGATTGGATGATGTGGCTCAATTTAGACTGCTCTTCTGTAATGGAGTTTCTGTCATTTTTTATAATGGAGTTTTTGTAGTTTAACTGCAAATGTTATTGAGCTTATGCAAGACTATGTTTCTTGGTATGAATTGTGCATGACATGAGCTTATTGTGAGTGAATATCTTTCTTACTTGAAACTATTTATTGTGTATTTTGTTCCATATTTTGTCAACACAAGCAGTGGTGAATCTAGAATTTTTTTTCCGAGGGGGCTATGTTTCGGTTAATAAAAAGAAATTTGCTTCCTATTTTCTGTTAGCTTGGCATATGTTTCTTTTAGTTAGTTTTCTTATACAATTTCTAGTGAAACGACGTTGGTTTGATATTGTTTCGCTCACAATATGTTAAATTATACTAAAATAGTTATATTTTCAGTTCAAACCACCATTGTGTGAGGAGGCTATCTCCAAATTTTATTAAAAATCACATAGTTTTACACATAAAAAATCATGAATACAGTAGGGAGGGGGGCTTCAGCCTCCACCAGACCCCCCAGATCCGCCTTTGAACACAAGGTCAGAATTTGCGAAACTTTGATTTCTCTTTGATGGAAATCGATTCTCGTTTGAATCGTATTCACAGTTTATGGATAAATTTTTCTTTGAAAATGAGATGTTTTGGAATGTACTGGTTGAATATCCTTTGCGGCGAAAGATAGATTTTTGTGACATTTTGTTTGAGTTGGGTTATTGTTTACATAATTTTGAGTTTTTAAAAAACGTTGATTTAGCTTTTGCAAACACAAATTAATAAATCGAATTTAAAATGAATAGAAATTTATATTTTCTTAGGCACAAATCGAAATAGAAATATACTATAAATAAAATTTTCAAACAAAAGTACTTAGGCTGCGTTTGGTAATCATCTCAAGATGAGGAAGGATGATTCATCTCAAGATGACTCATATGAATAGTGTTAAGATGAATCATTCATCTTTCCATTTGGTAGCAAAAAATTTAGACTCAGATGATATCATATTGTGTTTGGTACAAATTGCAAAACTCTAGATTAAAATTTAAATTGACCAAATTACCCTTATTAAATACCCCTACCGATTTCACTTTTTATCGTTGAGATTAAATAGTACCCTTTATTATTTATTATTTATTATTTATTACTCTGTATTATTATTATTATTATTATTATTATTATTATCATTATTATTATTATATTATTGAGTTATTATTTTTATTACTCTTGTTATTATTATAATTATTACTATTATTTTTATTATTTATTATTATTTTTATTATATTTATTAATATATTATTCTTGTTATTATTATAATTATTACTATTATTGTAATTATTATTATTATTATATTACATTTTTATTATTTATTATTATTATGATTATTATTACTATTATTATAATTATTACTATTACTATTACTATTATTATTATTATTGAGTTATTATTATTATTATTATTATTATTATTATTATTATTATTATTATTATTATTATTATTATTATTATTGTTATTATTATAATTATTACTATTATTGTTTATTATATATTATTATTATTATTATTATTTTATTACATTACTATTATTATTATTATTATTATTATTATTATTATTATTATTATTATTATTATTATTGCTATTACTATTATTATTATTATTATTATTGTTATTATTGATTTATTATTATTATTATTATTGTTATTATTATAATTATTACTATTATTGTTATTATTATTATTATTATTATTATTATTGTTATTATTATAATTATTAATATTATTGTTATTATTATTTATTTATTTTTTATTATTATTATTATTATTATTTGAAATCGTATAAATACATAAGGGTAAAATGGTAAGAGAGAGAAAGTGTTGTGTTACTGTTTTAATGAGTTCACCTCATCCGACCAAAACGTGAGATGACTAAACAAGACGGAACAGTGAAATATCAGCGGGCCTTGTATTCATCTCGGGCCCTGCAGTTTATTTTAATTGGTTACCAAACAGTGAGATGAACCAAGATGATCTCTCTCATCTTGGTTCATCTTGGTTCATCTTCTTCACCAAACGCACCCTTACTCAAATACAAACTCGAACTAAAACTAGAATATAGAAATAATAATTTTTAAAATTCAAATTAGAAAACAATTTCACAAAAATAAAAATAAAAGTGTTGGTGCATTTGCATATGCAACCGAAACCCAACAACTTAATCATTAAAAATTTGAATCAATTGTTTTACTTGACTGATGGAGCGTAACTCAATTAATAAGATATTTATTTTACAACTTTTAAATTGGGAGTTCGAGACGTATCAAGAAAAAAATAATTGCAAAGACACTACTGATAACTAGAAAGAAACAAACGTGTACCATTATTTGAAATCATCTTCATGTAGAAATGTAGAATTTAAAATAAAATATAATCGGCATTATGCTTATTCTTAATGATATATGTTTATAAATAAACAAACAATAATACTTACTTCCCTTCGCCCCCCACTCTATTTGACCCATTTTCATTAATATGGGTCTATTATAATAATAAAATGATTCAAATGGAATTGTACAAAAGGAGTAATTTTAAAATTGATGAAATTTTTTGACGATTAACTTTGAAAACTAAGGTGGTGTTTGGCTAAGCTTATTTTAAAGAGCTTATAAGCTCTAACATCTTAAAGATGTTTTAAGTGCTTATAAGATGTGATTTTTAAGAGCTTATAAGATGTTAGAGTGT
Organism: Mentha longifolia; assembly: GCA_001642375.2. Lineage (NCBI taxonomy): Eukaryota > Viridiplantae > Streptophyta > Magnoliopsida > Lamiales > Lamiaceae > Mentha > Mentha longifolia. Next base: position 6,185,957 of record CM038114.1, read on the forward strand.
TTGGTTAATTAAGCTTATAAAATGTAAATTATTTTGTATTATAAATTATTCTTATTACATAATGACTAAAAAGGACATATTCATTTTAGTCCATTTATATACATTATTCAAATATTATATAATAAAAAATGCAAACCATATTCTATTTGAACATGGATAATTCAAAAATTAAGCTATGTAAGAAAAAGAAATTCGATATTTCAAAAAGAGGGGAAAATATTGAAAGATAAAACTGAAATTAGGAAAAAAAAATTGAAAAAAAAATCTGAAATTAAAACAATTCCCAATTTTGTAGAGAACCCTATTTCGCAACCTTCTGTCGTGGTTCCGGCGATAGCCATACAGACACCGCCGCAATTCCGCTTCGGTGCCGCCGTCGTTCTCCATCTACTTCAACCTTCCGCCACTACGCAACTGAAACAGCGGGCCATTTTAAATCACTTGGTTATTCAACTCAGAGATGAATGAAGGGTGACATCCTGGTGAGATCAACTTGTCTCACTCAATTTTACTCTTTTTTCTTTTCGCAAGTTTCGTTTTAGAAGGGGGAAAAAAATCCTGCTTTAGCTGAACATGCGGTCTCTGCTATTTATTGCTTGAAATTTTCGTTGCGGTTGCTTTATTAGAGTGGTGATCAAGAAGATTATTTTAGGTTTTAGGCCTTACTCTGTTTCTTGATTTTAGATTATTATGCTTCGATTCTATAAAACAGTGTTTCTTGATTTTAGATTATTATGCTTCTATTCTATAAAACAGAGCTCTGATATACTAGGTTACTTGCTCTATTTCTTTCATCAGGAAGGAAAGAATCCTCTAGCAAAAAAGAACCAATAATTGGTAGAAATCTGCAGAAATATACTCTTTGAAAACCAAAATGGGGCAAGATTTCTTCAAATATCTCCCTTCAGAACTCATCATTGATATCCTCTCAAGGCTCCCTATTCGAACCGCTATTATATGCAAGTGTGTTGATAAGTCGTGGTACAGTTTGATCGAAACTCCCAGCTTTGTAGAGTCGTATAAACCAGTCCCATGTTTTGCTGTCTTTCAAGAAAACGAGACAAGCACAAAGCCGTTAAAGGTTTATGAAGTTGAACATGAGCTCAATCTTGATTACTCCAGGAATTCTTGCAATCTAGTCTTCAGCTTTGACTTCCCACTCCCTGTCCGAATACATAGTTCAACTAATGGTTTGCTTTTATTGGTTCACCGAGAGTTGTTGCCTCATAGTATGTTCGTATGCAATCCAGTCACTCGTGAATACATCAACCTTCCTACTGCTCAGGTGTGTAGGTCTGAATTGCAGTTTCATTTGGACGCTTATGGATTTGGAGTGAGCAAAACGAGTGGTGAATATAAGGTTGTTAGAATGTTCTGTGAGGGATATAAAACCGGAGGATCACGTTATTGGAGCCTACGTAATGCATCTCATCATTGTCAAGTATACACTCTTGGGACAGGATCGTGGAGGAGCATTGCACCTACAACTCGACTTGTGTGTGTACGCGACTCAGTAGGAGTGTTTTTGAACGGGAGTTTACACTGGTTGGCATCTGATCTGAAGGCCTGCTCTTTACGGATTTCTTGCGTTGATCTTGAAGCGGAACTTTTTACCACTTTCTCTCCTCCTCCTCATCTCGATGCTCGTGGTTGTGTTGACAATAATTTTATGACACTATCTTCTTTGAGGGATTGCTTAAGTTTATGTGATCATTTATCTGTAAGTGAGATTGTTATATGGTTGATGAACACTTATGGAGATGAGAAATCTTGGACGAAGCAATTTGTCATTGCCAAGCCTCCATTCAGTATTCATGGACTTATATGGCCCATCAAAGTGTTCCAAGACGGTGACGTTTTGATTACGGTGGGAGGCTCCCCCGAAATACTATGCTACTCCAACAGGACGAAACCTGTTCAAGAAACTGCGGTCTGTTATACTCCAAGCTTTCGTCCTCTCAGAAGCTTCCCCATGGAGAATGTAAGCTCATTTTAGACTGCTCTTCTGTAATGGAGTTTCTGTCATTTTAGACTGCTATTTTACTATGGAGTTTTTAGTTTATTGCAAACAAGATAATGTTATTGAGCTTGTGCAAGACTATGTTTCTTGGTATGAATTGTGCATGAGCTTATTGTGAGTGAATATCTTTTTTACTTGAAACTATTTATTGTGTTGTGATTTTGTTCCATATTTTGTCAACACAAGGTCAGAATTTGCAAAACTTTGATTTCTCTTTGATGGAAATCGATTCTCGTTTGAATCATATTCATAGTTTATGGATAATTTTTTCTTTGAAAATGAGATGTTTTGGAATGTACTAGTTGAATATCCTTTGCGTCGAAAGATAGATTTTTGTGCGACATTTTTGTTTGAGTTAGTTTTACATAATTTTGAGTTTTTAAAAAACGTTGATTTAGCTTTTGCAAACACAAATTAATAAATCGAATTTAAAATGAATAGACATTTATATTTTCCTAGGCACAAATCGAAATAGAAATATATAAATAAAATTTTCAAACAAAAGTACTTACTCATACAAACTAGAACTAGAATATAGAAATAATAAAATTCAAATTAATTTGCATATGCAACCGAAACCCGACAATTTAATCATTAAAAATTTGAATCATTTGTTTTACTTGACGATGAAAGCGTAACTCAATTGATAATAAGCCTATCTTACAACTTCTAATCAGAAAAAAAAAAATTGCAAAGTCATTATTGGTCCTTCTCTTGATGAGACAGAGAGACTAGGTGTGTGCGAGTTTGACTGTAATTTTGTGTGTTTAACTAAAAAAAAATCATATGATATAACAATAAAAATATAATCAGTATTATCACAATACATTAAATTTCATGTCAAAAAAAGTTCAAGAGACGAAGAACGAAGAGAGTAGTATTTGAAATCATCTTCATGTAGAATTAAAAAATAAAAATATAATCGGCATTATGCTTATATTGAAGAATTGGTTACAAATAAACAATAAATCATTAATAGACAATTAAAATTAAAATTGAGTTAAAGTTGATGAAATTTTTGACAATTAAATTTAAAAACCAAGCGGCAGAAATGAGAAATATACACACTCCTATATTACCAAACAAAAAAAACAAAAAAAATTATTAGTAGAAAACCCTATTTCGCATTTCGCAACCTTCTGTCGTGGTTCCCGCCGCAATTCCGCCTTGGTGCCGCCGTCGTTCTCTATCTACTTCAACCTTCCGCCACCTGAAACAGCCCGCCAGTTTAAATCTCTTGGCTTTTTCAACTTAGAGATGAAAGAAGGGTGACATCAGGTGAGATCAACTTGTCTTGCTCAATTTTACTCTTCTTTTCGGAAGTTTCGTTTAAGAAGGAAAAAAAAAAACAAAAAAAAAACAAAAAACAAAAAAAAAAACAATTCCTGCTTTAGCTGAACATGCGGTCTCTGGTATTTATTGCTTGAAATTATTCATTGCGGTTGCTTTTGTTAGAGTGGTGATGAAGAAGAGTGCATTAGGTTTTCGGCCTAACTCTGTTTCTTAATTTTAGATTATTATGCTTCGATTCTATAAGCTCTGATATACTAGGTTACTTGGTCTATTTCTTACATCAGGAAGGAAAGAATACTCCTTGAAAACCAAAATGGGGCAAGATTTCTTCAAATCTCTCCCTTCAGAACTCATCATTAATATCCTCTCAAGGCTCCCTATTCAAACCACCATTATATGCAAGTGTGTTGATAAGTCGTGGTACAGTTTGATCGAAAGTCCCGGCTTTGTAGAGTCGTATAAATCAGTTCCATGCCTTGCTGTCTTCGGAGAAGACGAGACGGGCTCAAAGCCGTTCAAGGTTTATGAAGTTGAAGATGAGCTCTATCTTGATTACTCCAAGAATTCTTGTAATCTAGTCTTCAAATTTGACTTCCCTCACCCTGTCTTAATGCATAGTTCAACTAATGGTTTGCTTTTATTGTTTCACCAAAAGTTGTCGCCTCGTAGTATGTTCGTATGCAATCCAGTCACTCGTGAATACGTCAGCCTTCCTACTGCTCGGGTGTGTAGGTCTGAATTGCAATTTCATTTGGACACTTATGGATTTGGAGTGAGCAAAACGAGCGGTGAATATAAGATTGTCAGAATTTTTTATGAAGGATATAAGACCGGAGGAGGGTCAGGTTATTGGATCCTACGTAATGCATCTCATTATTGCCAAGTATACACTCTTGGGACAGGATCGTGGAGGAGCGTTGCACCTACAACTCGACTTGTGTATGGACACCGCACAGTAGGAGCGTTTGTGAATGGGAGTTTACACTGGTTGGCGTCTGATTTGAAGGGCTCCTCTTTACGGATTTCTTGCTTTGATCTCGAAGCAGAACTTTTTACCACTTTCTCTCCTCCTCATCTTGATGCTCGTGGTTCTGTTGACAAAAATTTAATGAGACTGTCTTCTTTGAGGGATTGCTTAGGTTTATGTGATAATTTATCTACACATGAGACTGTTATATGGTTGATGAACTCTTACAGAGATGAGAAATCTTGGACAAAGCAATTTGTCATTGCCAAGCCTCCATTCGGTATTAATGGACTTATATGGCCCATCAAAGTGTTCCAAGACGGTGACGTTTTGATTACGAGGGAAGGCTACACCAGCATACTATGCTACTCCAACAAGACGAAAACTATTCAAGAAACTGATATGATTGGATGGATGGGCTATAGTTATTTTACCATTGCAGCCAGTGGCGAAGCCAGGGGGGGGCAGTGGGGTCCCTGGGCCCCACTGGGATTTTGAAAATAATTAGTAGTACTATAGTTATATCATGAATAAGTTTATTCTTCAGCCCAATTGGCGCAGTGTTCAGCCTAATGTAGCTCTTCATTCATTTGATCCGGGTTCGATTCCTCTTGCCCCCGTGTTTTTTCTTTTTTTCTTCTCCTTTTTCTTTTCTCCTTCTTTTTTCGTTTTTTTTCCTCTTTCCTCTTTTCTCTTTTTTTTTTTTTTTGTTTTTTGTTTTTTCCTTCCCCTTTTTATCTCGTGTTTTTTTTTTCGTTTGCTCCCCCCTCTTTTTCTCTTTTTTGTTTTGCCCTTTCTCTTTCAGTGATATTTCCTTTTTTTTTTTCCACATTTCCTTTACTAATAATAACCCACTCATATTTTTATATTTCCCATTTTTTCTTTTCATTTTTCAATAATATATTAAATTTCCTTTTATTTTTAAATAATATTTAAATTTCCCGTTCATATTTTTATAATTCTAAAGGGGTAAATTTATATTTTCCTTTCATTTTTTAAAAATATATAAAATATTTCAGTGTTCAAACAAAGAGCAAATGAGATACTGTCAATGTATTTTTTAATATTTTTATTATATAAAATAATTTATTTTAGACTATAAGAAATTGGACCCCACTAGACGGAAATCCTGGCTTCGCCGCTGATTGCAGCCTGTCATACTCCACGCTTTCATCTTCTCAGAAGCTTCCCCATGGAGAATGTAAGCTCATTTTAGACTGCTCTTCTTTAGACTACTCTTCTGTAACGGAGTTTCTGTCATTTTAGACTGCTATTTTACTATGGAGTTTTTAGTTTAATGCAAAAAAGATAATGTTATTGAGCTTATGCAAGACCCTATTTCTTAGTATGAATTGTTCACGAGCTTATTATTGTTAATGAACATCTTTTTTACTTGAAAATATATACTGTGTTGTGATTTTGTTCCATATAATTTGTCAACACAAGGTCAGAAGTTGCGAAACTTCGATTTCTCTTTGATGGAAATCGATTCTCGTTCGTTTGAATCATATTCATTTCATAGTTAAAGGATAATTTTTCCTTTGAAAATGAGATGTTTTGGAATGTACAAGTTGAATATCCGTTGCGTGGAAAGATATATTTTTGTGTGCCATTTTGTTTGAGTTAGGTTATTGTTTACATAATTTTGAGTTTTTAAAAACGTTTATTTAGCTTTTGCAAACACAATTTAATAAAATAGAATTTATAATGAATAGAAATTTATATTTTCTTATGCACAAATCGAAATAGAAATATATAAATAAAATTTTCAAACAAAAGTACTTGCTCAATTACGAACATGAACTAAATTAGAATATTGAAATAATATTACCTACATCCACTCCGGTTGACTTTCTAGCTGTTTTGTAATTTTTAAAATTCGAATTAAAAAAAATACTTAAAAAAAAGTGATAATAGTGTAAACTACCCATTTTTCATAAGCAATGTTGAAAAATACCCACCTTGATAAGGAATGTTGAAAAATACCCACTTTTATATGGAAATGTCTATATTGCCCTTCAATGTGGACAAAAATGTTTGGGTGTAGTGTTGATGTGACTTTTTCTTACACAATTCTTATTTGGATTGTTGTGAAAATAACTTGGAATCCTTGAATTAATTAGTGGTCAAAAGAAGATGTGATGTCGCCTGAAGCAAGTCCAGCTAGCCTACAACTCTGAATCGAAAAGTACTATTTTCCCACTGTTGGCATGTGAATGATATTCGGATTTCAATGGTAAAATTAAACCAAGTTGAAATGTTGGATGAATTAATACTCAGTGCATCATGCATCTCTCACATTCATTTCACATTTGAGTTCTGAAACATATATTGTTGCATATTGAGAGTGAAAAACTACTAGAAATGTGAGATTAAAATCACTACTACCTGGAAAATTGTGATTGCAATTGCAGTTGGAAAATGGAGATTGCAAATGCAGCTGAAAAAATTGCGATTGAAACTGCAGCCGGGAAATAGAAATTTGTATGCAAGATCTTCTGAAATTTTTGTGCAAGAGCTCATTGATCTTAATTTAAAAGGTATGTTTTTTATTTACTACAAAATCTTACAACAAAGTGTAAAATTTTTCATGAACTAAATTAGTGTTTTTTAGCTGAACTGTAAATTTCCTGTCGCTTTATGCTAAATTACCATCACTGCAGTATTATTTTCCCTTCGTTGTGTTTTTATTTACTTTGGGATGTTGTGACATTCATTTCGCTACATGTATATATTCGAAAGTGTTAATCACGTATATAGACTTATTTATGTTCTTAAGTAGATGGCACAATTCATGGTTATGTACAAAAATAGAATCGTAAGTTAATATTGAATAGGAACAAAAATTTGATGTAGTTATCCACTTTTGTTAGATAAATTTTATTGATGGGTGAGCATCATTGACTAAATTTCGATCGTAGTACTATAATTTACGCTCGCATATGGTTTACCGAAATGATTTTTACGAGGGGAATATTAGTTTTCGTCCGAAATATGTATTTTTCGGTCGTATTTTATAATTTATTAGCTATATATTCACTGGTTCTTCATATAATAGGTACATATGGATTCATGGAAGTGTGTAGTCATTAAGTTCGGTGGAGAATGGGCCGGTTGTGATTACATTGGGGGAACCGAACAAGTAACAAGTATAGCAACTCAACCCGTGTCTATTTTGAACCTGCGGTACAACATTGACAATGTATTGCAAGCTGCGAATTTGAGGCCGGCATACGAGCTTTATTATCTATCTCATTCTCAAAGAGGGCGTCTTACAAAATCTCGCTTAGCTACTGATGAAGAATTGGAGCAATTATTCATGCACGAATTGTATCCAACCATATACGTTGTTCAAAACAGTGCAAATGTTGGTGTTGGTACCTCGCAGCAGCATGATTGTTATGTTCCTGTCCACGAGACAAGGCCATTTGGATACGGCAGTCAGTCCACGCAGTATGATGAGAATTTAGAACAAATCCGGCGGATGGCTTCATCAGACTGGTTGGGTGGAGATGAAAATATTTATGCCGGTTCATATCGACAAGATTTGAATTTCGATGGGGCATCATACACTGCCGAGGAAACAGTGATTGGTGAAAAGCCCAATGATGACGGTGACGATGGAAACGATGAAGACTATTTGCTTGAATCTGATCCAGCAGCTTCGGAAGACGAAACTGAGCATAACTTGCAGAAGTTCACATTTGCAGAGTTTGCTGCATGGATTCAGAGAGAAGGCGGGATAACTAAACTTTTGGATTTAGTGCATCCGACAGAGGAAGAACTCGAGAATGAGGAAGAAGAGCCATTGCCGAGTGATGTACTAAATAATTGGCTAGTTCCCGTGATTCCGATTGATGCTTTCAACTCGCTTGTGGCATGTGAAGAAGATCCGAATGATAATGAGGAATTGGCTGAAGGCGCCTATTACAATAGTAAATCGGATCTAATTAATGTCGTCGGGTTATGGCATATTGAGCAAGGTGCTGAATACAAAGTCAAACGTTCGGATAAAGGTCGACTTGTGTGGATATGCAAAAAAGAAGCTGATTGCCCTTTCGAGTTGCGAGCTGAAAGTCATGGTTCTGCTTGGCGTGTGAGAATATTGAATGCAGTGCACACATGCGTACTTAGATTGGACCACGAGGCTCCATCTAAGGTCCAATATAAAGTGGTTGCGTCCTTTGTAGCTAAGAAAATTCGTCATGAGTGTGAAATCTTGAGGCCTAAGACCATCAAGGAGGACCTGCTTCGAGATTATGGGATCAGTATCAAGTATAATCTAGCATTGAGGGCACGACACGCTGCAATACAGATGATATATGGTGGATATGACGATTCCTATCAGATGTTGCCTGGTTATTTGCACCTGCTTGAGATGGCTAACCCTGGGACTATTACTGAGCAAGATATCGGTGCAGATGGAAAGTTTAAGCATTGTTTTGTGGCGCTTAGTGCAACCCGACTGGCTTACCCATTATTTCTTAGGCCTGTGATTGTGGTAGATGGCACTCATTTGAAAGGAAAAAACCGTGGTATTTTATTTGTTGCAGTGACGAAAGACGCGAATGAGGGAGTGTATCCATTAGCCTACGGGATTGGACCAATTGAGGATGATGAGTCGTGGACGTGGTTTCTCTCTCGGGTGAGAAGAGCCTATGGGTGCCGAAGAAATCAACTGATTGTCTCTGATGCTCACATCTCCATTAAGAATGCAGTGAGTGAAGTATTTCCCGATGCAACACACGCGCTATGTTACTACCACATTCTCCAAAAAATAAAACGATTTGGAAAATTCATTGGAGGACTCTATCAAAGAGCAGCGTATGCATATAAGCAAGATATTTTCGAGACACGCATGGCCAGCATCATGGAAAAAAACCCAAGAGCTTTCGAGAAGTTGATGTCCATTGGCCCACAAAAATGGGCAAAATCAATGTGTCCCGTCAAACGTTACAGTTTTCATACATCGAACGCAGCAGAGACATTCAATTCTTGATTACTGTGGGCCAGACGTTTGCCGATATGTTCACTGATCGAGGCTGTAAGACACGTAATGGAAAAGTGGTTCGATGAACGACGTCGAGAGGCACACAATTTGGAAGGTTCTGTCTCGGTTGAGGCACTACGGAAGATCAATTGGAATAAGAGGAAAGCTCATACGTACAATGCCGTCTATCTTGATGAAGGGAATTATAGAGTGAACACCGGTCGTAGTACATATCTGGTTGATTTGCAAAACCGAATGTGCCCGTGTCGTCAATTTGATCTAGATGGATTGCCGTGTTCACATGCCATTACTGCAATTCAGTAAGTCTAGATTTCAGTATTAAATTGCTAATCTTATTTACTTTATGTAACTTTATAATTCTTCATTATTGTAGGAAGAGTGGTCAATCGATTTTAAGGTATGTGGAGCCTTACTACACGAAGGATGCTTATTTTGAGGCTTACAAACACCACATCCATCGAGTAGCTCGTTATAATGAATGGAGACTTCCACATTACATTGCAAGTACAATTTGCTTACCCCCGATCATACTTAAGAAAGCTGGACGTCCAAGAGTGCGAAGGCAGCGAGCTGCTTGGGAGGAAAGGGCTACTACTACTGAAGAAGCTGCTGGGCCATCTTCGTCGACTCGGAAACGAGCCCCAAAAAGGTGCACTCATTGTCGTGAATTGGGTCATACACGCCCAAGATGTCCCGACTTAGTCGATGAGTATTCTGATTAAACTCAATGTATTTGTAAGTGATTGTGAATTCCAGCAATATCGATGGTAAAATAATATAAATTCGGTTGGAAAATAATAATATATGAACGTAAAATAACACAAACATCAATCGGAAAATCAACACAAATAAACGGGTACAACAGAAATAACAGAGTTTCAACATTCGAGTACTAAATCCATACAATTCCGAAAGGAAAATAAATGGGTACGACAGGAATAACAGAGTTTCAACAGTAAAATAACAAAATACGATTGGAAAAAGTACGAATCAAAGAGACGTATTCATTGTTCAGGTCCCACATGATCAGTCTTCAATCTCATGGCATAAATCAAATATGGTTTGAGCAATCTTCGCCTGGTACTGCCTAAGATGTGAATTACCCCAATGTATACTTGGTGAGGCAGTGAGGAGACGCTCAACATACATAAGGGCAAACGGTCCACAATCTTTACTACCCACTTGCACTTGTTGATTCTGTCGAACCGGGATTTTCAGAATGAGAGGATCCATCCTAAACGTGAGGTCGGTCGTGCACTCCTCCCAAAAATGACTCGCAGCAAGTACAAATGGAAATAATCTCACCAACGGCTCCAATTGTACTTCACGATATTCTTGGGCATTGAACTCTCTATTGTAGTATAATGAATCGTACAATTCGGCAACCCAATCTTGAAGATTAATGCGAACCGTGACAAAATGGCCATTCAAAAAGCACACCAAAATGATCTGTAACAATCATACAATTTTTATGATGATACTTTATAAGCATGATTATTCTACATTAGAAAGTTTGAACAATATGAATCACTTACTTGTTTGGCCGAGCACCAAGGTCGCATTGTATTCCCGGCATCTATACCTTCGATTGTGCTTAAGATATGACTTGGAGGAACCCAATTAGCGAGCATGTCGTCGGACTGAGTCTTCAATCTTTTCCAGCAGTTTTCCAATGATATCTTTTAAATAATATATGAAATTACGATCGGATCTATGATGTAACGACTGAAATAAAAGCATTTATGATTGGAATAATAAATTACAATTGCACAAAATAAAATTACCACTTATATACTAAAATAAATTAAATAACAATTTCAATGAACATAATTCTAAGATATGAGACAGATATTTCGCTTACAAATACATCCGTGTCGAGTATGATCGTGTTGTGCTCATCAACTGTCTCCAATAGGTGGTCCTTCGTGATCAATCTCGTTCTCAAATAGAGGTCCACAGTCTTTACCAATCAAAATCAAATAATGTCACAATGTTTTAAATTGACTAATTGATATGTTCAAAGCATTGAAATTCTCACCGAGCAATCCATGTCGTTAGAAGCCTCCTCGATCGATTCAAAGAATTGTTTTGATAATCTATGAGCACTCTCCTTCATTATGACATATGGACTCTCGGATTCAAACATGAAGGAATGATATCTAAGCTGCACCTCTTTGGGAACTGGTCGAGGCTCCCGAGTATTCACATAAGGAGATAAAAGGGCTCGGCTTGGGACCTTTGCTCGTCGAGGGTTCCGCCTTAGCGCTGCAATAGGCTTATTCAAATCATCATCATCATCAACATCGTTCGTTTTCCCTCGGTCATGTGTAGAAATCGGCGTCGAGTAAGTATATATTGGCCCATGTTGTGATGTGGCACCCGATCCAAAAATCTGTGTTACAAATACAATGTAAGAGAGACAAAAATCTAGATCTGATTCGATAGGAAAATGATGAAATGCAATGGGAAAATAAGACATTTGTAAGAGTAGCAGAAGGAAAATTGCAAGAAGTGATGGAAAAATGAGATCTTCAACCAATTAATGTTGCATTGTTAATACTTACCGAGTTGCAAAGATTATCAAGACCCGAACTGACATGGCCAATATCATGCACCGAATGTCGTCCCGGAATTTCCGTTGAGAATGTGGGCATGAATGTGTGGCCAAACTCATGCACCGAATGTCGCCCCGAGTATTCTCCAAAAATTGGGACGTTTGTGAATCCTTCACTTCCCATGAAATCATATCCCGATGAAATAGGCGTAGATACATGAATGTCCGTATCATGCAATTGTTCTTCTTCATCATCATTATCATCATCAGCATCATCATCATCATCATCATCAACAATATCCGGGCGAGACACACGACGAGGAGTCGGGATATCACGACGTCGTTGGTCAAAAACTGGATTACGACGCGAAGCTGAGCAACGAAACACATCTAGAGCATCATCCAACCATTTGCGGATCTTTGGGAAGAATTTCCTTTCCAATTTCTTATATGTTAACTTGGCGCTCATCTTGGCGGTCTTCTTCATAAATCTCATCTCATTCTTAAGGAATGAGTCTGAATCCCCACTGCCTCCGCTACTACCGGTTGATGTAGATACATCTCGCCTCGATCTTTTTCCCTTTGAATGCCGCTTGCCTTTGTTCTTTCTCGGCTCCTCTTCAGTCTCGGTAGCATCGTTCTCCTCATCTTCAGATTTCGTATCCGAATTAGATTCATCTACCCGGACTCGTCGTGGGCATCGCTCTCCAAGCTTCACCGGATTCCGTGGTGGCTGGAATATTATGCTTAATGGGTCAGCGCCTACAACCGATTGAAAGTATCTTGTATTCATCTCATATTCATCAACCACCATGAGCCTCAAACTGTCAGCCTACAACAATGAATAAGGTAATTAACGACTGAAAAAATATGGTTTGCGACAGGAAATTACTAAAGTACGATAGAAAAATTTAACCAACCGGCTGGAACATTAAAACTGTACCAATAATAAATTAAATATCAATTCAGATGTAAATACATAAATAACAGATGAAATTTCAGTCGCGATTATGAAGGGAAAAAGTCAATTCACGAATGTAAAATAGTAAATTACAATCGGAATATATACCTCCCGGTTGAATACGCAGGAGATATCATTCTTGATCCTCGAACGAAACTTCTACCTCAACAATCTTGGATGTGACTCCGCTTGATCATCTATTTTGTGAGCTACAAAGCTGGCTAATTCCGGCAACACCTCAAGTGACCAAACATGAAATGCCCATGCAGCTCCATTGAAGTGATATTTATCTCTTCGGCCAATATTGTCGATGTAGTGCTCCAACGTCAAGAAAGCATAAGCACCCCACGGATAATCATTAAAACATTTCATGTCGTCGACTAAAGCCCACACCCAAGAATCCACGTAATGACCAGAGTCGTAGGCCAGCACGAATTGGTAAAGAACGAGGATGTGAGCTACTTGAAAGTAATAATCTCCATTTGGATCATGAAGTCGCCTTTTCTCATTCACAAATTTTTCCAGTAGTTTGGCAACCGTGATATCACCTCCCCCAGCAAATAACTTAAAAGCACGCACACGGTGGACTTCGTACTCTACCGTGGTGTCGAAATTTGACGACCCAAACCTCAACCCCGTGACTAGTGCAAAATCGACTGGTGAAAATTGAATGTGCATGCCGTTGATTTCAAACCACATCTCGTGCTCCTCCGCCCCGGGCCTATTAATCTGGCGTGAAAGGACATGGTGAACAGCCATGCCACACTTCTGTCCGGGATCCCATCGAAGAAATTGTCCGAAAATTCCTTTCTCAAAACGATCAAGAAGCGCTCTCCCACCGACCGACATCAATGTCCTTCTAACATGTTGTAGGACCGAGAGCTTGTAGTATGTTCCGACTGTAGAATTTACGTTGATCGTCTCCGGTCTCTTGAATATACCCTGATTTAAAATGGACGATAACATAATTAGTGCATGATTATAACAATCAATGAAAGACATAATAATTACGATCGAAACAGCCATAATTACGATCGCTTCTGGAACAACTCAAATAAAATACGAGCGTAATTACTCTGATTACGACTGGAATATCAATCTACATTCAACATTATTTTACTTCGAATTAATAAATATTTGTAGAGGTTAATCTATCTCAAATTAAGCACGAAAAGTTTAACAATTCAACAAATTACGACTGAATACGTTGTACTACGACCTCAACATTTTTTCTTTCAGAAGATTATTCAATAATCTGCTTAAAATCATGAATATAAATTCATCAATTATTTTCTAATGCTAAGCATAATTGAAATTCATCCAACAAATGTGGATAATCACATTCTCTTTTTCATGCATATTCAAAATTAACTTACAATTTTTTTTTAACAAAAGCGTTAATTGTGTCTACTTAAGAACATAAAGATGCCTATAAACATGTTCATATTTCGCATATCTCCAACAATTCCAAATCAATGTTGCAACAACCAAAAATTTCATAAATACAGAACGAGGGGAAAATAATGCTGCATCGACCGTAATATTGCAGAAAGCGAACGGAAAATTACAGTACAGTGAAAAAAAAGCCCTAATTACCTGTTCATTTCCTTGTGCTGCAGCCATTGTCCACTACAAATGACAAATTACTGCTTTAGTAGAGTTAGAAAGTTAAAATAAAACCATCATCCCTGTCAAATGTTATTCCGGCAGCCTACAAAAATTACAAAAATTTCTGCAAATTATTACTATCGGAGAAGAGTATAAAATATGAAAAATTGGGTTGTGAACTTACACGGTCGGAAATTGCGAACAAATAGTATTCTGCCTGCAAATTGCTGCCGATTCTAGATCCCGAGCTGTATCTTATGCAAATCCGGTCGCTAATGCTGCAATATTCCGGCGAGAAAAATTCATTTTCGAACCACAAGTGCTCTTAAAATTTGCAATTAGAAAATAAGAGGTGAAGGGAAAATGTGGGGAGAAGTGGTTGGAATATTAGAGTTTCAATAGAGTTGAATGGAGTCAAAGCAATTAAAGACATAAAGGTGATGGAAAAGGATGGTTCCCACACCCCAAAATCTGAAAAAGAAAACTGCTCACGTCTAATCTCTACCTTATCACTCAACCGCATAGGACAAAAGGGCAATATAGTAAAACACTTATAAAAATGGGTAGTTTTGAATATTCCTTATAATGGTGGGTATTTTTCAACTTTTCTTATGAAAAGTGGGTAATTTTCAATAGCGCCCTAAAAAAAGGTGTTATATATTCCGACTGAAACCCGACAATTAAAAAGTGCATTTGCATGTGCAACTGCAGCCCGACAATTTAATGATTAAAAAGTTTGAGGTTAACTCCAATAGTAGTAATATTTTCCATTTTGCCACTCGAAATTTGAATCTCAATTTTATGTTATTTCTTGATTCGTAGAATTCACTTCAGAGTTCAGATCGGCGATGGCAAGCAATTCAAGGCCCTTTTCCACCACCGCCGCCGCTTTAGCCCCTCGGCACGCGGCCAAATCGTTTGATTTATCCGCCGTCTCGGCGACGCAGATTGGCCGGTTATCGGAGGATCAGTTCCGCCACTGCTCTGAGGCCGTCGATTTTATCAGGAAAAAGCTTGTGGAAACGGTCCATAATGAGTTTCTAATCCTAGAGCAACAGGTACTCGAAAGCCTACAGTTTCACACCATATATATGTGCTGCCATTTGGTTAACTAATTCCGTTCTTGTTTGCTGCCATTTTCATTTCGTAAATTGGACTTTGTAGTTGTAGTGGCCTTGGACTCTAGAATTGCAAGAGAAGAGATAATCAGAAACTACTAGTGTAGGGATATGTGTTTTTTTGATGATTGAAACTAATGGTGGCAGTTGACTTGAATGTTCATAGGTTCCTTGGGTGGTGCAATGGAGTTTCTTTGTTAGCAATTTCAAGAATTTATGAATTGCTTCACTTCTAACTTCTGATTTCAATTCCAGCAAGACTGAACTTTGGAGATTCTGGGCTGCCTTAGATCCTTTTGAGCTTGATTGATTTGGGAATTTCTTAGGATTTCAGCTGTCTGGTCTTGTCATTTCTAGTGATGTTCTGTATTTATTTTCTTGTTCTGTTGTCTTGTGCTAAAAGTCAAATTACAGTGGTGGATCTCAATTCTGTATGATAGGTTCCCTTTCCTTTATTCTAAGTGCAGAGTGCAACCTTTTTGTATCACAGGAAAGTAGGATGAAAGCTTTTGACATGAAGAATAAATGCTCTATTTCCTATGACGCCGTGAATGGCAGCAAGAACCGCTACTCTAATGTTGTGCCGTGTGAGCCAACCTGCATTTTTTCTGCTTTATTCCTCTGTTATTAGAGTTGCATGTTCATCCATCACAGATAATAATCCTCAAACTTCATTTCTTCAGTTGATGATAACAGGATCATTCTGAAGCAGCACGTTGATTACAGACCTTCACCTACAGGATATATAAATGCAAGCTCTGTTACAGTTGCGTTTCTTGTCCCTTCCATGAGTTTATTGTGCATACAGCGCTTGAATTTTCTCCATTTCAGAATTAAAACTAAATCTTTTGATTGTAGACCTCTGAAAGTGTTTCTCGATTTATTGCGACTCAAGGACCACTTCCTCACACGGCAGAAGACTTCTGGGAAATGATAATCCAGTATCGGTGCCCTGCCATAGTTATGCTCACTGGTTTGGTTGACCATGACAATGTAAGTTATCTGATAATTCTCATTTCATAATAAATAGATAAGTAAAAGCCTTTTGTATTATTGTGAGGAGCTTGTCTTTCCTGCACTACTTAGTAAATTTCTTGTTTATTCGTTCCCTAATATTTTGTGTAACAGTCTGCTTATATTAGGATTGATCAATGACATAAACTAATATCCTTGGTCTGGTATTCTATTCAGTACCAGTTTTATAAACTATTCTGTGCATTGCCATAGTTATCAAGCTAATTATTAATTTTGTTGTTCGGCTAATACTTAGAACTGAAAAAAAATGCAGAACGTGAAATGTGGAGATTATTTCCAAGCAGAGGATGGACCTAGAGAGTTCGGTAACATAAGCATCAATACCAAGTGGATACAGACAACAGATACTTCACTTATCTTGCGATGCATAGAGGTTAAAAATAAAAAGGTGAAGCATTCATTGAAACCCTAAACAATCTGCAGCTAACAGAACTTGTATTCGAACACTTGTTCAGTTTTTAACAATCCATGGATGCTTTATTTCAGTCGCAAGAGCCACCTTTTTCTGTTTTGCACATTCTGTATCCCGACTGGCCGGACTATGGTGTTCCAAAAAAAACTGCTGCTGTGCGTGAAATCTTCCAAAGAACATCTGATGTATCGTATAGCCTTGGCCCAATTGTCGTCCACTGCAGGTTCGTATTCTACAGTGATAATAATATTATTATTCGGTCTATAGTGATTTGTGATTTATTTAGTAAGATACTTTTTTTTCCCACCAGTGCTGGTATTGGTAGAACTGGAACATACTGTGTGGTGCACAATACAATTCAAAGAGTTCTTATTGGTGATATGACAGCTCTGGATCTTGCTAATACTGTAGCCACATTTAGGTCTCAGCGAATCGGAATGGTTCAAACACAGGTACTTTTTCTCAAACTTTGAAACTATATCTCATGAAGAGCTTACTTCTCTTCGGATGAAAGTTGTTGGATTTTCAAATATTCTCCCATAACGTATTGCTGCAATTTTCTCATCGAAAGCCATGATATGCTTCTGCATTTTGCTGATTACATTTGCTTCTTCATCCTTTGCAGGATCAGTATGTCTTCTGCCACAAAGCAATTCTTGATGAACTACAGAGCCTCATACTAAAATACACATGCTAATGGCGATCGATGTTTGCATATTTATTTTTTCGGAAGAATCATCCAAATATTGCATCTGCAGAGAATCAAGAAAGATTGCAATTCATCTCTTGGGCTTCCCATTATGCTGGATTAGTGTGCAATCAAATCTTGAAATTATCAGCATCCTTTCAAGATTTGTGAAGGTGCAGAGGAATGTAAGTTGAGATAAGATCTCTGCAGTTAAAATTTCGAGGAATTTAATGTTGTTATCCGAGGTTGTCCCCTTCACCTGAGAGGAAATTCGTCCTGACTGGAAATATCAATCTTCAAACAGGGTAGAAATTCGTGGAATTGTTTATTTATTTTTTGTTTTTTTTATTTGAAGACTCAAATTCTCGCAATCCCATTATTTTCTTGATTTTAGTGGTGCCATATTTTTCGATCTTTGATACTTCGTATTCGATTCAGTAGAATAAATCAAAGCAGGAGTCAAAAAGTTGATCTTTTGATTTAGTTTTTGTGGGTATATTTTTCTTTTTCTTTTCCCATTTTTTTTAAGTTTACTTTTCCGATTTCAAGTTACATTTATTTTGCCGTTAAAATATTACAATCATTACTTTAATTATTAAATGCATCATAATACTGTATTATTACTTGTAGATGAAAGTGATTATTATTAGTATAAAGTAGTCAATAAATACAAAAGGAAAGAATCATTTCTGCATCATGTCGTAACTTACTCTCCTTTCCTTTTCTCTTTCAGAAAGGTAGCATAAATTATTAAGCTATTTGTATTAATGACTAAAAATTTCATGAAATTGCGAATAAATTAGAAAAGTACCAATTCTCTACTTTTTGCTAATTTTTTTTTAATACCAATATTATACTAGAAAATATATCGTGGAATTGGCAAGTTAGGTTACTAGTCTCTATAAATTTTAGGGCAACCCATCACTTGTCATAAGATCTAATTTTTCCCTAATTAATACGAAAATTTTAAATATATGAGTATGTTTAACCAATCCATTCAATTTCAAGATTTCTTTTACTGATTTTCTAACATTAGAATAAAAAAAATGATTGGTTCATTAGCACAACTTTATTAATTTATAAATACAAATGTAATTAGGTGGCACATCGTGAATGCAAGTACGACATACTTCTAAATATATTGAAAGAAAAGTAAAAATTGTTTAAATTGGTCAAGAACAGTCCGAGTAAATTGTTTGAATTTGAATGAAAATTGAGAGAGTTAAATTGAATTTTATCAGTACAATTTTGACTCAAAGGTTAACCTTAAAGGCTTAAACTAATATGCAGGAGGATGTTTTGTTCCTTCTTTTCCCTTTTAACAAATTTTAATTTCTTGGGGTTTTGAGTTTTGACCAGAGAGAGAGAAGAGAGAGAGCTTCTCTACTTCCTGACCTAGTTCTTGAATCTTGATTTTTGGGTCATTTTGGTTCGTAGCAGAAACTCCGCAGCAATCAACATCACTACTTAACTCCAACAAGTTTATTAGTGAAGAGTCCCTTTGAAGATTGGGACAACGAAAACTACTTTCTTTCAGCTTTCTTCAATCTTTGAATTACCTGGGTCTGAAGCTGCTCATTTTCAACTCATTCTACAGATAATTGCAAAATTGTAATCTTCTTTTTCTTTTTCCTGAATATTTATCCTATCACCATGATTGAAACCTTTCTCTTTCTCTGACTTGCTCGTCTATTGTATTTATTTTGGAGTAGAAAGAGACGCAGGCAAGAATCTTTTTTTTTTCTTTCTTCTCTTCTGTTTGTAGATCCAAGTCATCATCTTTATCTACCTTTATATCTCTTAGAAAAGTGCCCTGTATGTATGTGTACAAGTGGGAATTTATTTTTTTCTTTGATTCTTTCCCTCTATAGGGTTTTCTGGAGTTTGATTTGAAGAACTTAATTTTGTATTTTTCTGCTTGTATAGTTGATTTCTCAGTTGTTCTGCCATTAGACTCTAGTTTTGGGTAATTTTTCATTAGACTCTAATTTTGAGTTTAGCTTTTTTACTATATCTTCTCCCTTCCGAGCTGCAAAGTATGCTAATGATTGGCCTCATTTTGTTTGACCTGCATCTAATTTTGGACTTTTTTCTGGGGCCTTATTTTTCTTGTTCTGAGTTTATATAGCTTTGCTCTTGAGCTTGCGCATTGCCTGTATAGTTTAGCTTTGATTCCTTAGCTCGGTGTTTTTGAAGTTGTAATGTTTTTGCTTTGCACTCCCGTTTCTTGATTTGCAGTTTGAGCTTGCCTCACGCCATAGTTGTCGTCCTGAGAGCTTTTGGTCTGGTTATATCATTGGGAGTTAGTCTTATTCGGACCTGAACTTTCAGTAACAGATTGTAATGATAGTGGGAGATGGAAGAAATTTCCCTTGAATTGTGTTTGAAGATCGTTTGAATGATAAGAGCCGAATAGAATTGTTAGCAATTACAGCCACAATGGGTGGCCTTTGTTCAAGAAGGTCCACTGATGATGGTGCACTGGGTGGTGCACTTCCACATGTTAATGGTCGCTTCAGTTACGGCCCGGGAATAGTTTATCAATCCCGTGGATTGAATATCCAAGAAGAAAATGTTCCGAGAGATGTTGAAGTTACAGATAAACCCCTGAGAGAGCCATTCTCTTTTCCAGGGTTGAGTTCTGTTTCTCGTGGGACGAATATGGAAGATATTGGTGATGGGATACCTCATTTGTCTAGGGCGTTATCTGATAAATCTAGATCAACAAGAACAAAGCAAGTTGCACTGACAAAGGTATTTGATGGAAATGATTATTTGTTAACTTGTAAGTCGGTCAATTATGTTTGCTCTAAAACTTTTCTTATATTACTTCTCAGGTCTCGGAAATGAGTTCGCTTTTGGGCAGAGCAGGCCACGTTGGCCTGGGGAAAGCAGTTGATGTGCTTGATACACTTGGTAGTAGCATGACTAATTTGAATCTTAGCAGTGGTTTTGCATCTGGGATAGCTACAAAAGGAATCAAAATATCAATTTTGGCTTTTGAAGTGGCAAATACCATTGTTAAAGGTGCCAATTTGATGAATTCACTTTCAGAAGAGAATATTGAACATTTGAAGGAGTCAGTACTCCCTTCTGAGGGCGTACAACGTCTAATATCAAGGGATATAGATGAACTCCTAAGAATCGCTGCTTCTGACAAGAGGTGTGAATATTGAAAACTGTTGTATGATATATTTCATAATGTTTGCATGTTATCTGATATCTTTTCCACTAATATGTTCATGCTCTCAATATTAATCAGGGATGAATTGAAAGTATTTTCGGGAGAGGTGATTCGATTTGGGAATCGGTGCAAGGATCCTCAGTGGCACAACTTGGACCGTTATTTTGAGAAGTAACTGCAGACATCCTTTCTCAGTTTTTTGTTTGTACCTTTGTCAACACATCAACTGGTTTCCAATATAATATCTAGTTCATTTCTACATATTTAGGTTGGAATCAGAACTCACACCTCACAAACAACTGAAAGACGAAGCAGAATCCGTGATTCAATATTTGATGGTGTTGGTTCAGAACACTGCTGTGAGTTATATTATCACTATCAGTATTTTTACCTCTTACTTCTCCTTTTGAGCACAGTTATTTGTGCATGACCTATGCAATTTCTTTTAATCTTCATTTTGATGAATAACTTATCGAGGTAGACAATCCTGCGTGATGTGCATGCAGAGTGTACTGTCGAAAGATTGTCGCTCGAAGGTTATCCTCATGACATGTTTCAAGGCTACTACTATTAAAAAAATATAAAAAGCTAACATCTCAATAAATATGGTATCTATCGACAGTGTTGGGTTGAATTAGAGATGAACCAAGTGAAAGATATTGTATTTTTTTGAGT
This sequence comes from Mentha longifolia, assembly GCA_001642375.2. Lineage (NCBI taxonomy): Eukaryota > Viridiplantae > Streptophyta > Magnoliopsida > Lamiales > Lamiaceae > Mentha > Mentha longifolia. The sequence continues at coordinate 6,207,483 of CM038114.1, forward strand.
TTTAGATATAAGGACACAAGGAAATTATTGTTCTGTTGAACCGATTAGGATCTTATAGGTTGAGGTCAAACGAAGTTTCTATGTTTTATTTCAACATTTACATTCCTTTCTTGCAACTGTTGTGAAATTTGGATTTTCTGCTGTATGCTCTGTTCTTGTCATTCTACCTATTCCTACATAAATGATATTAATCATATTTGTACATTGCCAAAGCCAAAACCGATGAAGTATCCTCAATACTTTTATATTTAGAAAGTCAAGCATAACTTACATTAAGGGCTTCTCACTTTAGACTAGTTTTTAGTGTCCTTGTTGAGCCACTGGTTAATTCTAAGCTATGTATAACTTGGAATAGACTTATAGTAGAAGGTTTGACCATTGTCTCATTTGACATTATCTTTAACTATTTAGATTACGTCTGATAAATTGTTGAGTTGTATCTGATTAAACAGTAAATAGCTTGACCTTAATTTAGTATCCTTGCGCTTCAACATGGTAATCTAATGTGTTATGCAGGAATTATACCATGAAATGCATGCATTAGATAGATTTGAACAAGATTGTCGACGCAAGGCTCAAGAAGAGGATAACTCAAATGCTGCACAAAGAGGTACTTATGTTCATCAGACTGTCCATTTACAAGCTTAATAATTGTATTCTCAGAATCCTATGTCTTACATCCTTAAAAGATCCGATACTCAGTATGATTTAATATGTAACGCTAAAAATGTATGTTTTCTAAAATAACTTCCCCTTTCAAAGCAAATTCTATAGTGTATGTGAGACTAACTTCAGATATAAAATACTTCATAAGAGATTAAGTGAGTTGTCCTATTTTAGTTGGGCTTTCTGTTGGCTTATTGATGTTGATCACTGTAGCTTCCTATCTACAGCTTGTGTTATTCTCATTAAACTAGAGAAGTCTTATCACTTTTTGCGACTTAAGATTATTTTTATTTTTTTCTGGGGCCTGATATATTGTCCCTTTTGCTCTGATTATGAACGTATTGCTTGTCTTTTGTTTCTCTTTTCTGTCTAAAATTGTTTTCTTTCCACATGAAGGAGACAGCCTTGCAATTCTGCGTGCAGAGCTGAAAAGTCAAAAGAAGCATGTAAAGAATTTGAAAAAAAAGTCGTTATGGTCCAAGATATTGGAGGAGGTAGCAATTTCCAACTCTTTGCTCTTATATACAGGATAAAAGTAACTAATGTTATTTTTCGTGCAACTCTTAGAATTTATATTGTAGCAGGTTATGTATTACATAATAAATGCGGTTCTAGTTCTTCAGATACCAAAAATGATCTTGTTTATTTTTCTTATTTATGTTAATTTAGGTGATGGAGAAGCTTGTGGACATCGTCCACTATCTACATTTAGAGATCCATTCTGCATTTGGTTCCAGTGGTAATTACACAAGCTTGAAACTTATCAACTGTGGTCATTTTCAGATTTGTTGCACACTCCGATTCTGGAACTAATTTGAACACACTACAATTAAACATATGTTAAGTAGTATGCTATATTAGGTAATGTTTAGGTTATACTTCCAGAAGGATAATTTCACTGATGTTTGCCAACTTATAGCTAGAAGGGACATGTTATATGCCTACAGCTTATGTCACTAAATATCTATGCATGCAGTTCCTGCTTCTTTCTTTATAAAACGTAAATAATGCTTCACGATTCACCATAATCCTTTAATCTCTTGTCTTGAATTAACATGCAAGGAAATTACTGTTTTGGGAATCATGCAATTGCTATTCTTTAATTTTTGTATTTTGCACATTATCTAAAATCTTTGGCATCTCTAAGTTTAATTATATGAATAATAACAATACTTTATTTTGATGATTGAATCACTGGTAAAGATGGAAACAAGCCAGCAAAAGACCACCATCAGAAGTTGGGATCTGCTGGACTCGCACTCCATTATGCAAATATCATCACCCAGATTGATACACTCGTGAGTTCATCATTACTTTTTTCATCGTTGCAGCTCTCTCGTGGTGATCCACTACTTATTGCTCTTTCTTAACTGGTGCTTCTCTCGAGCCATACAAAAAGAAATCGAAGTTTTTATGTAATTAGTTTGTCTGCACTATGAACTTTGTCTGCAATTTCGATTAGGTCACTAGATCGGGATCAGTGCCACCAAGTACAAGAGATGCTTTATACCAGGGACTGCCACCATCTATAAAATGTGCATTGCGTGCCAGATTACAATCTTTTCAACTCAAGGAAGAGGTATTATTAAATTCAATTTTTTTTTCTTCAAGTAGTTGGTATTTATATATCAGTGTGTGTATGTTTGTAATTCTCTTTCTAAAAAATAATCATTTGGTTCACAATGCTAAACTCATTGCGATTTTTATGCATTTGTGTAATTCTTCTCATTCTTTCTGCAGTTTACTGTCCCACAAATCAAAGCAGAAATGGAGAAAACTCTTCAGTGGCTGGTTCCTATGGCCACCAATACAACAAAGTAAAATTGCTATCCATATTTGATGAACTTTATTCTTTGTACCTCCTTTTCCTAGAGACAACATCATATTAAGATGAACTCGTAGGATTATTGCTACCTTGAATTTTTATCTATAGACCATCTGATATTTTTCGATTTGTTATGCACTAGAACTTCTCTAAATACTGATACACACCTTGACTATGTGCAATCATCGGAACAGGGCTCACCACGGCTTTGGTTGGGTTGGCGAATGGGCGAATACCGGGTAAGCTTGTCTATAATCTCTTTTCTTTTTTCGTAATTAATTTTGTTGTTGCTCGACTTGGAACCTTGATTTTTACTCAGGACCGAGATGAACCACAAACTAGCTGGCCAAACGGACTTGCTTCGAATCGAAACACTCTACCATGCGGACAAGGAGAAAACGGAATCCTACATTCTCGATTTAGTATTATGGCTGCATCACCTCATCAGCCAATCAAGGGCTGCAAATGGAGGGCTCAGATCGCCCGTAAAATCTCCGATTAGATCCCCGAATCAGAAAACGCTCCAGCTCTCAAGCCAAAAACCGAGCTCACCATCATCAACACTATCGATCGAGGATCAAGAAATGCTCAGAGACGTGAACAAACGAAAACTCACACCCGGAATCAGCAAGAGTCAAGAATTCACAAGAAACAGTCTATCGAAGCACCACAGATTAACGAAGAGCAGCAGCCATTCTCCCACTCACGAGAACAAGAGGGATCATCCATTCCCTATCCGAAGGCCATCTTCGGTTTCAATCATCAACTTCGACATCGATAGAATCAAAGCTCTAGACGTGATCGATAGAGTCGACATGATTTGAAATATAGGCATTGATCTCTGATGATGCATTTTCTTGGTGAAAAGGGGCCCTGCCTTACTTAGTGTCTGCGCTCTTTCTGGGATGATGAGAGAATCGAGGAGGGAGGAGACGTTGCAGCACGTTGTTGTACATTGAGGGGTTGTACCTTAGGTATACTGTTTTTCTCAGTGAGATCAAGAGAAACGGCCATGGGGGATATTTATGGAAATTCAGGTACGAGTATGTGTACAGAATGAGGTATGCTTCGTTATGTCTATCGTTGATGAGTCCTTCCATTTCTCCCCTTATAAAGTGCATATTGTTGTGTTATTAATGGAGGAAGAAGCCATTTTTTCTGTTGTGTAGGGGTGGAACCGTAATTTTACTACTGGTCGACTATTTAACTGAAATTTTGGTTTTATCACATACTTTGTAGAATAATTTGGCTTTCCCTTCGGTATAGTATTTACTGAAGAATAAAAATGAAGGGAAAGTTAGTTAAAAAAATCTATTTAAATTATAGTAATTAAAAGATTGACGATGTGAATAAAAATATATTAATACTAAAATGAAAAATAAACGTTTCTCCTCTTTTAATTCTCTGGTAAAAAGAGATTAAATTCCTATTCTTCTGTTGAGTTGAGGGTTTTATTGAAGGTGGATTTTATGCAAATTAGCGCAGATTGTTGTTGTTTTATTTATTTATTTATTTATTTATTGTGAGAGATTGTATCAATGTTTTAATAATTGAACCGGATTGCATGATTCAACCAATCGGATCGAAAACCGGATAAGGTGTCGGTTAGGTTAGCATCTTAAAAAATGGAGTTTGTTCGAACTTGCTCTGGACGTCGGAATTGGACCGGTACCTGGAGTCTGTTCGAACCAGCTTTGGACTGCAGGAACGAGTTAGAACCAACCAGTCCCAAAAATCCAACACATTTCATAAAAATTGGGTGATAAAGGTTCGAATTTACGAATTTTAGTATGTACTCATGATTAATAGTTTAAATTTGAAAGTTATGAAATTTTTGATTTTTTATATATTATTATTATTATTATTATTATTATTATTATTGAACTAGTATATTCTCTAGTTAGTGCTTGAAGTTGGTATTATTTATTATCGAATAAAATAATAGAAAAAGAATAGATACAAGCCATGTTTGTCTTCTTCTCCATCTTTATTAGACCATATTATTTCCTTATTTAAAAGAATCAGAATAATCTACCAATTAAAAGAAGAATAATAAAATAGCTAACGTGACGTATAGGTGTCTCTCCCATACAATTGTGTCGGAAGGAACAAAACAAACAATTGGATTAAAATAGCTAGGGGTGAGCAACAATAACCGAACCATTCTAGTTCGGATGGTTTGGATTGGTATTTTTGTGTATTGGTTTGGATCGGTTTTAAAAAACTAAAACCGAACTTAGTTCGGTTTGGATCGATTTTAGAGGTTTAGTTTTCGGTTTGAACCGAACCGAACTTATATTAAACTTATAAAATATTTAATATTTATATGATATATATTATTTTATTAAAGCTTATATTCCTTTTATTTTTTAGAGTGCAAAGCTTAATGGAGAAATGAATTCTATTTTTGACCCGAACCATCCTTTTGCTCACCCCTAAAAATAGCCCCAAAATCAATGGCATTGATAACCATATACTAGTATAGTTTTAATCAAATATTTCAAGAAATATTTACTACTACTACTATATGATAAACAAAATAATGCACATTTCTTGAAAACTGTGATCTTAGGTAAGTCCATCCATGTCAGATTTCAAGTCAACAAAATTATATATATATATATATATATATAGTAGTCTGTAGTCTAACCTTGTAACAATTACTACTACCTTATTAATTGCAGCAGTCTTTGAAGTGCTCAAATTTTACATTAAATAGTCATGTTTGTACTTATTCATACCTTCCATGATTATATCAACGAATACCCTACAAAATTTTCCATACAATCCTTGTCAGTGTGTTTTACTTTGAAAAATAATAATGTATCGACAAATTCTATCCAACGTAATTTCATGTTTTTGGATTGTAAATTAAAGATATTTTCGTGATAGGCATGCACTAATTTATTCCTTAATTTAATATTCATCATGTGATATGAATGTTACCTAAATATATGAGATTCATCTAATTAGATGTATCACGTTACAAAATCTACACCCTTAATTTCTAGTAAAATATCAAGCTATGCAAATTTTTAGATACCTAATTTACATTATATATATATGCCAGATACTATATAATAAGTTGAGGATAACTATAATAAACTCAATCAATTTCAGATACTATATAAATAATCTAACATGCATGTTACTTTTTTATAAAAGTTATTACATCAATTCAGCTATAAATCGTTCTTATGACTTTAAAAATACCAAATCTAATCTAGTTAAGATTTATAATTATATTTAAATTGAGTTATTGCATGTACTACCTAAAAGATATTCACTTTAATAAAATTCTTGATCAGAGATATATAGATAGATAATATCTCTTCCCCTTAGACTCTATGCTTCCACGACTCTACAAAATATATTCCATTTTGTACACATTAATTATATGTGTCACGACCCTATGGCTTTATCAGCTTGGAATATTTTGCACCTTATTATATATTAAAAAAAAAATACACAGTAAGTTTACTTTATACCACCCTAGAAATATATGATTGCCATTCATGCATGCAATGTATACAGATAAAAGGGAATGTTAGTTTCATGGAGTATTGTACTTTATTCTAATGCATATAATATAATAGTGATATTATTTTACTAATGAAATAATTTACAGATTGATAAAATAATTTTCACGTGCAGATTTTATGTGATGGCTCAATTGGTTGAATGAGTAAATTTGTACTATGAAATATGATGTTTTTGGTCAAGCCCTTAATATAAGATCACTTAGTATTTAGTAAAATCTTGCCAGGCATATTATTTTCAAGACATCCAAAAATGAATACTCCCTCCGTCCACGATCTTTAGACCCATTTTTTTAGCACGCGTTTCCACGCGTGCCGATGATGGGTCTTAAAATGATTTTTTGTAAGACAAATTCTTCTACGGGATACTACAAAATTTATACAAAAGTATGATTAAAATACATATAGTTTTCAAGAAACAAAAATAAATAAATATAATACATATGTGTTTATATTTGTTCTGGAATGTTTGTGTAGCTAGCATACAAGAAAATAATCATAAGGTGTTCCAAAAACTTTACTTCACACACATTTTTTTTGTTATTTGTGTACATTAATTTTCTGCCTGGTTCACATGCATAATGCAAATTAATTAATAGAAAAACATAAAATTAAAGAAAAGAAAAAGAACAGAGATTCTGGCTGCTAGTAGGGCGATCCATGCATAAATGGAATAATTCCAAAATCTATCAGTAAAGATTAATTAATGGGAAAATAATAGCATGCCGGTGCATTAGATAACAAGGTATTTATCACTTTTTATCCAAATAAAAATGCGGATTCTAATTAAATATCGGCCGTCCTTTAGTGATGTTTAAAACTGTAGTCTTATTCTTCAATTATTTTTATTCAGACCTATTAAATTGTTACAAAAACGAAAGATTGTCCGACGAAAAGTAAACTAACTAAAACAAAATAAATTAATCAAATCAAAATGTTTAGTCATAACTTTAGCATATGTATATGGGCTTCAAAAGATGGAACCTTGTGACATGATAGTCACTTCGTAGGCAATACGATTCCCCATCAAGAATATATGTAAGCTTTATACCCACTACTTTGATTTTTGAGATTGATTAAGTATAAAAGTTGATTTATTAGAATAATAATAACAAAAAATAAGTTTGTTTTATTAAACATCTGATATTTTAGTGGGAGGTAAGTAAATTATTCTGGATTATGTACCCTAAATTTGATGTTTCAACTCGCAATATTGACTCAATCATACATGAAATATGATGATAGAACAACTATGAAACATATAAATTTAAAATTTAATTTATTTGGTAAATTTGAAAATATCAATAGAGTTTTTGAGTGGTGATATAATGCAATGTTTTAAAAATTGTTAGGTCCTAATAGAGAGGTGGAGGGGACCCGTGCCTAGGCAGATAGCGGGCATAGGCGGTTTAGAACCACTCAACTTATTTTTCTTTATACTATATTTACATTAGGGTCAAAATTTAAAATACCCCTTTTATAAATCAAAATGTAAAAAATACCCCCTTTTTATTAAGCATGTAGAAACTACCCCTTTTTTAAAATAATGTAGTGGGGTCATTCTTTTCAGCTGAAGCAGCCGGCGGTGGGCATATTCCGGCGACTTCCACCGGCGGTGAATGTGGCATAGATAAAATAATTCAATTCATAATAATATGGTATCCACCGCCGGCAAAAGTGGACGGATCTCTCCCACCGCCGGCGACACAATATTGCCGGCGGTGGGAGAGATCCGGCCACTTTTTCCGGCGGTGGATAAGTTTTTATGCATTGAATCATTTTTTTAAACTCAAAACATATATTACGTGAATAATAACAACAATATTTCATGAATTAAGAGATTAATTAAAGAAATTAAATTTCATCTCTTGAATTTAAAAGTACTAAAATCGAAATTAATCATTTGTATACATACACTATGAAAATTAAACATGTAATTATAGATAAAATAATTCAATTCATAATAATATGGTATCCACCGCCGGCAAAAGTGGCCGGATCTCTCCCACCGCCGGCGACACAATATTGCCGGCGGTGGGAGAGATCCGGCCACTTTTTCCGGCGGTGGATACCATATTATGCATTGAATCATTGTTTTAAGTGAATTTTACATGTTCACCGCCGGTGGAAGTGGCCGGAAATCTCCCACCGCCGGCGACGCCTTGGTGCCGGCGGTGGGAGACTTCCGGCTACTTCCACCGGCGGTGAATAAGTCTAGCTCAATTAATAAATTTTTTAATGCTCATTCTATATATTATTTTAAATGGATTCTCTGAAAGGTGTGATAACACTTTCAGATCGAATTAATTGGACGGTTCTATCAAATTATTCAATCGGATACAATTCAGAAATTTTCGAACTTTTGTATGAAATTTGTTTGAGAATGCAGAACCGGAAATCATACGAATCAAAAATTGATCAGCCTTTTTCATGAAAACTGATCTGTATATCAGTTTCAAAACGGTTTTTGCAACTTATAAAAATTGTAAATTAGTCCCTCGAAATTTCGAAAATTAAATTTCCGATGAATTTTCTACACAGCAATTTAATCGGAAATAAAAAATTTCCAAGCTGACCTGGCAGCTCGACCCCAGCCAGGGGCTCTGCCCCTTGGACCCCGCCAGGGGCTGCCGCCCCTTGGACCCCGCTATCGGGGGCTCTGCCCCCGAACCCCGTCCTTTAGGGGCTTCGCCCCTAAAATCATAATAAATTCATATAAGCGTGCACTCCGCACCACCAAACTTATATGATGTATTATTATAACGATACTGATCAAACAAGTCAATCCAATTACACTAAAATATCCAACATTTTACGTGCATGTGAGTGGAACAGCTTCTTTTAATTCAGTGGAGTGGGGGCCTCAGACTTATCAACATCCCATCATCCGTCCGCGTGTGAGTAATTATCCGTCCGCATCCGTCGGCTGAATAATAAAATATTAGAATTTTTATATTAAACTAATAAAAGGGGCATATTTTACATACGTACTAAAAAGGGGGCATAATCAACATTCACATTTAAAAAAGGGGTAATTAAAATTATTAAGACTTTACATTATATCCCCTTGTGTAAACCTTTTGTACATATATTATTCAAAATTTTATTATCAAATTAATGATAAAACACATAATATTATATAATCCAATTTCTTACACTTCATAGTATTCACTTAAACTTCATAGTCAACAACAAATTTTTCTAATATTAATTCAGCATATTATCCATATCTATTGAAATATATGTAGTTTGCCTAAACTTCGATTAGTTCACACTCAGAGACTATTGATTAAACTTGATGTGTCGGTTACGCTTAGACGAATTAATCATTAATTAGGATGGCGGGATGCCGCCTAGCACCTAGTCGGGGACTAGATGGGCCTAAGCCGAGATTTTCAAAACACTGATCTTATGTAAAGTTAAAAATCATAGTTTGACTTTTTCGGTTAAAATACATTATTAATGATATAAATTTGATAAATCCAATTATTTGGATAACTTACTATAATCGTGATTATATATCTCTTTCTTGTCACGGTATACAATTATGGCAATATACCATTAATACAATATCCGCTGAAAAAAAAAGCCAGCCTTTTAAGTTCAGATTGTAATTATTAACAATACTATATACACGAGAAAATAAATTATGCAGCATGGTGAAGGCCCCTTGGGCAACGAATTAATCACCCAACAAGATAACTCTTCTTCTTAACCTTTTTCCTTAAAACCGTAAATAAGATTAATTTTCTTAGTACATTATGAGATTAATTAAAGGAATCATGTGCTGGATGTCTTATATATTATCCAATCATGCATTTAACAAAACTTTCCAGTTCATATTAGTAGAAATTATTGGGACATATAAACCGGAAAATGTATGATAAATACTAGACTTTAAATTTTGAAGATATGCAGCAAATAGTACAAATTAGAACCTTTTTGGATAATCATACAAAAAAATAAAGACAAGGACAACTGTAACTGCCTTGCCTACTTTCCTTTCATTAAATTCAGCCTAACCCCGATCTGAATTTATCACCGTAAAAAGCTGCACAATATAAAAAATACCTACCAACATTTACCTTTAATTCTCGCTTCTCTCAAATTCTCCTTTTATATCTCTCTCTCTCTCTCAAAAAAAAAAAAAAAAATAAATAAAAAAAAAAAAAAATCCAATATGGATAAATGGATAAGCGCCCCACCTCATATAGAACGGATTTTGCAGGTGTGATTATTGGCAACGAGTGTAATTTTTGAAATAGAACCTAAATTCTAATATTTTGAGACTCCTAAATTGTAATTTATTTTCCCTATTTTAGATAATTATTTCTATCAATTTCCTACTATTATTCTATTAGTTTTTTTTTTCCTTGGCACAAAATTAAGAAGGGAGAGATTAGTAGCGTTTTTAAGATGTGTGTAACTTATTTTTTATTCATTTCAACTATATTTTTTGTGCTTTTATTTTAATTTGGGTATATATTTTCAAAGTCATAATTTTTAATTTTTTTTGCTTTTATTTTAATTTAAAAAATCTATTTTAGAGAATAATTCTTTAAGAGTAGACGAAAAAGTAAAATGACTCTTTTAAACGGGAAGAAGTGAGTATTTCCGTATTGTAGTAGGATTGGATTTTAAGCCTCTTTATAAATAGGGGTCACTCGATGTATTGAGTCCAAAATTTGCAAATTAGTGGGTCCGTTTTTCTAGAGTATTATTATATTATATTATATTATATTGTCTCGTGTTACCGTCCCACCCCCTCCTACCCACCCCTCTCGTTACCCGCCAAAACAATTATAAAACCCCCCATTCTGTTTCACAGTCCAGTGCTTATCTCCCCACTATTCCTGAACATATACATACATGCATATATACATATAAAAAGAGAAAAAATACGGTGTCTACTGTGTGTGTGTGAGAGAGAGAGAGAAAGAAATAGAGTTCAATGGAGGCCCGAGGTGAAGCTAAAAACACCGCTCTATCTCCTCTGGAGATACAGCAACCGCCGGCAGCGGCGGCGCCGATCAAGCATATCTTTCTAGTGGCGGCGATAGCCGCCGGAGTGCAGTTCGGGTGGGCCCTACAGCTCTCCCTCCTAACTCCATACGTGCAGCTGCTGGGAATCCCCCACACGTGGGCGGCCTTCATCTGGCTGTGCGGCCCGATTTCGGGTTTGATTGTCCAGCCCATCGTCGGATATTACAGCGACAACTGTACCTCCCGCTTTGGCCGCCGCCGCCCCTTCATCGCCGCGGGAGCCGCCCTCGTTGCGGTGGCTGTTTTCCTCATCGGTTTCGCCGCCGATTTGGGGCACGCCGGCGGTGATCCCCACGGCAAGGGCCCTAAGCCTAGGGCTATAGCCGTTTTCGTCGTCGGATTCTGGATTCTCGATGTCGCAAACAACATGTTGCAGGTAAATTGCAGAATTCAACACCGTAGCATCGTTTATATCGTTTGAATTTCTGCGAATTTCTCCCCCCTTTTGTTTAGGGATTAATGATCGTGTGAATTGCGTCGGTAATTGAATTGGTGGTGTTTTGCAGGGGCCATGTAGGGCTTTGCTAGCAGATTTATCCGGCGGGAACGCGAGAAAAATGAGCGCATCCAATGCGCTCTTCTCCTTTTTCATGGCGGTCGGAAACGTCCTCGGCTACGCCGCCGGCTCCTACACCCACCTCTACAAAATCTTCCCCTTCTCCAAAACCCACGCCTGCGACGTCTACTGCGCTAATCTAAAGAGCTGCTTCTTCATCTCCATCTCCCTCCTACTCATTCTCACCGTCCTCGCCCTGTCCTTAGTCGGCGAGACCCCCTTCGTCGCCGCGTCGGGGGTGGAGGAGCCGGTGAAGAAGCGCAAAATCCCTATTTTTGGGGAACTATTCGGTGCGCTCAAGGACCTCCCTAAGCCCATGTGGATCCTGCTCCTGGTGACGTGTTTCAATTGGATTGCGTGGTTCCCCTTCCTCCTGTTCGACACCGATTGGATGGGGAAAGAGGTGTACGGCGGCAAGGTGGGGGAGGGGAAGCTGTACGACCGCGGCGTACGCGCCGGCGCGTTGGGATTGATGCTTAATTCGGTGGTTTTGGGGGTGGCATCGCTGGGGGTGCAGTTCTGCTCGCGTGGCTTTGTGGGTGTGAAGAAGCTCTGGGGAGGCGCGAATTTCCTGCTGGCGGCTGGTTTGGCGATGACTGTGGTGATCACTAAGGTGGCGGATCACACGCGGCGGTACGGCGCCGATGAGGCTCTGCAGACGCCGGAGTCGGGCGTCAAGGTCGGAGCTTTGGCCCTCTTCGCCGTCCTCGGCATTCCTCTCTCGGTGAGTTTTTTTAATTTGTATTTTTTATTATTGGGAATTTTGGATTTTCATTTTCAATGATTGCAATCTGCATGTTGTTTAATTTGTGTGATTTATTTTCTGTTATACTGTAGGTAAGTTGATTGCTTACTTCCTGCATGAAATAAGTAGATACTCATTAAGATTCCACATAGTATGATGAGAATGTAATTTGTAATTAATTTAGATTCACCTTTCTAATATAGTTTAATAAGAAAAATATTATTTTAATATCCTTTAAAATACTAGAGGCCTCTGCTTTTGGCGTGGATGCGCTAATAATTTGAGGATTAGTATATATATATATATATATATATATTTTTTTTTTTTGAAATAAAGAGGATTAGTATTACTAGACCACGTGATGGTATACTCTTTTAGAAAGAATAGTTTTGTCCCTTAAACAAAGAAACTGGCTTTATGCAGATGGCTAAACCAGTAACTTTATTATAAAAAATCACTGTTGAAAATCCATAAATTATTACTATTACATATGATTAGTTTCTTAGGTGCTCCATTAGTGAACCCAACTCCCAGCTTGCATCAATGACATATCATTATTTGGTTCTCGCTCAATTTTCACTATTTTTTCTTCTTCAACAATAAACCCAACTTTAACCCATTTTGTAGCGCCCACTATATATACACTACTTTTATATCTATATATATCTATTTAATCATTTTATTTGACTAAATTATTCTTATATTACATGTATGAATATTCTATGATAGGAATTAATTTTAATAATAAATTTATTAATCTAACTTAAACAATAAGTAATATAAATCCCTAAATTTTAAATAAAATATTAAAATTAAATATACTTTATTCAAATAAAAATTGTATTAATGAAATTGAGAAAATAAACAAAAAGAGTAAAATCAAATAAATAAAAAAGTGATAATAAATAAAATAAGTAGATGAAGATGTCGGTATTAACAATAGGAAAATAAACAAAATAAATAAACAAAAAGAGTAAAATCAAATAAATCTCACACAAAACAAATAAACAAAAAAAAGTAAAAACAAATTAATCTCACACAAAACTACAATATGGTGCAATTAAGTGTAGTGCACCAAGTATGTAGGCAAAATACTAAATTAATGTAGGCAACCATTTTTTTCAACAAATTTTATATAGGCAAATTAATTTTTGTATGTAATTGCATTCTATATGTTTAATCCACATATTGGCATATATATATATATATATATTATAAATTTTGCGATAGTATTATTATTTTAACTATTCAACTTATAACAAAAATTGAAAAATGATAATTTTTAAATTCATATATATATATACGTAGTATATATATATATATATATATATATATATATATGTTTTTTTTTGAGATAATTCAATTCATCAAGTATAAATGTATGTAAAAATTACTTTGCCTATATAAAATTTGTTAAAAAAAATAATTGTCTACATTAATTTAATTCTTTAACTACATACTAGGCGCACTACACTTAAGTGCACCATAGAACTTACCTCAATGCCCCCATAAATGATTAGAAACCAACTTTCATAATGAAAGCGGATGTTTCAACTTTCAATAGCGAAAGCTACTCCATTAGCTTGAAAGTTAACTCTACAACTTTCAACAATACTGAAAGTACTTATGGTAAAATTAGAATCAAACGTGTGATGATTGCCGCCCTATTATTAAAAAAAATTAGGCCCAGATGCCAGATGCCGACATTTTGAAAAGAAACAATTTCAAGATAGTGAGCAAAGTTGGCACATGGCCTAAGAGGCCAAAACGAAAATTATTACTCCCTCCTCCCTCCAATAACTGTCACAATCAACCAAAGTCATAAAATTAAGGAAATAATCAATTTTAGAGTTTTGTCCTTAAAATCCCAATTTTTAATATTAATTCATTCTCTCTTTTTTACTTTTTCTTTCTCATATTCAATTATTAAAAAAAGGTATTTATGATAATTTATGGATTTTTTGCATAGAAATTTGTTGTAGTACATTTATTAAAATTAGAAGGTGAGGACACTTATTGGGGGACGAAGGGAGTAGGTTATCTTGCTTGGTTTTTTTTTTTTTTCCATAATGTCAAAGCATCCATATCTACTATTCGGCCCATGCTTGGTCAATTTAATGAAAAGGGTTAAGCCATGCGTAGAGAATCTGCAGAAAGTAAAAGTTATTTGCTTCTTTTGGGTGTGGATATAATAGCAATAATTGCAGTTTTGGCTCTATTTTAACATTATTGTGAAGAAAAAGACTATGACCAAATTCGGTATTAATATTTAGGTTCCATTTGTTATAATTAAGAAATTGACTTGAGCAATATCTCTAGGTTGAGTCTAAAATTCCTTTTGTAATGAATGTTTGTGTGATTTGGCAAGATTTCATTGACATGGAGATGATGTGATGGAAAAATATTGCATTTTGCTATGCTGCTTGGAAAAATGGCAAGTTGGTTGAGTTGTTGACTTCTGAGAAAAAAGTGCAGAGAAAATATTGGAAAACACAAATACTACTAGAATAAGTGGGAGATGCCATTATAATAATCATGATTTTAAAGTTGGTTGTTGGGTAATATGGTTAGATCATGATAATAATCTTCGTTGTGATTTTTATTTTATTTTATTTTACTAGTACACGTGCTGTGTCATGTATTGATAAGATAACTTTTTAGATAAAACTATCATTCTATAGCTAAATAATCCAGCATCCAATTTGGGTTGTGATGATGAATAAGTGACTTGGTAAGAAATCACTCCATGATGTTTAGAGATGGAGATGAAAGAGATTTGGCTTTTTCTTAGAAAACTTGAGTTTTAAAAAAATATATATATATTTTTGATTCTAGTAAGAAAAATGATGAAAACTCTACTTTTAGCTGTCCCTTACTCACACTTCTCATCTCCTATGTTATTGATCAGGTAACTTACAGCATCCCATTTGCTCTGGCATCCATATTTTCCAGTAATTCTGGTTCAGGACAAGGTAAAAAATACAATGAATATATATATATATATTAATTTTACATAAAAATTATTTTCCTCCAATATCTTCTTTCTGAACTGCAATCATATTTGCAGGTCTATCTCTTGGAGTCCTAAATCTTGCAATAGTTATTCCACAGGTAATTTATTATCCAATAATGCATCAACACAAAACTTATCCACTCTACACAAAATCTGTTTGCCTAGTTGACTTCTGTTTGAATTGTGATGTTTCCCACAATCTTGCAAGAGATAAGAATTTGATGAAATGAGATGCAATCAAGTGAGCATGGCATAAAGTTTCACCACAATTAATTCCAGTGGAAAATGTGGGATTGATTTCTGTACATTTTGGTATTTTTCCCTTTGCTGCAGATGGTGGTTTCTGTCGCAAGTGGGCCTTGGGACGATCTCTTCGGCGGTGGAAACCTACCGGCATTCGTAGTAGGAGCGGTGGCCGCCGCCATCAGCGGGGTTCTGGCCCTCACAATGCTTCCGTTGCCGCCAGCAGAAGTGGTGGCCACCAAGGCTTTGACTGCCGGAGGATTTCACTAGGAATTAATGTTTCTTCTTATTATATTCAAGCTTGAAACTTTACTACTGTAGTTTGGTCTCTTTGGGGGCTTGTAAGTTTTGCCTCCTAGCTTTTATTTGTGCACGCTAAGCGTGATAAAGTTGCGACTCTTTTTTTTTCAGATGATCATCACTTGTGATGCCTAAATCTTGAGATTTATGTAGCAACTGTAGTAAAAAAAGAGAAAAAAGAGAGAGTAAATCTGTCATGGTTTGAGGCCCAAGATTTTGCTGGACAAGCAAGAATCATGGATCGCAGTGTTGTTACAGTTTTGTGCCCTTCTTAATAAATACTCCCTGGTTTCTGGACAAGCAAGAATCATGGAGTTGTATATATGGTCCTGGTTTCTTTATGTTCTGTTCAAGAATACATCCCTGTCGATATATATTTGAATAAAACAGCAGAATTCTGTTTTGGAGTTTACTACTAGTTCAACCTTTTGTTGAAGAGTTTTCTTGGTTTGGTCTCTTTAGTTATTAGCTCTTCTTGTTTAGATCCCTGTGAAATCTTGTAAAATGTAATGAACAAGTGTGACGATCCATTTCAGAAGCTGATGAATTTTTGCAGGTGACTATATACCAGCTCCTTTTCATCAAATACAAATATATATTGTTAGGGTTCCCGAGCACCACCACTGAGTGTAAAATGTAATGAACAAGTGTGACAATCCATTTCAGAAGCTGATGAATTTTTGCAGGTGACTATATACCAACACCCTTTTCATTAAATATATATTGTTAAGGTTCCCGAGCACCACCACCGAGCATATTAGTATAATATTGTCCGTTTTGGGTCCAACCTGCACGGTTTTGTTCTTGGGCTCCTTCTCAAAAGACCTCAAGCTAGTGTCAGCCCCGGTCCTGATATTTTAGGGGCCCTAGGCAAAATTAAAAATTGGGGCCCTTATTTTTAAAAAAATTTCTAATAAGAATTTTTAAAATTTTAAACTTTGAAATAGTACTTTTGTCAGTGCAATCGATTCAAAAATTAAGAAAATTAAATACAAAAAATGTATAACAATTATACACAAAAACGCATACAGTACACGCACGCAAATGCATACATGTGTATACTAATATATAAAAACAAAACAAAAAAATGTATACTTTTATTTTTTGGAATCCACATTCTACCCAAGAACCATTTGATAACCATTTGATATTGCAATACAAAAGCCATGTTTTTAAAAAGGTTCATAAACATGAAATAAATACCGTAAATAATATACTCCGTAGTACATAAATTTCTTGAATGCTTTAAACAAAATGAAGAGAAATAGAAAAATATTAAAACTTTGTAGAACATAGAAGAATGCTAAATAAATCAAATAAAGATTATAGAGAAAATATATAAACAAATACTAATAATAAGTAAAAAACCAAATAAGAATGAAATAACAATAAAATAACAAAATACTTAATAAGTAAAAATCAAATATGCACATATCTTGAAAAAACCCACATATAGAGAGAGAAGCGAGACAAAGAGGCCAAATTTAGGAAAATAAAAGAAGAGGGATTACAGAAATTAGATTTGATTGAGAATATGGGCCCTCTTCATTTGGGCCCAGAGAAATATCGAAAAATAAATAATAAATTTAGTTGTACACATATTTTTAGACTGCAATTTTTTCTTATACAATGGGTTATTGGAAAATAAATAAATAAATAAATAAATTTGGGGCCCCTTTTTTTTTCGTGGGCCCTAGGCCATTGCACCCGTTGCCCTAGCCCAGAACCGGGCATGCTAGTGTGGGTGGTGCTCCCCTTAATATACAAGGTAATCCACCTTATAATTCCGATGTGAGACTTGTTATTTGCACTCAACATATAAGATTTTGTTTCCATATAATATGTGTAATTTTCTTACTATAAATTACTGGTTTATGTATTTATTTGTCTATCTGCAATTTTAACTATTTTTTTTTATAAGAATTTAAATTACTATACTCTTCGAATGGTGAAATTTTAAAGATTAAGATACTCATACAACTAGAAGACATGTACTAATATACTTAATGTGTCCTAGATTGAAGTGAAAATGCTATATGCACAAAAAAACTACCATATGTATATGTATCCTAAAAATTAAAATTATACTAGTAATTAATTTTCTGTAAACTATTAAACATAGTATAGAAATGAGAACATATGCCATCATGATGTTTAGGAATGGATACATATTTGGAAGGAAAAAAAAACACAAACAACAAAAGGACAAAACATGATCTAAAAAAAAAAATTAAAAAAAAAAATGTAGCGGGATGACGCCAAATCTAATGGTCTACTGTTAATCTTCACTCTTCTAGCGTGAAAAGTAGTGGCGTATTCAAGCGTCTGATGCTATTCTGCCGCTTTCCATCCCCCTCCTAATTTCCCACCAAAACTATATTATAAAACCTTCTTCCACTCTGTTTCCCCACTCTAACATAATAAGACTATAGGTACATACAAAGATAAACACAGGACCAGGTTACTGAGAGAGAGAGAGAGAGAGATTTGTATACAAAGCTCATCAATGGGTGTGGAGATAGAGCAGCAGGCGCCTGAGGCGGCGCCGTTCAAAATAATAGTTCTCGTCGCGGCGATAGCCGCCGGAGTGCAATTTGGGTGGGCCCTACAGCTCTCCCTCCTGACTCCATACGTCCAGCTGCTCGGAGTTCCCCACATGTGGTCGGCCTTCATCTGGCTCTGCGGCCCGATCTCGGGTTTGACTGTCCAACCCATCGTCGGCTACTACAGCGACAGGTGCACCTCCAGCTTCGGCCGCCGTCGCCCCTTCATCGCCGCCGGCGCGGCTCTCGTCTTGCTGGCTGTTTTCTTCATCGGCTTCGCAGCCGATTTGGGCCACGTCGGCGGCGATCCCTTGGGAAATGGTACCAAGCCTCGGGCTATCGCCCTTTTCGTCATCGGATTCTGGATTCTCGATGTTGCAAATAACACGTTGCAGGTAAATTTGAAAAATTGCCCTAATTCATTTCCCACATTTTTGGCGAATTCGAATTTCCCCCAATTTTTGGCGGTCGATTTGAATCGTTCGAATTTGCAGGGGCCGTGTAGGGCTCTGCTGGCAGATCTGTCCAGCGGAAATCCGAGAAAAATGAGCACATCGAACGCGCTCTTCTCCTTCTTCATGGCGGTCGGAAACATCCTCGGCTACTCCGCCGGCTCCTACACCCACCTCTACAAAGTCTTTCCCTTCGCCAAAACCGAGGCCTGCGACGTTTACTGCGCGAATCTCAAGAGCTGCTTCATAATTTCGATCGCCCTCCTTGCAACCATCACCGCCCTCGCCCTCACCTTCGTCCGCGAGGCTCCCTTCGACCCCGCGGCGGAGCCGGAGAGGAACGGCACGAGCTCGATGTTTGGGGAATTATTCGGTGCGCTGAAGAACCTCCCTAGGCCGATGAGGATCCTGATGCTGGTGACAGCTGTCGCCTGGATCGCGTGGTTCCCGTTCCTGCTGTACGACACCGACTGGATGGGGAAGGAGGTGTACGGATGGAAGGTGGGGGAGGGGAATCTGTACGACCGAGGCGTACGCGCCGGCGCGTTGGGCCTCATGCTGAAGTCGGTGGTTTTGGGGGTGGCGTCGCTGGGGTTGCAATTCTGCGCGCGTGAGGGGGTTGTGGGGGTGAAGAAGCTCTGGGGCACCGCTAATTTCTTGCTGGCGATTGGATTGGCGATGATGGTGGTCATCACCAAAGTGGCGGAGCACAAGCGCCGGTTCGGCGCCGATGGGGCGCCTCTGCCGCCGGAGGAGGACGTGAAGATCTTAGTTAGCTCTGTCCCTCTTCGCCTTCCTCGGTGTTCCACTCGCGGTGAGTTTTTCTTTTCTTTTCTTTTTATTTATTACTACCTTTCACTTTATTAACTTTCTCGGCACGTGTTTCTATCGAAACTTAATACGAGTTTTAAAATATAATTTTGAAGTATTGTTTCTTTTACGGGATACTATGACACTTATAGTATCACATAAAAAAACGATACTTTAAAATTATATTTTAAAATACGTGCCGAAAAAATCAATAAAATAAAATAAGCCTAATATAGTAGGATGGATATAGTACTGGACATTGTAAGTCCGAGATTATGTAACGTAAGATGTATAAATAAATCTTTGGGAGCCCCCCACCACCCCCACCACCCGTAATTCACAATCCTTGTCAATCACCAACACATAATCAAAAGAAAAAAAAAGACATGTCAATTTTATTAACCATACTCGTCGCTAATTACGTTTAATCTTGCACCCAAGCACATAATTTGACTTTCCTTTTCGTGCATACTTTTCGAACATTATTCACACAAGAAGCTGATTTTACGAAACTGAATATGTAGAAGGGTCCCCACAGTTCGTGCAATGCCTTCGATACAAAACAAAATTGCTGCCCCGTTGTGTGCACGAGCTATCAAAACTACATTAATGCTCGTGTTGATGCGTAAAAATTAAAGATTTATTACCTCAAACCAATAACCAAAAAAAAACAAATAAAAAAAAATAAAAAAAATCCGTTAAAAATAGTACTCCGTAGATTGTTATATTCGATTGCATAATTCTTGATTGAAGGTACCGCAAGCAGGTACGGAGCCACGAATTTCAATTAGGGGCGAACTTTTTAAAAATCCAGATTAAAAATTCGATAAAAATTTTCGCACAATATTGACCGATTCTCTGCATAAACATTTAAAACAAAATATAAAGACAAATGACCTTATAATAACTACGAGAAATATATTAGTGAAGTATCCAAGATATAGTAAAATACTATTTCAATCAACTTTGTAAAAATAAATGAAAATATATTATTGTCTCATATCATAAATAATAAAATATATATAAACTAGTACAACTTCCCGTGCGATGCACGGCCACCACGATTACCAATATAATAAGAATAAGTATCATGTTGTGAACAAAGTATATTGTAGTAAATAATACAGTATTTACATGTTTACATAGTAAAATAGTTATTGTATTATATATTTACTTCAACCATAAAATCAAAATATTTGCATGTCATAGAGGAAATTGAGAACGACTACATTCACTTACTATTGAATTTTACAATTAATAAATGGAAAACTACAAAAAGTATAAACTTTACTTGAAGCCCAATGTAATGATAATTTATTCTAACATTTATATGCGGACTCAGAATACAAATACTATATATATATTGAAAATAGATGCATATCTATAAGATTAATGTGAATAATACGAAACTCTTCTTTTACGTATATATACTAAAAAAAATATAATATATGTTGAATTCATATAATCTAATTACAATGAACAAATCGGTATCAAAAATCAATAATTAAAAATCTTAAGATATGAAATGTATACACGTGAATCACTCAAATAATTGAAACAAATGCCTAACAATCAATATCTAGCTCGTATATAAGGCTCAAACACATACAATTAATTGCAAAAATAGAAATATAAATAAAGTGAAGGAAGGAATGGGAGATGAAACGTGGGTTTGAGTTGCGGCAGTTTGTTTTAAGTGGGGTTGATTCGTTTAATTCATAATAATTGGTCAATAACGGTTAATAATGACTTCAGAAATGAAATAATAATAACTTCCCACAAATGTTTAACTAATTTATAAATATGGCGGCAAAAATTAACTGCTAAAATGGTTTTGTTTTTATATATACTAGTCCACCTACCCATGCGATGCATGAAAACTATTAAAAAAACCAATTAATTAGGGTTCACATTTTTTATATGGTTTAGTTTTTTTAGAGATGTTTTATTTGTATGGTATATATATAATACTTTTCTAAATATCTATTATTATCACGTCAGTCATGATTACATTAAGTGTGATCTCAATAGACATTATACATATTAGATAAAAAATAAATTACATTACAATTAAATTTAAAAAGAAATTATTGGAAGTTATTAATAACTCCATAAATGTACATAATACTCATTATATATTTTGAAATACTTTTCGAGATGCAACATTTTTCATTTCCCGTAGTTTTACTATTATTATTATTATTTTTTATGATTAAAATTTTTGTGATACTTCCGAACATTTGAATTTTTTTTTTATTATTATTTTTTTAAATCTACTACCTTCTAATATGCCGATCCGTGGGATATAACAAATATAATTTATTTCAAAACTTTATAATTATAATATGTAAGACCATTATGAAAAAAAGCTAATAGACTCATATCATCATGATTATGCAAGTATTCCTTACAGTATCTAATAAGTAAAAGGAAATAAATGGTGAACTTGTTTAGAATACTTAGTGGATATCCTATTTTATACATAATCATCATATAAGTCAGAGTATAAATAAGAGTAGAAGGTATATATATTCTTTAAAATTAAAAATGCTTCTTGAGCCCCTGCTGCTACGGTACTTGCATGTAAACTTATATATCACAACTATTTTGCTGTAAAGATCAAATTTTAAGGAGAAAAGGAATCAAAAAGATTAACCTCTCCGTTATAGTTAACTATCTAGATTCATGATTAAGCATTAATGGCAATATAGCTATGCGACACCTATTTATTCGAAACGATTGCACTATCCCTTGCATACTGATATCAAGATCAAATATTAGTAGTTCAATATTATTGCATTTTATACAGACAAAACAAAAACAATGGATTTCAGATGGATATTATTGAAGTTCAACATGGAAGAACAATAAGAAAAAATATAAGGATCAATTCCAAATCCAAATCACACCATGAAATTAAATATAAATTGTCACTAACATGGATGTGATAATTACAGAGACTTCCAATATTGATAACATGCGATTGGAATGTGGAATTTTAACTGTCAAAGCTCTTAATTATTTGGGCTACATGACTCACTAAGATTTGTGGAGAAGACATTTCTTTCGGAAGCGATTTTGCTTATACCAATATATGAATAAGAAAAAAAAATTGATAGTTGCAAACATAAAAGCATGAACAACCGTACCATTAGAACAATAATGTAAGATAGATTGAAGTTCAAATTTTGACCTCATGAAAATTTGATAAGGAAAATATATGACTGGTTCGGACTATTGCAGTGGTTATCTTATCAAGTCCAGTGCACAACATGTCCTATAATGAAATTTGGAAAAGCTCATCAAAAAAGAGAGGAAGAAAAGTCTGATGCAAACAACAATGCTCGACTGCTTGGTGTATCTACGTATAGTACGGATATTAAAAGCATATAAGAAAATTGATTTCCACATAGAACCTTTGTTGTAATGCCACTCCCAGACGGCTATGCTCTCGGCTGATGGAAGTGTTCTACCAAGTTCTTGAACCCTATGTTTCTAATCCTTTGCCTGTGCAATTATAAATATATATATATATATATCGGGAGAGTTGACAGAAGTTAAACACCAATATGAATTTATTATAGATATAATAAAATTTTGCAAATAAGATTTTATCCTAGGTATAGCAAATGCGGACCAAAGAGATAATGCAGAATTATATCAATGGTGAAAAATTACAAAATTTTCCTCATTATCGTCTGATATATATTCTTCTAGAAAAAACAATGATGAATGGGCTGATACTATAAGTCCTAATCTTCCATGGATTCCAAGCTTCAAAACATAACTCCCTATCCAAATTAAATAACTAAAATGTAAATTTTAATCAAATCTATACTTATATAAAAAGAACTTTGAGTGCTTAATGTAGATTGTCTATTATACCCTCACTATATAACTAATTTAAGAGTAATATAGAATAAATCATTAGAAAATAAATTTTCCTTGTATATCATTTTAGTTTAATTTAATGTATTACACATATGGTAAAGTATATTTAGTGAGATCCATGGGGATCCCCACCCCTACAACATTTAATTTAATTTAGTGAGAATAAACCTAAACATAGTTTTTAGCTGTGATCTTTTTGAAAAATATTTTTTTAACATTATCTTATTTTTTTCTTAATTTATTTTTTAGCTTAATTAATTTTTTATTCTTAAATTATTTGAGTTATATGTATTGTGGTGTACAAGTTTGAATCATGATTTTATATGATGAGTTGTGAAATCTACTTAATTAAAGTTAGAGAAATCGTAAGGGAAAAGTAGCAAATAAGCCCTTAGGGTGCAAGCCCCTAAGGCGAATATCACCCTAACGTAATGTTTGGGGCGTATGCCACCCCAACGTGCATTAAGTCGAGCAAATCACCCCTTCCGTCAAACTCATCTCTAAACGCTGTAACTTCAATTAATTCAATGGGACCCACTTGCTTCATTCTCTCTTCCCTTCGCTCATTCCCGCCGCTGCTTCTATTCCCTTCCTTCTTCGACCCCGGCAGTAATCCTTGACTGGAACCACCCTCATGCCGCCGTCGACTGGGCGGCCGACTTCTCCCTTCTATTTTCCATTCATCAGAACCCCCAAATAAAGATCCCTAATTTCAGAAATTAAAACCCAAATCTCCATCTCTCTTCTATGCCGCCGCCGGCGACCGGCGTCTCCCTCACCATCGCCGCTGGGCGTTTCCTCTCTCACGCTCGTCTTGCCGTCGCCACCGCGAATGGTTCACCGCCACCGCCCATTCTCCCATGGCTGCCAGCGTCGCACCGGCATTGCCTTTATCATGCCACAGTGCCGCCGTGTCTTTCCATTGTTGTCTACGAATTGAAACTACAACATGCCCTCTCCTCGGCGTCTCTCTCTCTCTGGCTCGGCGGACACCGTCATCCATCATAGTGCCGTCACCACCTCTCCTCCTTTTCCAGCCATCATGGGCTCGCCGTCCCACCTCAGAACGCCGCCATCTCCTTCCGGCAACAACAATCGTGCTGCTGCCTTCGTGGGGTGACTTTTCTCCCTTCGCTTTCCGGCAAGTTGACCGCCTCCCTTCATCGTCTGTGCTGCAGCGGTCGTCAGTCCACCGTGACTGCTACCCAACATCGGCACTCGCTCAAGCCGATTGCAGCACGTCGACTCTGTTCCGGCGCCACGCCCCTCATAGCAGCACCGCAGCTCGGTAGTGGACCTATCGCCGCCACCTCCTTGCAGTCACCGCCGCTGTTGGGCATCAGTAGAAGGGCATCCCTTCTCCCCTCTCAAACTGTTTAGGTACAAAGGAAGAGAGAAGGGAAGAGAGAATGAAGCAAGTGGGTCCCATTGAGATTTTTTCAACAAAAAAAAAATAAAAATTGATTGAGTAACGGCGTTTAGAGATGAGTTTGACGGAAGGGGTGATTTGCTCGACTTAATGCACGTTGGGGTGGCATACGCCCCAAACGTTACGTTAGGGTGATATTCGCCTTAGGGGTTTGCACCCTAGGGGCTTATTTGCTACTTTTCCCAAATCGTAATTAAGAAATTGATTACATATTTTTTTAACATTATCTTATTTTTGCTTAATTTATTTTTAGCTTAATTAATCTTTTATTCTTAAATTATTTGAGTTATATGTATTATGGCGTACAAGTTTGAACTATGATTTTATATGATGAGTTGTGAAATCTATTTAATCAAAGTTAGAAAAATCGTAATCAAGAAATTGATAACCAAATTCTCTGCTTAGTAAATTTGAGATAAATTCTCACAACTTATATATTAGCATGTACGAGTATTAGCCATTAGGTTAAGTTGCTGACTATTCTATATTTGAAAAATTAAAAGTTGATAAGATTACTAATTTTCCAGTGTTCTTGTTATTTAAGAGTTATAATACTCTCTCTGTCCTATAAGACTACGCACAAAGTTCCTTTTTGGACGTACGGAAGAGTATCCACTTTCTATTTTTGAACACTATAATCCATTATAAATTATTTTATCTTTACTCTCCATCATCTAAACTTATTTACTATAAATATGCTCTACATCACTAACTAACATTTTATTAATACATGCGCCGCTAAGAGTTGTTTGTAGTCTTATAAGATGGAAGAAGTAAAATATATTATACGTATTTTTAAAGTATATAAAAATCCTATACATAAATTTAGTTCAATTTAATATACTAAGTCCGTCCACGATAAATTGACACAATTTCTATTTTTCATCCGTTACACATGTTCAATTTAAAAAATAGACCACACATAAAAGTATCATTTTGGGCTGACATTTATTCACTTTTAGTGGGTCCAATTTAATTAAACATTCAAAATGGAAGTTCAATGTTATATTATTAAAATAACATTATTACTATGTATTAAAATTTTACAATTAAAATTATTACAAAAATATCAATAATAGTTGCAACATTAGAAAAAATTACATGTCAACAAGAATTAATATATAATCATAGTGAAATTTCATAAGTACTATGTATTTATCAAATATGCTTAAGAATACTAAATTTTATAATTTTTGAGGAAAAATATCCCACTACATAGCTAATGAGTGTTGATAATATAAAGTATTAAAATAATTTAAAATAAAAATATGAAGTAAACTTATTAAATTTCGTTCTTTCATGTATTAAGTTTAAAGTACTATGAATAGACAAAAATAAATCATATGTTGCAAATTTCATTGGATGATTATGACGAATAATGTACAATTACATTATTATTTATTACAGTACAAGATAATTATATATAATAGCACGTTCAATCTAAAATTGTAAACATACTCAAAGACATATTAATCTTTAATTTGGGTCATAAACATATGGTAATTGCCTATTATTTAAAACACATTATATCAGAAAAAATTGAGTAGCATAAGGATATAAATAAAAAGTTGTAATAAAATTTTGTTTGTATACTATTATAGTTAAATTGCAAGAGAGATAGAAATATAAATAAATACATACTATTATTATGTACTCGTAGATAATTAAGTTTGTGTATGAAAAATAATAGGACAATTCAAGTGTTTATTCTAATTCTAATTTGTTGAAATTATTGAATCTACGTGCGACTGCACGTTATGTATTAGTCAAAAGGTTATTATGAGAATTTAATAATTATGACTCTATATATCTCGATTGTTATCAAATATCTGCAGAGATAGATGACACTACAAATAAATATTTTAGATAAGTTTGTATCTAAGAATTCTAAACTTTTATTAATACTTTATGTAGTTTGACACAATATAACATAACATCTTAAATTATTCAATGCTAAATTTATCATTTTTGTATTTTCATCAATAATCTTTTGATCATTGAAAAAATAACTTAAACATTAACATATACCAATATACTTTTGTTCATCTAGAGAGTTATAAACATGAAAGTTTATTATATCAAGTCGCTTGTCCCTTCTTATTCTTATCTTTATTTGAGGTTTTGTTTTGATATTTTTGATTTTTTTTTTCTTGATAAAGATTATTAAAAAAAATAGCAGATAAAAATTCCATTCTTAGATCTGATTTCTGAAAAAAAAAAATTGAGAATGTGTTTGTTTTCTTTATGAGTGTAACACTAATTAAGTTTTTATATTTTGCAAATTTGTGTACTACATGTAATCGAGGTATTACGTCTTCAGAAAAAAAAAAAGATTTAATTTATTTAAAGAGTTGTATGCTTAAATGTGCCTTTGTCAATTTATTATTGTTGGCATATGTATTTTATATTTTTAAGGAATGAACGAAGTAATTTTCACATTTTTTTTACATGAATCAAAGTAATAACAAGTCTATAGTAGATCTAATTTTTCAAATTCTTCAAAATTAGTCTTAATTACAAAATGATTTTTGCACATTATACCTATCAATTTAGATTAATTAGAAATATAAATTTACTCAAACTGAAATAGCGGTTATACGTGCAACGCACGTTACATTTGCTAGTTGAAAAAAAAAACAAAAAAAAAAAAACAAAGAAACAAAAAAGAATTCAATTATATTACCATTAACATGGCACAATTCTAAGCGTTTGACATCAACTGCAACTGTATGGAGACGCCGGCACCGGCCAAATTGGAATGCGAATCGGGTTTCCGAAAGCTGGCGGCGGAGGAAAATCGTAAACTGCGTCGTTCCGTGACAGTCATTTTCATTAACCAAACAAATGTCAGAAAACTAAAAGACAACCCACAAACTGAATCTAATCCAATATAATAGTTGAAATTCTATAATCAATCAGAGTATAACGAAAACCAAAAACACGAAACTCAGCACTGCAAAGATAGGATTACACAAAAAGAACAATAATCGAAATGAAGAAATGGATAAAAGGGGGAGGAAGAAAAAACTACCTTGGAAGAAGATCTACCCAAACTCTTGTTATAGCTTGAGTATATTGGAGGAAGTAGTCGGCGGAGTACATGTCATGCCATCACTCTTGATTAGGAGTAACTCTCGATCTTTTTGTTCAACTCCATAGCTCCTCCGATTCTGCCAGAAAGAGAAATAAGAGAAGTTTTTTTGTTTTTGTTTGTTTGTTTGTTTTTGGAGAAGGGGAAGTTTTGAACACACATTGGAAACTGAACAGACACTCTTGTAAGCATAGATAAACTTCTGAGTATCGATGCCATAATATTTTACGGTTTTAAAACTGCTCTTAAAAAAGTGTTTTGCGTCGTGGAGATGGAGTACATAAAACTGACCGAAAATCGTGCGATTGAAATAACAAAAATACCCTTAAATTGGCGCCAATAAATAACTGACAATTCATTTTATTTTAATATATTAATATATTAATAGATATATAGATTATTATTACTATTAATTATTTGGACTTTGTGATGACGTGGCAAGCGCTCATTCGCATTTCGATGATATTTGTCGATGAAAAAAATAATTATCTATTTTTAAGTGATTAATTAAATTATTATTTCCTAATGAAATTAAGTCTCCTATGTGGTTGATTAGGCACTTTTCAGCATCCCATTTGCTCTGGCTTCCATATTTTCCTAGTAGCACTGGTTCAGGACAAGGTAAAAGAAAATGCAAGAAACATAAGTATATACGTATTAGTCCCTCCGTAACGAAGTGAGACATTTTATTACATTATACTTCATATATATTCAAGAAACGTCTCATTTTCGTTGGGGCGGAAGGAGTAACTGCTTTTTTAAAAAAAATATTTTCTACTTCAATGTATGTATTCTGAACTATAATCATATTTGCAGGATTATCACTTGGAGTTCTAAATCTTTCGATAGTTATTCCACAGGTAATATTTTAATCAAATATGCATCACAAATTAAAATTATGATATGATAAAATAAGATGCAATCAAATGAGCATGGCGTGAAGTTTGAGCACAATAGTAGTGGAATTAATGACAAGGATTAATATTTTCGGATATTTCCCTTTGCTATTTATAGATGGTGGTTTCTGTCTTAAGTGGGCCGTGGGACAACCTCTTTGGTGGCGGAAACCTACCGGCGTTCATTGCCGGAGCGGTTGCAGCCATCATAAGTGGTGTTTTGGCTCTCAAAATGCTTCCGTCGCTGCCCTCAGAAGCGGTGGCAAAGGCTTCAACCGGCGGAGGATTTCATTAGGAATTTTTCTTGTTTCTTTTATCAGGCTCCAAACTTTACCACTTCTGGCCTTTCAGTTTTGGGGGCTTGTACAGTTGTGCTTGTTGCTCCTCCCTAGCTTTTATTTGTACAAGCTAATGTCCATGTAATAACTGTGGGGAATGAATGTCATATAAATCTCTTGGGTGATTGGAGCCCTAGATTTTGGCAGACAACCAAGAATTATGGAGTTTTCTTTCCCTTTTTATTTATTATTATTATTTTTTTATAATATAAAACACGTTACGGAAGACTTGAACTTGAGACTTTTGGTTAAGACAACTCCTATCATTGACAAAAACTTATGTCAGCCGGAGGCGTCGTGCGGCCGGGCCTAAAGTGCCAATCTTTATACAGAAAAGTGTCAATCTATATGAATAAAAGTGTCAATCTTTAACATAATTATTTTACGAATAAAATGACAATTTTTAAAAGTGTCAATTTTTATACAGAAAAGTGTCAATCTATATGAATAAAAGTGTCATTGTTTTAGCCCGGTCGTACGGTACCTCCGGCTGACCCAAGTGTGTCCTCTATCATTAGCCCAATATACACATACAAGGAGTTTTCCTTCCTATTGTCCTTGTATGTGTCTATGTTTCAAGGCTTTAGATTTTAGTATCTCCGATCTCAAGGAAACAATAGAATTACAGATCGAAAATTTATTCTGTGTTTGTTGATGTAGTGAACGTGCATTAATTGGTTGAATTATTTTTTTATTTTTTATTTTTTATTATTATTATTTTTTCACTATTACATACGGAAAGCAAAAAAATGAAGGTGACCCTTTATTTCCCGATTTAAGTTCAAACCGTATACTACCGCAGGAAAAAGAACCGTTCCCAAACCTGTCACGCTTCATCTTCTACCGTCTACACGTAACCCGCGTACTTCGACGGAGAAGACGAGAAAAACGCGACATAACCCAAACTTCTCACCAAATTTGCCTCAAATTCTCAAGTCAAGACCACTTCCCCTATAATTGGAAATCGCTTTTGCTTTCTTTTTGTCTGATTAACAGACGTCGCTTTTTTTAGCTCCATGGATTGCTCCGACGCAATTCTTGAAACTCCGGCGGCTGCTTACGAGCTGCTATTCAAGTCGGCCGTTGCAATTCCCCTCCCGCATTACTTGGCCGCAGCGTTTTTCTGCTTCGTTGTTGTCTTGTACAATTTCTTGGAATTTCATTTCTTTCAGGATCTTTTCACTGGATTTCGTGGGGCCCCAGTTTTCTTGACGTACAATGCGAGCTCTGAGATTTATCATGGGGTTGTTTCCAAGTGTCGGACTCTTCATGGGAGGTAGAGTCTAAGAAAATTGTACTATGTTAACTTTGAGTTTCTAAATTGTAATGACGTTTCATTGAACTCTTAATCTATAACTAAATTTATTGTCTACATGAGTATTTGATGGTAGTTGAATGGATAATCCAATGTTTAAACTTTTTAGAATAGGAAAAGATGGTGGAGACAAGTGAATTAGCATACAAAATCTGGTTTTGTGTGTGTTCCTGGAAGAATGGTTCTTTCTTATTTTCAATAGAGTAATGAAGAATGCAATAGTTTTATATGTGCTTGGTTCAGTTGGTTGGTTGCTGGGGAACACTTCAGTCTTTTCATTGATAAATTTATGCATATATATCTATGGATATACTTGATCCAGGATCCAGCATAGTCTGTTTATTTCAGCTAATTTTCGCCCATATCGTTTCTTTTGTGCTACAACTAATAGGTACTTGGTTACACCTTGGCTCTCAAGTCCGCATTTCCAGACTTCTTTCATAAACTTCTTTGGGAGGCCTCCCGTGTTCACCTATAGGAGGTGAGTTTCTTCTGAAGAGTAATAATAAATATTAGCAAACATCCTAATAGGATCTTCTCTTTAGATGCTTAATGTTTTTGGACTGTGCAAGTGCATCACTACTTAATGATCATAAATTTTGAACTGTTATCGCAGAAGATAAAGAAAATGATTGCTTCTTAGTTCATTTATACAATACTAGTATACTATTTCTTAACATGCAAATAACTTGTTTTGTAAATTGTTTCATAGTATTTCAAGCCTTGTATGCTTGGAATGTCTATGAATATTTGATGATAGGGTAGACATAGGATACAGGGTTAATCATCTTGTTTTGGAAGGCTGGGGAGGGAGGTGATGTATTTGTGCTTTAGAACTGAAATTATCTGTTGCTTCTTCTGAAATAACACGTATTTTTCAGAATTGACAGGACTAAAATTAGGGAATTCTGGTTTTTGATAATGTAAATAGAGGCATAATTTTTATCCATCTGATTTGTCTGAGTTTCTTCAGGCAAATGTTTCATGCATCTGATGGTGGGACTTTTGCTCTGGATTGGCTGTTGCATTCTGATGGTAAAGAAATCATACTGAAGTAATTAAGTGAAGTTGGCTAAGACACAAGCAAATACACAACACACACAATAGTTTACTGTAAGCATGTTGTGATGAATCCAGAGGATACCAATGGCTGTTAAACATTTATTTGCATAGCTCTACATTAAATGTCTCATGGTACCGATGGTCTTTCATATACCATAAAACCTTTTTTGGTTTTGTGAAATTTTCACTTTAAAATAGTTACTTTTATGGAAGTTAATGACTAAATCCTGCATGTTTTGGTTTTGGCATTATTCTCTCAAATATCATTGTGTGAGTGTATGAAATGCATGTTATTTTTGTTGTAAGTTCCAAAATTGTTGGCATCTTGATGTAAATTTTTGTACTTATTGGAAAAATGTCTGGTTTCATCATTTTTGTTGTTGAAACTTTTCGTCCCTTTTCATTTTTCCCTTGCTTATTTGTGGCAGTTTCTGGAGTAGCTGTTCAAAATGATTACGTCCTTGCAAAGGATGATGCAACTCCTATAGTTATTATGATTCCTGGGTTAACAAGTGATTCAGCCTCTCCCGTAAGCTAGTATTTTGTTATGGCTATTTCTAAGAGTAAAGCATCCTATTGACATTTGTTTTTTCTTTCTTTTTTACTGCATAAAATTAATTATTTAAAGTATTGCCTATGTATCCTTTGTTTGTTATGTCAGTATTAATCTAAAAGAATTAGCAAATGGACTCTAATACATGGCAAAGAGAAAGTATCACATAGCCATATATACCACAGATGTTTTTGGTTTACTTGTGTTGCATTCAGATTGCCTCTGCCTTTTTTTTGTCAAACCTGAATTTATTCAATAAAAGTCCACGTTGATGATGTTTTAAAGGGTAAATCGATCTTTACATTTTCCTCTATAGTTATGTGTGTGATTAGCTTTTTGTATGGCTGCAGTACATGAAACATCTTGTCTTTGGTACCTGCTAAAAATGGATGGAATGTGGTTGTCAGCAATCATCGAGGATTAGGTGGCGTCTCAATTACTGTAAGCACTAAAGATAAAACAATTGTCTGCAAAATGAGCACATTCGATTTGATACTAGATATCATACATTTAGATAGGCGCGAACTGGGAAAATTGATTTCAGCAATCATTGTTCTCTGATTGATATTAATTTTGAATTTCTGCAGACTGATTGCTTTTATAATGCTGGATGGACTGCAGATGTACGTGAAGTTATTAATCACTTACATAAAGAGTATTCTGCAGCTCCTTTGTTTGTAGTGGGAACAAGTATTGGTGCAAACATTTTGGTAAAGTTCTGCCTTTTGTCTTCATGCTTACAATGGAATATTTATGTTGATTTCAGTACATGCCTTTTTGAACTTTAGGTAAAATATCTTGGAGAGGATGGAGAGAATGTTCCAATTGCAGGCGCTGCTGCAGTTTGCTCTCCTTGGGATCTCCTGGTATATAGTACAGCTTTAAATTAAAAAATGTGTTGAGACGTGGAGTGGGTGTTGTTATATTTTACAGACTATTTCTCTGGTTTATGATTTTGTCTTAGTTATTTAGATTCATTCTCAGATATGCTTTTTCATTGCCACATTCCCAGATTGGTTCCAGGTTTATATCTCGAAGGCTTGTTCAAAGGCTATATGACAGGGCTCTTACTATTGGTCTTCAAGGCTACGCACAGTTGTATGTTGCATTGCCTTACATAGTTCTTTTCTTACTTTATTAGGCAATTTAAGTATTTATGTATTCAACAGATTAAAAGACTCGAGTATTCCTTTGATTTCCATACTCTTAGTTCTATTTATCTTTTTCATCAGTGTGGTTTTTGTTTCATTCTTTCGGGCTACTATACTATTCTCTAACTAAACTATTATTGCTTGTGCAAATGCAGACATGAATCTCGTTATACTCGCCTTGCTAATTGGGAGGGTATAATAAAGGTCAGTCTTCCACTTTTGTAAATGAAAACGAAAATATTTTTATGTTAAAAAAAGCAATGCTGATATAATATAATTTTGATGATCTTTATCAAAATAAGTAATTATATTATTCTAAACACGGATCCCAGTGAAGGTTAAATGGAGCTTGATACTGGTACTTATCTAATAGAGCATTGATTTTGTTCAAGCGTTTCTTAATTAAAGTTATATAGTGCTACGGTAGTGTTTTTATTCATTGATGATGATACTATATTATCTGTAGTCACGTACTGTTCGGGATTTCGATGCTCATGCCACCTGTCTTGTCGGGAAATATGAGGTACCTCTCATTTTTTTCTGAACATTTCTGAAGCTTTTTAAGTTTAATTTGTTCCTTCAAACTCAGTATACTTTCCACTTCACCGAATATTGATTTTTTTTTTGGTAATGTGTACTGAAGACTGTAGATACATACTATAGGCATTCTAGTAGTTCTGCTTTTATCGGACAAGTTTCGGTTCCGCTGCTCTGTATAAGTTCATTGGATGATCCAGTCTGCACCAGAGAAGCCATTCCTTGGGATGAATGCAGGTAGAGTTGCTCATAATTCGACTTCCTTTCTATAATTGGAATCTACCTTTTATCGTGACAGGATGTTTTCTGATTGCAGATCAAATAAAAATGTAGTTCTGGCTACAACTCTACACGGTGGACATCTCGCCTTCTTTGAAGGCATAACTGGGTCTCGCCTGTGGTATGTTCTCTACATTCAAACAATCACTTTTTTGGCCGTGCTATGTGTAGCATCTCAACTGTTGCATATGTTAATTAGATCAACACACCACATGTTTTGATGGATTGAACAATTTTGAGTTTATATGTTCTTGTATTTCTTGAGATACTCAATCCTACGACCCCTAATTCTTCTCGAGGTATTATGCTACTCTGATGTATAATATAGTCTCACCTGAAAATTCAAATGTACTTGCAAAAACCAACTATGGAAATTACAAGAATCTAGCATCTTTGATTTGAAACACCAACTCTTCTTCTTTTCAGGTGGGTGAGAGCAGTTAATGAATATCTTGGAGTATTACTCTCGAGTCCGTACATGCACAAACAAAAGAAGGTGCACAATATTTTTGCATAATAGTATGTTTACATTGGGTGATGACTTAGATACATAGAAATAAATATAGGCTAATCCGCTACTTACTCCGGTAGAATCTAGGTTATCCCTTTTAACATATTCTAGCTATTTTCAGGCAGAAAGTGTGGGGCCTCATTCTCCACTTATGCAAACTTCGATTGATCAAGGCCCCTACCTTAACATAGCTGATGGAATGGTGTCTGCTATGGGGAACGAGCACACAGAAGCAGACGAGACATCTGAAGAGAACAACGATCACAATCAGACAAATCAAACTGGTTCAGTTGCAGACAACCATGTAAGAAAACCCGATTTCGCTACAAATTCTGCTCAGACTCAAACTTCCGAAGATGATGCTGGTTTGAAGGGCTCAGGAATGATTCAGCGATGCTTACACCAAATTTCACGACAAAGTAACAAATCGATATGGCTGCTTGCTTATATAGCTGTTATATCGTCGTGGCCCGTAGTCGGAGCTGCGCTCGGGTTTTTTTACAGGAGGAAGATGAAGGGATTACTAGGAAGAGGACCAAAATGAGCGTACATCAATGCCTATGGGTGGCGTTGTCTGTAACAAGTAAATTGTGATCTCCCTTGAACTCTCTTTGCAGTATGAAACTTCTGCTTTTTATAGATAAATAAATAAAAGCTTCAAGGGAAATTTGCTGTAGTATGCATATTTATAAATAGAATGTAATGATTATTATTATTATTATTATAAGAATGGACACTAAAAAAATGAATAAGGTTACATTCCCATTAATTGAGTCAAGAGATCTATAATCAAGAAAAAGAAAGAACAAACTAATTCCAAAAAAAAAATAAAAAAAACTAAAGAATTTCATACAAGAGTTAATATATCATACTCTACAGCACCAAGAAGAAGCTGTAATCAGAATCCTATCTTGCCATCCTAGGGAAATACCTTTACCATTCTCTCTCTCAAAAACTCTAAAACCACCATTATTTTCTCCATCAAACTTTATAGGACAGCAATGGCTTCTGATCTTCAGCAGCAACTTCGCCTGCATCACAGCCCTAGAACTCTGCTCAACTCCCACAAAACCTCTTCTCTCCATCCTCCCATTCCACGTCTCCATCTTCTCGAATCTCGGGCAGTTTTCGTCATCTTTATCGTAGTTTATCACACTTCTAATCTCTCTCCCTAAATAATTCTTCTCAATACTTAGCCTCTCTCCACTGTCTGACGGGAGGCAATCATCCAAAGAATCAAAAATGGCTGCAAATTGATACAGTGACTCCATGAATCTAGGGAGGAACTTGTTGCTGTTACACGTACCTTCTTGTTCGACTAGAACGAGAATCGAAGGCTTGAGAGAGTAGACGTAGTTTAGGGTTTCCGAGATTTTGGTGAGAGTTTTGAGTGAAGTGAGATGGAAAACTAGATTTACTGCAACTGTTTCATTCTTCCTCTTCTTCACCTTGAAATTCTTGGATCCTCTCACTAGTCCATGAAACTCGAAGACGAGGTTATGGAAGCCCTTAGCAAAGCTCACTAATCTTGATTCGGTTTCTTGAATTTCCTCCATGCTCCCACCAAAGGCAGTGATCTTCAACGAAATCTTGCTTGTAGGGTTGCCTTTTTCTGAGAGAGATTGCATGAGAGAAGGCCATTGGAAGCCGTAAGAAACGTCGAAATCGACAACGTGAAGAGCCCTATTGTTCGAACTCTCCTCCCTCTCGAAAGCTTCGAGAATGGCTTGGTTTGCAGTGAAATGAGCAAACTGGAAGAACGGTGAGACTTTGTACAGAGCTGTGAATGCCAAGAACTCTTCCTCTTGAGACGGAGCCTTCATTATCGCTTCGTAGAAAGGCGACTTTCGTGTTAGAAGATGAGCTAAGAGCGCATCTGCAAAATAAGCAGCAACCCTTTGGACAGAATCGCCTCTCAAGGAAACATTCTCGTACAGTTCACTGAGGTTTTCGACAGCCGAGGGCGCGTCGTTCCCGTTGACGGAAGTGGCGGCTATGAGCAGAGAATGGATGAGATGAAGCCCTTTTCCTTCCACATCTTTCCTCTTGTGATCGACCTTTAGCATTCTCTCCCTCATTTGAAGGAGGGCAAAGATCTTGCCTTCTTCTTCACTCGAGCTCGAGTAATTCGATACCTCGTTCTTGTTCCTCTTCCTCTTCCTCTCATGGCCATAATCCGGAACTACAGAAAGCCTAAGGCTCAAGAACTCCTCCTTGTCCACGACTTCCATGAGAGAGAGAAAGAGAGAGAGAAGAGAGAGAGAGAATGGAATAAAAGTAGGAGGAAAAGAGATTTTCATGCGAGAATAGAGCCAAAGAAAATTACATGAACAAATCTTGAATAGTTCGATATCGATATGTATAGTGACAAGGAAAGATAAGGTATCTTTTCTTAGCTTAAAATTCAACGTTGAAGGTGAAGAATAGTTTAAATCTTCCGTTGTGAAAAGGGTATTTAATTTGTAGTATTGGGGTAGTTCGGAGAGGTCAAGAAATACGCATGAGATCCTATTTTGTAAGAAATGACATATGCTCTCGACAATTACTACAGCAAGAAATTAAATTATTTAAAAATTAATGAATTGAAATACGAAGCATCTAAAGTATACCAACCGTCGGCATCTAGACTTTGTCCAAATTGAACAAAATCGGATGTTTAAACTTCTAGATTCTTTCTTCTGCGCCAATGAATTAAAACTATGTTTTTTTATACTACGAAAATAGTTGTCACAAAATTACAAAAAGAGGTTGGAAAGTGCAACCAGGTTTGGTTTTCTCTGTTTAACTATAATTGGAAATTGATGGACATTTTCATGCATCTGGACTTCCCCGTCCCACTCCATTTGGTCCGTTTGTATAATTTAATCATCACATATTAAATTTATGTAGGCCAAATAAAATGGGACGAAAGGAGTAGTATATATTTATTTATTCATTGGAAACGGCATAATATATTTTTCATGCATATATATATGCTGCGGATTTATATAGGTGAATTGGATCTAAATATGCATGAGGCTGCTGATCTGAATTAAGGGATTAATTATTACTCACTAATTGTTCGCCTATTAATATATTATATTAATGGAATTTTGTAATCCTGGATCCATTTAATTAATGATAATGGTCTTATAAGTCAGAGTAAGTGGGTCAAAGAAGGTCCATCTAGGATAGTTCACATATCTAGACTATTTCTCCTCTTATTTCAGAATCAAATTAATTTCTAGATTGTGCAATTTTGGAAATTCTAGTAAATTGAAAAGTGGGTCATTGAGAAAAAAAAAAAAAACCGACAACTAAAGTGACAGTAAATACTACTATAAGTTTATAAAATTAGTATATGATTATTCGTATTCTTATTTGGTGGGAGTGTGATTATATTCGTAGTAATATCTCTTGTTCATCGTGTTATATATATCTTACTATATCTTATTGACTAGTGTGATTTGGTATATGTTCACATGATTATGGAATGAGTCTTTGTCATTAGCGTTGAAGGTTTTTTGTATTTTACTTCCAGAATTATAGGAAATAATATTATTTAAAAAAAAAATCCATCTGTCCTTTAAATTAGTAATTAAATAAAAACTCGTGAATCAGCACTATATTTGAAGCCGATAGAATTTTTCGATCATCCAGCGAAAGAATCAATTATTTTGGAAATTAGTGTTTCAACTTATGTATTTGGAGTTATATGTATACTAATTAATATTCTTCACATATTTTCTGTGGGTATAGTAGGTTTTACAAATACAGCCTGAAGCATATATTTCAGGCATGCTTCATGTCTGAATTCCTTAATTTCATTCAAGCCACTCGCATAATATATAATATAATTACTTAAAACAAGTATATATTCACAATTTCACACAAACACACACACACACACACATATATATATGTACTAATCTAATTACTAATACTATGCTTGAATCAGGTATGTTTATGTAATTATTGCACGTTAATTTTAAAATTGAGATACCATATGTTTATGGTATGCAGGTCATGAGGTTGAATGATATTATAAAATTCAAAGGCTGGAACCTATATAAAGTTAATCATAAACTTAGATCAATAAACACAAAGAAAAATAAATAAAATCGAAAACCCTTAATTATTTCTTGAGGTGTAGGAGTAAATTAGATTAATAATATGGGCGGAGTCACCATGGAAGTTTCTTAATTTAGCGCGTACAGTTGTAAGCAGCAGAAGCAGCCATGATATATATATTTTTAATGTTTTTATTTTTCCCGATTCCTCTGCTAAAAGGGATAAAGATTATTTCGAGTCCAAGGTATTTATTGTAATTAAGGATGGATTGTTCCATTTCTCATCATTTAAAAAAAAAAAAAAAAAAAAAAAAAAAATCAAACATCAAGAGAATTATCCGAGAATCAGCAGAAGAATAAATAATGCTGAATATTCCTTCATCTAAATCAAACTGCCGTTTGAACGATGCAATGCATTATAACCTTCGAATGTGAATGCAACTACGAATTAATGCCTTATATTCAACGTTGTTGAAGTGAAAAATATTCATGCACGCTTTTGATAAAAAACAAAAATTGGGTAAATTCATGCGTGCTATTTTCTATTGAACCGGCATTGACATTTGAGGGGAAGTTGGTTGTCTTCTTCAAGTCTCATAATCTATAAAATTTGCAATAAAAGACAGTATTAGGTTTAGAGGGGTTACCCACCACGGCAAGAACTTGACAGCTCAGAGTCAATTCAAGAATTTTGAGACAAGATAACTCATTGAAAAAAAAAAGAAAGAAAGAAAAAATTATTTAATAAAAGATGAGGACAAAATATATAGTTGTAGTATTTGTTGTACATATATCGTATACAATACGTAAGCAAGACAATGTATTGTAGTAGTATATATTAATCAATGAATGTCACTATTTATCGCTATCAGCATATATACTTGTTGATTCTTTTCCCTTTAGCTATGAAAATAAATGGACATATGGCGAAGTTTATCATATCCATTGCATGTATATGTATATGTATGAGGCCAAAAAATTTAGGGGTAGGCACTCTGATGCACGGATTCTTCAAAAAACAACACATTACAGTATCGGATTCGCACCCGTATTGCATCGGGGTGCGATTCTCGACGGATTAGCACCCGATTCGCCGCATGGCGTATCCTTATTTAATTTAATATAAATAATAACGGATACGCAAATCCGATAAAGAGGATTCGCGAATCCGGAGTTAATTGAGTTATTTTTGTTATAACTTAAATTTTAAGGGATTTTTTGCAATCTTAAACATTGTTTATTAAAAGAAAAAGGAAAATAGAAGTAGAAAACGTATGTTGTATATTTAGTTGCACTGTTTCAATTATTTTTCATATATATTTAGTTTATGATTTATTTAAAATTTATGTATAATAAATATAAAAATACAAATAAATATATGTACGTATCCTAGCCAAATCGCACCCTATAATTTTTAAAAATACGTATCCCCGCACTCGTATCGTATCGCCACCGCACTCTCTCCCCCGCACCCGTGCAACATAGGGTAGGCATGATTTTTAATTTTTAGAAATATAGTATCATGTCAATATATCATATATTCGGATCATTTAAATGACAAATAGAAACGGATAATATATTACTACTATTATGTAAGTAGAAAGTATATTAGTACTTTAGTAAATAGGTCGGCCTATAAAACTCCTTGAAGGGGTAACCCCAGCCTAGGTAGTTAAGTAAATAGGTTCTTAAATTTGTGACCTTTATTTGGTAAATAAGTAATTAAGGTCTAAGTATATAGGTAAATAAGTAAGGTAGCCTCACTTATCTCTATCCCTACTTAAAATAGGCATCAAATATCAAACAGGAAACCCCACGCAGTTTGAATCCTGCATTTCATATTTCTATTCGTATGTTATTAGGGGTGTTCACAGGTTGGTTAAAGCCGTAAATCAAACCAGACCAAACCGTATTATATGGTTTGGTTTGGTTTATTGTTTGAAAAAATAAGGTTTGGTTATTTATTTTTAAAAATTATGGTTTACGGTTTGGGTTTGGTTTTTATAAATATATAAACCAACCAAACCAAACCGTAAACCGTAAACCGTAATATAATGATGATAAATATTAGTATTAATTACTACCTCCATTTTATATAAAATGACACTTCTTTTTGGCTTTTCTGGCACGCTTTTCCACGCTTCTCGGTGATGAGTTTTAAAATGAATTTTTGAACAATTATTTCTTTTACGGGATACTATGACTGTTGTAGTATCCTGTAAAAGAAAAATCTTCAAAAATCCATTTTAAAACCCATCATCGAGAAGCGTGGAAAAACGTGCCAGAAAAGTCAAAAAGAAGTGTGTCATTTTATATGAAATGGAGGGAGTATTATTTTTGACATATTACATTGTCTTTTATTCTACCACCATTGAATGTTGAAAAATATTAATTAAAATAAATAAGCTAATACAATTTATTCTACCACCATTGTCTTTTATACTATTTAGAGATTCTCTTTTTACGCTATTAAATATATTTTCTAAATTTTATTTAAATTCTTAATTATTTACTTTTGTATGTAAATGTTAGATTGTAGTTCATGATCTTTGTTATGTAATGAACCCTTTTTTATTGTCAATTTTGATTTCATAAAATAATATATATTATTTTACTATTTGAAATTTAAGTACAAACATATATTTTAAATAAAAAAGAAGCAGATAAAAAATATTTGAAAACCGCAAACCGAACCGCACCAAACCGCATTAATATGATTTGGTTTAGGTTGGTTTTAGTGCGAGTATGGTTCGGTTTAGTTTCAAAAAATTACCAAACCGTATTTTACGGTTTGATTTGGTTTAGACATCAAACCGCACCAAACCGGACCGTATACACCCCATATGCTATATGCTAATTCCCCTAGATTGAAACAAATAATTTTATGCAAACTGTATGACAGCAGCAGAAAATTAGCACCTCATATATGAATTGGAAAAAATAAAAAAAATAAAATAAAATTCCTACAATACAAATACAAATCTAAAATTCTCAAACTATTGTTGCATGTAGAGAAGATTTGAATAGTACAGGAGAACCACAAATTTGAATGGTAAGAAATTAAATTTCTAAAAGCAAGATTGACAACCACAGATCCTACTTAAACCAAGAGATAGATCGCCACTTCCATGAGTATGAAACTTGAGATACACTGTTTTCTTGTTGATGGATAAGAAATCTCGCAATATATCAAGACTAAACATTGCCACCGGTGGATTTTTCTCGATTCTCAAAGAAAAGTCTTACAGTCGAGTATATTAGGGAAGGCTCAGCCATTGCACCATTTCCGTAATCACCACAAGCTAGCCTCTTCTTCACAGGTGGGATAAGTGAGATTCCAAGATCATCGATTCCCATCAAATGTCGTTCAGTAAAAGGGTTGTTCCACATGAGGGTATTCATGGCTGGAGCTACGAACATTGGCTTACTGTAGTCCCATGCTCGAACGACGCAGGTCAACAAGTTATCACATAAACCTCCAGCAATCTATTTAGGAAGTAAAATTTGAACACGGTTCAGTCAAATTAAATTTTTGGTAGCTTTGAAAACCTGAATTCTTATACAAAAGACATAAATGTATCTCGAATAAATTATTCAGACTCCTAAGTAATATCAATATACTACAATGAGCTCTCAGATTGATTCGAACATGTCAATCAGAACTTAAGGTCAAAGTATATGCAAGGAAATCCATTATCTCTTGATGAATGCTGATTCAATATGGAAGTAGCATGCGATTTTAGGACAAAGAAGCAGAATTAGAACAAAGTTCAGTCAAGTCCCATTTGAAGCTTTGGAAACAATTATCATCTAGAAAAAACATACTTCAATATCTCAAAAATTTATTCGGAATCCTTAGAATTCCCACATTATAATTTCAGACATGATCAGTTAGAAGTTAGAACTTAAGTCATTTTACATATATCCACAAAGTATATGCAAGGAAATTCATATCAAGTCCAATGATCACTAAATGTGGAAGCTGGTTGTGATTTTTAGCAAAACACTAAATTTAGCATGTAACAGAATTCTCGATGGACTGTAAGTCTGTAACATTAAGAAACAAACTCAGATAGGCATCATTACAACTTATTTTTACCTTGGCAAGTGTATTAGCAGACAAAGGTGCGATGACCATGATATCAGCCCACTTACGCAGCTCAATATGGAGTACGTTATCACCTATCTTTTTCCAACTGGACCACTCATCCTCATCAGTATAAAGTATTACATCCTTTGGAAGAGCTACCCTGTCTACAAAATGGAGTGAGGCCTGTGTAGCAACAGCTTTGACTTCCGCCCACTCAGAGAAGCAATGACAAAGATTAGCAAATTTTATTGCAGCCACACTTCCACTCGCAGCAAGCAGGATACGAGGTCTCCTTGTAGCATTATTTACTTGATACATATTCATGTCTGTACTCTGAGGCTCTGAGTGTGCCATATCCTATTCAATAATAAAAATTTCAATAAGATATGACTTCTTATTAAGCATTAGGCACAAAAAGAGTTCAAAAAGAAAGACATAGTCACTACTACGACAAGAAAAGTTTTTCCAATGATATGTAGTAAGAAATTCATCAGCTGAGTACGAAGAGACATCAAGAGCTCGATCCATATAGGAAGAGAAAAGAAAGAAAAACAGTAAAATGCAGGATGAGGAAATGGTGTACATCCCTCGATACAGTCTACCTTAGCAAATTATATTCGATTCAATGAACAACCATTTATTCTCCGATAAACCGACTATTTCAGATTCTCCATCCAGTCAACATAAAGTCAGGATAACAATCATTTTGCACCACAACGATAACGGGGTTTTAGACACAGGTTCATTTTCACAAGCAGGTTATAGGCGACCACTCCAGAACTTTTTATCCTACAAAACTATAAACATTCAAACAATCTGTACTCAAGATACACAACATTTTCTACTAATAAGAAGTGATTTACCATTTGTATAGGCTAATTTCCACAATATAGCAAAGAATTAAGGGATCAGAATATCAAAT
This sequence comes from Mentha longifolia, assembly GCA_001642375.2. Classification (NCBI taxonomy): domain Eukaryota; kingdom Viridiplantae; phylum Streptophyta; class Magnoliopsida; order Lamiales; family Lamiaceae; genus Mentha; species Mentha longifolia. The sequence goes on from CM038114.1 coordinate 6,251,332, forward strand.
TCTGCATTCTTCTAAAAGTGTGTAGCAGATTACACTTGCAAACTAGCATTTCAATTACACCAAGTCAATTATGGCATTTTGATTCGTGAAAAAATAACGAGAACTGTACATTGATTCTTAAGCAAGAACAGAACAGAACTGACAATTCCGACGAGCCCAGCTACCCAAACCGCAAAATATTCAAATTAAGCGTCAATTCGCCGGCAACAAATTGCAAAACTAAACAAATCAAACGCTAATTTAGCGCAGAGTTTCAAAAAGAAATTCATAGGAAGAAATTATAGCAGCCTTAGCAAGAGAAATCGAGAATAAGAGAAGCAGCCAAATAACTGCAAAGAGAAATTCGAATTACCTGAAATTGAGTTAACTGAAAGGGAAGTGCAGAAGAGAGAGGGGCTTTACAGAAGAGGGAAAGTGAAGTAGTTGGCACTAGTAAGATTTATTGTTCAAATAAACTCCATTGGCGATAGAGACATAACTCTCGAAGTTTTTATTTTCTACAAGAGAAAATGAAAAAGTGCAAACTCTCGTTAAATAAATGAGATAAAATGTACCGCACACAGCTGACTTTTTGCAGATTATTCCGTAGGGATGGCTATAGATAGTGATTATTCTACCTAAAAATAATAAAGGTGGTTAGTTTAATTATTTTAGCAATGATTCTTCATAAAAATATTCCCAAAAAAATAAAAAACTCAAATGTTTTCTTTTACTTGATTAGTTTATGGTTTTATAGTGGTAAAGATCGTATTATAAATAAATTAATAAAACAGTAAAACAAGATATAAAGTCATTAATATTATACTGAAATTCTCATATAAAAAATAATAATAATAAAAATAATAAAAGGTCATAAATGATGGGCTACAGTGTGATAATTTAAGGACCAAAATTGGTTTTTGGACTTATGAAATGCCTTTAAGGCCCAAAATCTGGACAACTAGCCCACTACAAGTTTCTGTCATATTTTATCCACATCATAATTTTATTTTAGTGAAAGCACTTCTAAAATCGTGCTAATGACTATATTCTCAGAAAGAAAAAAAAAGCATTGTTTCCCTTGGAGAACATATATATGAATCTGGTTATGTAACTTTGATTTATTTTATATAGTGCTTGCTAGCTCATGCATTTAAATTTTATGAGATTTTGGATTAAAAAAAAAATTAATGTATGGAATTTAAGATTTTCTTTTTTAATACATGAGTGCAGTGTGAATTTAGATAAAGGGATAATTGTCCTTGAATATAAGAATTTTCGTCCAATTTTGATTTTGCTCATAATCTTTAAAATTTGATTTAATTGTATTTGTGAAAACCAAAATAATTTGGCAAAAAAATTAAAGATGATATATATATATATATATATATATATATATATATATATATATATATATATATATATATATATATATATATAATAGCACCATCATAATACTATTTTGCTATTATTATATATATATATATATATATTAGATTATTAATTAGGCAAAATTATGAGAATTTAGCAAAATAATCAAGAAAAATCATGGTTGATCAATCTTTATATTGCTATTATATATATATATATATATATATATATATATATATATATATATATATATATATGAGACAAGATATGCTAAGCGACTGTTATGGGCGACATTGTGAGCGACTTGCTGACGTGGAGGCTTAATTAATTTGTTTTTTATTTTTACTTTTATCATTTTTTCCATTTTTCCTTGATTCCTTCTCTATATGTCATCCCTGTTCCTGCTCTGAATTTCTTTCTCTCTCAACTTATATCGGCTATGATTTCTCTCATTCTTGGCAACATATCAATTTTTTTTACCTATGTTCTCTCTCTCCAAGATTATATGGTGCAATTTTTTTTTTCTTTCTGATTTCTTAGAAATGCTACACATTCAGTTTTGATTGAATTGCAATCATAAATAACTTTTTCCTATAATAATTTATAAGAAAGATGAGAATTTCCAGAGAAGAGTAAGATATGTGAACATAATTGTCTCCAATATTACGAATTTTATCAAATTTAAAACCCTAACTGAAAATTACTAAACCCTCTTAGGGAAATTATTAAACCTATTGCAAATCATTTAACCCAATCCAAAGATAGATATTGTTAAAGATTTGAAAGAGGAGACGGAAATTATTGCAGAAGGAAAAAAAAAAACAGAGGCATTGAAAAGGTGGAAAGAAAGATAAGAAAATATAAATAATTAACAGAAAAAGAAACGTGTAGGAATGATTCAACAAATTAAGGTGACGTGGGTCAGTCGCTCACGGGTGTCGCTTAAAAGTGGCGCCCAGCATATCAATTTCCTATATATATATATATATAATACATATATCTTTAATTTGATATATATCTTTAATTATTTCATAGTAATATTTATTATTTTGCCAATATTATCTTTTAGTTTTTATAATTACAACAATCCCAATCTGTTTAAAACTTTGTCCGAGGTATATATATCGATAGATCAATTGTATATATATTACTTCCCTTTTTTTTATTCTCCATTATTTTTTTACAATTAATTAGTCAAAAGGAAACCTTCCCTAATTAATTTCTATGATATGATTTTTTTTTTAATTTTTTGAATTTCCATTCTACGATTTTAATTTGCTCTACTTATGAAAGTCTCTAGATTCAACCCAGAGTCGAATTCAACATATCACACATCAAGCTCTATTACTGCGTGGATTATTATGCATTTTTCGTGATTATTTTCTTAAATTCTTATAATTTTGCATATTAATCAATAATTTAATCAGTATATACCATATAATATAATATATCTCCATATATTAATAAAAAATGGTACATATATATTTTTATATTATATTATATTTCCGTATAATATTAGGATTCAAATAAACAAATTATCTATTTTATCTATATTCTGCGGATCTATAATCCTTTATGCATCATTATTTTTATGCTATCTAAATAAAACACAAACAATAATTGCAGTGAACAACATATGATTTCACTCCAAACGAATATTACTATTCAAGAAATAACAATCCTCACTAACCTAATAGACTTTCTCTGTCTACTACAATAAATACCGAAATAACGGGAAAATGGACAGTCAAAATGAGTACAACTACCAAAAAAATATCCCTAACCTATTTTTAATTGTATCAAACAACAAGCGGCTTAACATTTAAATTGAATTAAACTACTCCTAAATCAATCATTTAAATGACGGGCTGCTTACGGATTCTAACCCTACATGGAAATTCCGCTATTTTCGTGATTATGTAAATCCTCATAATTTACTTTATTAAATGTCGGGCTGCAACAAGCTTTTAAATTAATAATTTTAGCTAATTAGATCCTACTTAATGCGCTGATGTGGAAATGCCACATAGATAATTTATTTCCATTTAGGGTTGAATTTTTTTTCGTAGGTTTTTTTTTTTCTTTTTTTTTTTTGTAGGATTTGGTATTTTTTTGTAGGGTTTAATTTCTTTTTAGGGTTGAGTTTTTTTGTTGGATTTAGTAGTTTTTTTAGGGTTGAGTTTTCTTATGTAGGGTTTAGGTTTCTTTTTTTATTTTTTATTTTTATAGGGTTTAGTATTCAGGGTACTTTATTTGTTTACATGTATTCTGCAGCATTAATATTTCAGCTAATAAATTGACAAGTACACTTTTTCAATTAAATCAACAATGTACAAGCTTTTAAATTAATAATTTTAGCTAATTAAATCATACTTAATACGTTGATGTGGAAATGCCATGTAGATACTTTTTTCTATTTAGGGTTGAATTTTGTTGGTTTTTTTTGGTAGGGTTTACAATAAAAATATAGTATTAAAAATTCATTGCATTAAGAGGTAATATCTTTTAGTTATTATTAATACCGTAAATTGAAGCTCCCCCCCCCCCTTAAAGTTTATCTTTTGATGTTGCATTTGAATCTTATTATATTATAATTATTGTTTCCAATATTAATAAGTTGTAAATTTGAGATTATTTTCGAATATATATTTTTCAAAAGAATAAACTATAGTACATCCTTAAATTGTACGTAATTAGTAAAATGGTTAGTTTTGAACAAAAAACTGAAGTGGATAATTAACTCAATGTAAATAGAATCAATAAAGTTCAAATTCGATTTGGCAACAATTTGTAATATGTGGAACAAACTCCAAAGAACTTGAATTTTATAGTCAAGTTCGTCCAAATAATTGGGCATTGAGATTACTAATCGGGGCGGATCTACAAAAGAGTCATGTTAGTTTTAATTTTGATACAACTTTGGATATCGAAAACCTATCTAGATTGGGACACACTTAGGTCAGTCAGATGCACCGTGCGGACGGCTAAAACACTGACACTTTTATTCGTGTAGATTAGCACTTTTCTGTATAAAGATTGACACTTTTAAAAATTGGCATTTTATTCGTAAAATAATTATGTTAAAGATTGACACTTTTATTCGTATAGATTAACACTTTTCTGTATAAATATTGACACTTTGACCCAGCCACACTATATGGCCGACCTCACCCAAGTTTTTGTCATCTAGATTTGGGTTTAGTAATTTATTATTTTGTATAAAATTATTAGTATTTATTAGTATTTAAAGTTTTGAAAATTCTTTTCTATATTTTGTCTTATTAATCAATTATTTTTATTTAATTTATTGATCTCATATCGATTTTTGAGAGAGACGACTTCATCAGAAAACTCAAATATAATAGAATCATTAAGTTTTATCTCATATAAACATTTAAAAGACTTCACATTAACGAGAAAATTATACCATTACAGCTTATAGTTTGTTAGTAGAGTAGGGACGGGCAAATGAAGAAGCTTATATGTATGATGGTGCTAAATCAATTATTGAGAAAATAATTTCATCGATAGGAAAACTCAAATATGATGGAGTTATCCTTAATCAATATTTAAATGACGGACTGCTTAGCATTCATCCTTCAGTTATATCGAGAACGGGCACCTTTACTTTAAATGAATATAACCACGCGAAAAAATCTTATCTCTTGTAGTGGGCAAAATCTGCCTAACCGGCCCAAACCCAATTGTCCATAAGTAATCAGCAGTCGGTAGCCGGCCCAGGCCAAACGGCCTACTCAATCGGCCCATTAAAAGGTTGCCAGCCCAACTTTCTATTTATTGGTCTAGTCAGACCCGTATCCGACTAAGGTTTTACCGAGTCAGCCGAATGAAACCGATTGAACCTTATCCACCGTAACAGACAGGACGAGCCGGACGGGAGCAGATCCCCCACGATTTTAGTAGGCGGTTAGCGGCTAGGGTTTAAGGAGAAAACCCTAGACGGATAGGCCGTCCTATATATTGAGCCTGCGAGTCAAGCAGATGGATACGTTCCGACTACTGGCAATCACCCTCTAGCAATCGGCTCTCCAACGTCCTGACTACTAGCATTCTCACTCTGGTAGTCGGATCTTCCACCTTCCGTCTACAAGCATATTCACTCTAGCAATCGACTCATCCGCCCTCCGAACACTCCGCTCTCTCTTAGTAGGCGGCAAGTGGATCTCATCAGACGGAGTCCCGTCACCATCCCCTCATCATCTGCACTTTCTGCCAATCCGCCTCCGACTAGAACTTCTATTATTTATTACTTATCATTTTTTTATCTATTTACATTTATCATTCTACCTACTTATTCTGATCACTGACTTGAGCGTCGGAGGTCCTTCGGCTGACACCCCCTCCGGTGTTCCTCGAAGGGCTCTTACGTGTGGTACTTGTGTTGACAGGTTGCTAGTGCCCGTTCCGTCTACCGGATGAACCTGTCGAGCCGGTCATATCATTGATCGTAGATTTACCATCTACATCTCTCATTGACCTATTTTTTTCGACCAACAGAATACTTGTATGAAAAATATTACCAATCGTCAACTTATTTCTATATTACAATGTATACTTCACGGCTTAACATTCAAAATGAGTCTAATTATACGAAAAACGGGACCTCACTTAATCTACTTTTCTATTACAATGATCAAGGGGCTACTGACATTCAAAACGAGTAAAACTAATCGAATCATTATTTTTTTTCTTCATTTTTTTCTAATTTAATTTAATTTAATTTTTTTCGAATGGATCTAACAAACTATACTCTCAATATAAATAATTATATTATTATTTTCCATGAAAAGTAAGCCCCGTCGAATTTCGACGGGCACTAAACTAGTATTCATATAACAGAAAATGAGTATGGGCGGCTACTATAAAATAATGGAAAAATAAGTTTTATTGAGTATGATCAATTTTTGGGATGAAATATTTGATACATAATTATAGGATGGTTAGTTGAATAAATTATGGAAAATTAGATTATAGTATTAGATTATTCTGATTCGAGATCACATATTATCAAGCCAAGATGGCGCCGGCCTCGACTTAGGTGGGAGAGAATGTGTCGTCCCTGCCATGCTCTATGCCCACGCACTGCGATTCTACGCATGGAGGTTTTATCGGGATCATTTTAGAATTTACTTGAGAAATCTAGCACTTGGTAAAATGTCCCATAATTGTAGAATATTGTAGACTATTATGCAAATAGAGAGAAGGACCATCTAGCCCTTGGTAAAATGTCCCATAATTGTAGAATATTGTAGACTATTATGCAAATAGAGAGAAGGACCCAGAACCTTATAGATAGTGATGTTTCCATACTTGTATAAATAGATCTTTGTCATTCACTTGTAACCATGCAAGAAATTCAAGCCATAGAAGCTTTTCTACATTCTCTTAAACTCTCAAGAAAACTTTAAAGAACTCAAGTTTCAATTTGTGACAACTAGTTAATGTTTTGGATGAATTGAGTCAAGTTGTTTCATTTTCTTTCTGTTCATCGATTGCTACATGCATAATGTAGTTGTCCGTTCGGAAATTTCTTAATAGTTGATTGATGATTCTGATTTCGTGTGTGATGAGTTTTGTTTGCCGTAGTTGTAAACTTCAAAATTCCCTTTCCCCTTCGAAAATTATAATTCTAATTTGGTTTGATATTAGAAAGATTAGTTGATTTCATCTAATTTAGCTTCTTCTACATTAAATTAGACGACATAGACAAAAAATAAGAGGCAAAGGTTTCTAATCGTGTTGTTGGTTGGTCATCCCGGTGCAATGATGCAGAAGCTTACATGAACTAGCTTGCCAAATATACTGGTTTGCCAAATATACTAGCTGGCACAAAAGAAATATGATGTTACTGAATGAGACACTAGATAGGACTAGGGCTGATCTCACAATTTTGAATAAGTTTTTAAACGTGGTGAAATATATGATTGATGCCGGCAACTTTGTCTGCCAACAACATAATTGGGCCTTCATGCTCAAGGGAGCTGAAGGTGGCCATAGGCTTACCATAGCTTTGATAAATCGGAGGAAGTTTATTGATAAGATCTTCAAGCAAGGAAACTAATTTTTGAGAATATGCTCCGTGTTCTTCACCAAGATTACAAAATTGTCACAATTATGGCAAACAAATCATCATGAACCTAGGAAAAAAATAGTTTATCGTTACAATGTTTGTTTTTTAAGAAAAAAAAAATATGTTTGAATTTTGACCATTTGAAAAAAAGATATATATAAGAGTCGTAACTTATAGCAAATGCAAATGTGGGTGTTTAATTGTGTTTTACATTAACAAATCAATCTAAAATTGTAAAATTAAGTGAAAGATGATGCACTATTTTGCAAATAATCCAAAAAAATAATAATCTTACATTTACACCTTTTCTTTTGGGTTAAATGCACTAAAATACACGAACTTTGAGTTGACTTTCATTTCTAACATAATCTTTCAAAAATCTGAAAAAAATATACCAACTTTCATATATGTTCAATTTTGACACAAATTCGATTTTTGCGATTCTAACTCTCTCTCTGCGACACGCCCTCTTTCTGATCAGGGGGGAATAAAGGGATGACTGGAGGAGGCTGAAGCCTTCCCTAAAAAAAAAAATAATAATAATAATAATTTATAGTTTACATATTTTGACAATTACTAGCAAATTGGTGAGCAGTTTAGTCTCTGAAATTTGCTTCCACATGTTTTTCCCCTTTCCGTTGGCTCCGGTCCTTCCCCGTTTCTTCCATTCGCGAGTAGTGCGACTTCAACGTTAAAAGACTGAACTGGAGCAAAGAGCACCGCAGAGAACCGGGTTCTCTAAAAATGACCGTTGCGAAAGAGCTAATAATCCCCAAAAATTCAAATTCACAATCGACCGTTACCAATATGTTTTCAACTTCCTTTTGTTCTTGAAAGCATTTTCAACCCCATTTCCTCATCATTATATCAATCATATCCTTCATCCACCGTCGCTTCTTCTCATTCTTCAAAAACCCGCTCTCTCTCTCTAAAAACTTTTGAATCTTCAAAGGGAACTTTCAGAAAAATGGCATTGAGACCTCTGATAATGCACTGCCGATCACCTCCGAAAGGCCTAGAAAGCAATCGAAAACTGTAATTTCAGATCTGAAAGGGAAGCAACAGCGATCATGGCGTTAACGATGAAAATAGGATTCCGCTGCCGCCGCTAGCGTCCACGGATGCATCGATTGACTACATCTCCTCTGAAAATCTCAAGCCGCTTCAAGATGACATGACAAATTAAAACTGAGATCTAAACCGAGTCGTTTCGATCAAAACGTCATATATTCGGGTTTTGATTTTCATGATTTTAAAATATTAATTAAAATGACACGATTCATCGTCGGTAGATTAATTAGTTTTATATCCTCAAGTAAATGATACGAATCCCAATCAATTCCATGAGATGTTGTGTGTTGCGATAGTACATATTAATGACAGTGATATTATATATGTTCGGCCAGTACTTTTTAATTTTTAATTTTTAACATACGCTATATCACTGCTAGTACAAACAAAAGGAGAATATATACACTCTTATTATTGTGAATTATTTACTGTTTGCTTAATTATTCCATAGTTGAAAAAATAATTGATGAATGTAGTGAATACGAGAAGACTTGTATATATAGATGTATGTACCCACCATGAATACACCAAACAGAAATCATGAATACTTATTGCTGTTAGAATTTATAAATCATATATAGTATACATTCAATTTCTTAAACATCGCACTCGATTATCAAAGATCATAGGAATACCTGAATCCATTGAAATTGAATTACTTGATGCGGAATACCTTCAATAACAATCTCGAATCACGAACACAAACCACACGAACGGACGAATTTGGTATTATGGTCTTCCTCAACTAGGCCTTACGTTTTCTTCCAGATGGGGAGAAGATAAACTTTTTCGATTTAGTATATTGGGTACCTATAACCAGAAGACAAAAACTTGTGTCAGCCGGAGGCACCGTGCGGCCGGGCCCAAAGTGTTAATCTTTATACAGAAAAGTGTCAATTTATATGAATAAAAATGCCAATTTTTAACATAATTATTTTACGAATAAAATGACAATTTTTAAAAGTGTCAATCTTTATACAGAAAAGTGTCAATCTATATGAATAAAAATGTCATTGTTTTAGCCCGGCCGCACGGTGCCTCTGGCTGACCCAAGTGTGTCCCTAACTAGAATGTCTTTATATACTAGTTAATTAAGCTACCCATAAACACCTAATTAGACTAGTATTAGGTATCTACTCATAAAACTCCATATCAATTACTTATATAGCCCATGGACTTTATACTTTACTTACATAGCTCATGGACTTTATGCTTAATTAGATTACTTAATTAAGTCCATCAATAATAAATAACTAATATAATTGCAATAATAATTTGTTGCCCACGAAATAGATAAGTAGGAAATAAATTTCCTAACAATTGCTTCTTTTGTTTTGCTCTTTTTCCATTGATATCCACCTGATTTTCCTTCACCACATCATCCCAATCATTCTTGAATTTCACCACTGATGAATACGCTCTCGTTTCCTTCAAAAACTCCACCATAACTTCAAACCCTAATTCCATCGTACTCAGAAACTGGTCTACACATACCCCTAATTCCATCTCGGAAACCTAACGTTTCTTCGAGTTCTAGACATCAGCTTCACGGGAGCCTTACCCACTGAGTTGCCTAAGTTGCTAGGCTTTATTCGCAATGGATGACATGGAATGTATTGCCATGGTGAAGATACTCTAGAGCTAAAGCAATATCTATTGCGATATTCAACAATCGTAGAATATCTGTACTATCGTTGTCATCGGAGTATAACCATTTGTCCAAGCTTCCATTTGGCATTAATTCAAGAATCAAAGCCTTAAATTCCATGTTGGTACCACAACCAATCACTCGAACTAAGTTTCTGTATCGAATGGTGCTCAGGCCCGTCTATGAAGGGGTTCAACAAGTTCTTCAGAACAGGGCCCCACAAATAATGGGGCCCAAAATCAATTCGAATTCTTTATTGCAATTTCGTGTTTCCTATTGCAACGACGAATCACCATAAACAAAATTAATGGTTTCCATAAACAAAAATTGTTAATTTCAAAAATATTTAAAAGTTACTATAGGAGATGCAACATGGAATTGCAATAGATCGAGGAACCAAATTGCTCAAAATCATAAATTAAAACTCGTCTTTATTTTTGTTTTCCTCTCCCCTTTATCCTTTTAATAATTTGTTTCTCTGTCCTCTTTTATCATTATTAATTGATATTTAAAATAAAAAAAATAGAGGCCTAATTTTAAGAATTAGCATGGGGCCTCCATATTAATTGAGACAGGCCTGATGGTGCTCATCAGTATTCGACTCTCAGTTTCGAAGCTCTTATTCGCTCCCTCCAACTCTAAATTGAACACCTTCACTGCAATGCTCAACCCTTCAGACAATGTGCCTTTTAATACATAATCGAAGCTTCCTCTCCCAAGTAGATTCGCCTCGCTAAAGGAATCTGTTGCTTGCAAAAGTTCAACGTATGAAGTAACCTTCCAATAAACACCTAACGAACTATCAAGCTGGTTAATTTAATTATTTTAGCAACGGTTTGTCATAATATTCCGGAAAAAAAAAAAAAAAAAAACCCTCAAAGGTTTTCTTTTACTTAATTAATTTATGGTTTTATAGTGGTAAAGATCATATTATAAATAAATTAATACAATAGTAAAACAAGATATAAAGTCATTAATATTATACTGAAATTCTCATATAAAAAAATAAAAATAAAAATAATAAAAATTCTTGAAGTATGGGCTACAGTGTGATATTTTAAGGACCAAAATTGTATGTTGGACCTATGAAATACCTTCAAAGCCCAAAACCTGGACAACTAGTCCACTACAAGTTTCTATCATATTTTACCCACTTTGCATAATTTTATTTTAGTGAAAGCCAAAAAAAAAAAAAAAAAAAAAAAAAAAAACACCATTGTTTCCCTTTGAGCAGAACATATACTATATGAATTCTGGATATGTAACTTTGATTTATTTTTATGTTGTGTTTGCTAGCTCATGCATTTAAAATTTTATATGATTTTGGATTTAAAAAAAAAAAAAAGTAACGTCCTTGTGGAATTTAAGATTTTCTTTCTTATACATGAGTGCAATATGTGAATTTAGATAAAGGGATAATTGTCCCTAGCTAAAAATATACTCCCTCCGTTTTCTGACTTGGCCTGTTTCGCTTTCATAAAACAGGCTAAGTCAGAGAAAACGGAGGGAGTACATAAGCTAAATATACATATTTTCGTCAAATTTTAATTTTGCTCATAAGCTTTAAAATTTGATCTAATTCTGTTCTGCAGACGAAAATAATTTGAGGAAGAAATTGAAAAGGACATGATAAATTAAAACTGACGCTACATCTGAACCACGTAGTTTCGATCAAAACGTCATCTATTCCATAAACCATAGAGCAAAATATATTACTGACAATGATATTATAATGTGTAATACTTGGGCTGTAACGTGACTCTCTCTTCGGGTGGTGGTGGTACGCCTCGTACCACTCCGACGTTTTTTATTATAACTTTTCTCTTTTCTGATAAATATAAAAAAAAAAGATAAAAAAAATGATATTATAATGTTCGGCAAGTAATTTTTTTAAAAAAAATAAAAATAAAAATAAAGTACGCAATATTATCACTGCTAGTACAAACAAATAGAGAACACACTCGTATTACTGTGTAGTGAATTATTTATTGTTTGCTTAATTATTCCAAAGTTGACAAAAAATATTGATGAGTGTAGTGAATACGAGAAGACTTGGATCTTTGTAGACTCACGGAATTTGGTATAGATATATAGATGTATGTAGCCACCATGAATACACCAAACAGAAACCATGAATACTCATTGCTTCTTTTGTTTTGCTCTTTTGTCGTTGATGTCCACCTTCTTTATCTTCACCACATCATCCCAATCATTCTTGAATTTCACCACTGATCAGGGCCGGATCTGGGCATAGGCCAGGGGGGCGGTCGCCTAGGGCCCATGGAAAATAGGGGCCCATAATTTATTTATTTTTTACCTGTTTACATAGCCCAAAATCAGTTCAGGGTTAAAAAAATAAAAATGGCCCATTTAAGAAACCCAGATCTAATGATTAATTGTTGTTGTGCAACGTTCTTTTTCACCACCGTCTCTCTGGCCTCTGACTCTCCCTCTTCCTCTCTCTCTCCCATCCTCTCTTCTCTCTCGGTCAGCGGCTGACTCTCAAATCTCAATCAGTCGGCACAAATTAACGATTAACGACAACGCACACAAGTCGTGCAACTGCAGCACGAATCAGAGTTACACAAGATTGTCTTATTCCATTGTCTTTCTCAAAGAATTTAGGGAAAAAGGTACAACTATATCTATTGTTAATCCATATAGTTGTATTTTTTATAATTATGTGTAATTATTATTTAATGTTTCCAGTTCCAAATGCTTATGCCTTTTTGTTGTTTCAATTTATTTTTGTATATTGGAGAATGGGAATGGTGAGAAATTCATTGAATTCTATTATTCTAATATACTTTTCTTCTACTGATGTTTGACAGGGATAGGAATATATAACAAGTGTGAGATTGTTGATATTGAATTAAAGAAAAATTCAATTTCAGGTGCCATCTTTCTTTTTTATATAGTTTTTATGCAGTATGATTGTTTGCTATATTCATTGACAATTGTAATATATTGCCAAAAAAATTGTTTGGAAGTGAGAAAAGAAAGAAGAGAAAAAGAAAATATGAGTTAAAACATTTGGTTGAACTATATATTTGAGTACTATATTTGTAAATATTTTTTTTTTTTTTTTTTAATGAAGGGCCCCGATTTTTTATTTCGCCTAGGGCCCCTAAAATGTCAGGAACGGCCCTGCCACTGATGAATACGCTCTCATTTCCTTCAAAAACTCCACCATAACCTCAAACCCTAATTCCATCTTACTCCAAAACTGGTCTACACATACCCCTATTTGTAAGTGGATCGGCGTCTCTTGTGGCAAAAAACGCCGCAGAATCACTGCCCTAGATCTCTCGGGCCTCGGTCTCCGAGGAACCGTGCCTCCACATCTCGGAAACCTAACGTTTCTTCGAGTTTTAGACATCAGCTCCAACAACTTCACGGGCGCCTTACCCTCTGAGCTGTCTAAGCTGCGCCGCCTACATGAGATAAACGTGGCAGTAAACGACCTCACCGGAGAAATACCATCGTGGCTTGGAGCCTTACCGGAGCTCCGGTTCTTGTCTCTCACTAACAACAGCTTCTCAGGCGGAATTCCAACTTCTTTGTTCAATATTTCAAGACTTGAGAGTTTGTTACTAGAAGGCAACCGGTTAAGAGGATCCATACCAGATGCCATCTTCAACGTTTCTTCGTTGATAGAGATCGATCTCCGGCGTAATAGGCTGACCGGAAACCTCCCAAACAACATGTGCAGTAATACTCCAAAACTCGATAGATTCTCTGTTGGTGGGAATCGGTTCCATGGAGAAATTCCACAAAATATAGGCAAATGCAGAGAGCTTGAGAACCTGGAATTGCAAGACAATAATTTGAGCGGAGAAATCCCAAGTGAAATCGGAAGTTTGAGTAAGCTCAAGGGATTGTATCTATGGTCAAACCGATTCAAAGGTATCTATGTATTATCAGATCAATATTATTCCTTAAATTCCTGCAAATTACCCTTGATCATAAACATTCAAATACATGTGTTTTTTATTCCCTATTTTTTTTTTTTCCCCGAGGTAACCCAAACTCATCACCTTTTGGTCAAAAGGGAAACATCTTAACAAGTTAGGTTCCTAATTGAGCATATTATCAAGTTAGGTTGGGAGTACCACTTTTCTAATAAAAAAAGTAGTTTTACTTTAGGTCATTAATAGCAATGAATTAATCAATATTCAAGATAACATAATGGTATGTACTTGCTAGCTTGGTTTCTTTTACTAGCTAGTGAATAAAAAAAATAAAAATAAATAACAATTCCCTAATTGTCCGGTCAAATATTTATTAATTCCAATATAATGGATCAGATGTGATCATTTGTCTCCAAATTCAGTGTACTAATTGTGTCTTCAGTTTTAATTTTCATTATTTTATATTATTTAACAAAAAAATTAGAAATTACTACTGTATAATACTTACATCCGTTCCGCCCAGACGCACTGCTTGAATATATATGAGGTATAAAATAATAAAACGCATCAAACTGGATAGAATGGAAATAAAAATTAAAATTTATAATAATTATATTTCCTATTTTTGAATTTATCAACCCCAATAATAAAGGTGAAACTAAATGCTAAAAAATAATCACAAACCCTAATTGGATGGGTGAATCCTAAAAAAAGTAATTATAAAATTAAATTAAATCATTATAAATTAAAATTATAAAAATAATTGCATAAAATTAGTCTAAATTAAAATTTGGTATACAGTCGGTAATATTTTGTGGTATGTATTTATGCATGCATGGCAGGCGAGTTACCAGAAGAGGTTAGGAAATTGGAAACCCTGCGCGTCCTCTTCGCTGGAAACAATTCCTTATCCGGCGCCATCCCACGTGGCGTCTTCAACATATCAACCCTGGTAATATTAGATCTCTCCTACAACAACTTCTCCGGCAATCTTCCTTCAGACATGGGGATCTCGCTCTTCAACCTTGAGCAACTCTTTTTGCAGCAAAACAAGCTCAGTGGGCCCATCCCGACCTCCATCAACAACGCTTCCCGCCTCACTTACCTCAACTTGCAAAGAAATTCATTCACCGGATTCGTTCCCAGCTTCCCCGGCTTAAGATTGCTGAACACGCTTTTACTCTCCGCCAATCATTTGACCGCAGCTGGGGAGCTGGAATTTCTTTCTTCATTGACGAATTCTCAGAACCTTCAAATTATCGTACTGTCGCATAATCCACTCACCGGAGTAATCCCTAATTCAATTGGGAATTTATCCCAATCTCTTACCACTTTCGTTGCAGGTGTAACAGGAATCAGAGGCGCCATTCCCTCTGAGATTGGGAATTTGACGAATTTGATAGATTTGAATTTTTTTGGGAGCAAGTTGAGCGGATCGATTCCGGCGACAATTGGGAATTTGAAGAAATTGGGGAGATTGGACCTTTCTTATAATCATTTGCAGGAATCCATCCCCATCCATCTCTGCAGCATGAGTAGCTTGGGAGAGTTGTATTTGAGTGGCAATGAGCTCCATGGTCCGATCCCAGAGTGTTTGGGTGAAATGCAGTTGCTTAGACAGATTTACTTGGACTCAAACAAGTTGAGCTCCAGTTTATCTTCCAATTTCTGGAATTTTACGGACTTCGTCGTTCTGGACTTGTCTTCCAACTATTTGAGTGGTGAAATCTCATCTCAGATTGGAAAACTGAAGTTGATCAGCGAAATGTACCTCTCATCTAATCTGCTTTCAGGCGATATTCCAACCTCAATCGACGGATGTGAGTCGCTGGTGTACCTGAATTTGTCGGATAATAAGTTTGGAGGATCCATCCCTCAATCATTGGGAAACATGAGAGGCTTGAGTGGATTGGATTTGTCTAACAACAATCTTCCTGGGATGATACCAGAATCTTTTCAAGACCTCAAACTCTTGGACTATTTCAATGTGTCCTGCAACAGATTGGAGGGAGAAATTCCGAATGGGGGTGCTTTTGCTAACTTTACTGCTCAATCCTTCTTTCGCAACTCTGCTCTGTGCGGTGCTTCAAGGTTTGAAGTGCCGCCATGCTTGGATGTTGATGGAGGATCAAGATCAAAGAACATTGGTAGACTAACCAAGTATATTCTACCCCCTCTCATTTCTGCGGTGGTTGTGGTGATCATTGCAGTCATTCTCATAAGACGACGAAAGCATATGAAAGGAGAAATTTCTGTTGATATTGCTTCGTTAGGTGTTTCTTGGAGAATAACCTCTTACATTGAACTGTCGCGAGAATGTTAGGAGCGAAACCCTAACTTGCAGCGGAGAGATGTCGTAGACGGAGGATAAACAGAGGTTCGGCGCCTTCAACGAGGAAGGTCGTCGGACGAAGAGGAGCTGAACGCGGGAGTTCTCCCATCGGCAGCGGAGTTTAAGGTTTGTGATGAAGAAAAGGCTTTGAGCCGTGAATAATCTCAATTCATTCTTCTTCATATGCTTTATAATTACAATGACTATATTTATAGGACTAAATATCTAACAAAATATGGAAAAGATATGCTAAATATTAATACTAATCTAAATAATAAAATCTAAAAGATAATTTCCCAAAATACGAGATATGCTCGTATCAGAGCAACAGATTCTTTTAGCGATACGAATCTACTTGGAAGAGGAAGCTTCGGTTCAGTATTCAAAGGGACATTTTCTGACGGGCTGCATTTTGCAGCGAAAGTGTTTAATTTAGAGTTAGAAGGAGCTAACAAGAGCTTCGAAACTGAAAGCAAAATACTCAGCACCATTCGACACAGAAACTTAGTTCGGATAGTTGGTAGTTGGTTGTTGTACGAATCTGGAGTTCAAAGCTCTAATTCTTGAATTCATGCCAAGTGGAAGCTTGGACAAATGGTTATACTCCGATGGCAACGATAGTATAGATATTCTACGATTGTTGAATATCGCTATAGATGTCGCTTTAGCCCTAGAGTACCTTCACCATGGCAATACATTCCCTGTGATTCATTGCGATATAAAGCCAAGCAATGTATTGCTCGATGGAGATATGACTGCTTGTGTTGCTGATTTTGGCATTTCGAAGCTTTTTGAGGAAGGGGAGGCCATGATCCAAACCAAAACCTTGGCTACTATCGGTTATGCAGCACCAGGTGATGTTTTGAAATTTTTATAAAAAGGCTTATAGTTTTCTTTACTATATTTATATATGAATTGATGTTTGCACTAATTAATCGTGTGATGCAATCAGAGTACGGATCAGAAGGGAATGTATCGACGAGTGCAGATGTGTACAGCTTTGGAATACTGTTTTTGGAGATGTTTACAAGAAGGAAGCCAGCAGATGATATGTTCGATGGAGAAGTGAGCCTGAAGGAATGGGTGAGTGAAGCCTTGCAAGCAAATGCAATGAATAAAATCTTGGCCCCTGCTTTGCTATCAGTAGAAGATCGCCATTTTGATGCGAAAGAGGAGTGCTTGGCATCTGCGTTTGATTTGGCAATGAAATGCTTAGCCGTTTCACCAGAAGAAAGAGTCAATATGATAGAAGCGGTAAGTACTCTAAAGAAGATCAAAGCAAAATTTGGATTTGAAGATACCCCAAGGCGTCAGCACCATGCAATTATCGTTACTTGACGGTATATACTATTTCAATTTTCAAGAGCATTAACAATAGAAGTAGTAAAATTGACACAAATTAAGAGAGATGGTCACAGAGTTTGGCAGTAACATATGTCTCAGAGGACAAAATTCGAGAAAATAATTCATTATTATGCAGCAGAATAAAAATGAATTGTAACTTTCTTTTTCAGCGTGAACTTTCATTTAAGATATAAATCATCAATATATTTTATAAATGAATAAGTCTTTATTAGTAAAAAAGAAAAATATCCAATAATTTATGCGAGTTGAAAGTTAGGCAGATCAAATTGAATGGATATAATAGACATATAATTGCCCATTCATTTGAAAAAGTAAAAAAATAAAATATATTGATACTATAATTTAAGTAAGTAATTAAAGCATTAAAAATGGTACACAGAGTAGTTCTTAGTTATTAATTCACGCAGGCCTAGGCGAGAGTATGAATCGGGACTCAAGGTAGAAAGAATCATGGAAAAAAAAGGTTGAATGCAAAGTATCATGCGAAAAAAGGTTAAAGGATTGATAGTTATAAGAAGTGAAAAGTAAACGGTTAGAATTAAATAAAAAGATGATCTGTCTACGAGTCTACGAATTCAAAGTCTTGTCGTGAACAATACAAGTTTCTGCACTCATACATATACGAGTAGGTAGGCTACGTAAGGGAAATATATATATATATATATATATATATATATAAAAGTTATTTCATATGTTAATAAATCTTGGTGTATTAAATAGGAATGAATCTGAACTATTGATCTTAATCAAATCTATGGTTGTCATTGATTTAAACATGGTTTCAAAGAACAATAAGCATAATTTCATTTAAGCATGAATTGGTACATTTAAAAACACAATTATATAATAAGCATAATTTTATACACATTTAAGCATAGTTTTGTATACCTTTAAGCATTTTTAATATTTTAACACGTCAGGATTTATTAACAAACGAACCGTTCCCATATATATATATATATCCTAAATTATTCTGATGAATAATCAAAACATCGTCATCTTTAGTTTTTGACAATTAAAAATATGTATTTATAGCTCTTCACCACAATCTACCACTGCAATTATTCTTGTTACAGTGTGAGAAGCCATCATCTCTCAAGTAATAATGGTAACTGCATGTTGTTGACGCCTTGTGGTGGTGAGTCTGGTAACTGTTGTGGCAACTTTGGCTTTGATCTTCTTCAAAGTACCTGCTGCCTCTTTCATATTTATTCTTTCTTCGGGCGAAACGGCTAAGCATTTCATTGTCAAATCAAACACAAATGCTACGCTCTCCTCTTTCACCACCAAATGCTTATCTTCTTCTAATAGTAAAGCAGGGGCCAGCACTTGATTCATTGCATTTGCTTGTAAGGCTTCACTCACCCATTCCTTCAAGCTCATTTCCCCATCGAACGTATCATCTGTTGGCTTCTTTCTTGTGAACATCTCCAGCAACAGTATTCCAAAACTGTATACATCTACACTAGTTGATACTTTCCCTTCTGATCCGTACTCTGATTGCATCACACAATTAATTAGTGCATATTCATATACAAATATAGCAAAAAAACTAAAAACCATTTTTTAAAAAATAAATAAATTCAAAACAATACCTGGTGCTGCATAGCCGATAGTAGCCAAGGTTTTGGTTTGGATCATGACCTCCCCTTCCTCAAAAAGTTTCGAAATGCCAAAATCAGCAACACGAGCAGTCATATCTTCATCGAGCAATACATTGCTTGGCTTTATATCGCAATGAACGACGGGGAATGTATTGCCATAGTGAAGATACTCTAGAGCTAAAGCAACATCTATTGCGATATTCAACAACTGTAGAATATCTCTACTATCGTTGCTGCTTGAGTATAACCATTTGTCCAAGCTTCCATTGGCATGAATTCAAGAATCAAAGCCTTAAATTCCATGTTGGTACAACAACCAATTACTCGAACTAAGTTTCTGTGTCGAATGGTGCTGAGTATTCTACTCTCAGTTTCGAAGCTCTTGTTAGCCCCCTCCAACTCTATATTAAACACCTTCACTGCGATGCTCAACCCTTCAGACAATGTGCCTCTGAATACAGAACCAAAGCTTCCTCTCCCAAGTAGATTCGCCTCGCTAAAGGAATCGGTTGCTTGCAAAAGTTCAACATACGAAGTAACCCTCCAAGAAACACCAAACGAACTATCAACCGCAATTGGTGCTACAACACGTCTCCATCTTCTTACCAGCAAAACTACAATAATCACTACAACTATTGCTGAAAACAGAGGAGGCAGAATGTACTTCATCAATCGAGCAACATTCTTCGATCTTGAGCCTCCATCACCATCCAAGCAAGGTGGCACTTGAAATCTTGCTGCACCACACAGAGCAGAGTTGTTAGCGAAGGATTGAGGAGTAAATCCAGCAAAAGCACCAGCATTCGGAATTTCTCCCTCCAATCTGTTGCATGACAAATTCAAATATACCAAGAGTTTGAGGTCTAGTAAAGATTCTGGTATCATCCCAGAAAGATTGTTGCTAGACAAATCCAATCCACTCAAGCCTCTCATGTTTCCCAACGATTGAGGGATGGATCCTCCAAGCTTATTATCCGACAAATTCAGGTACACTAGCGACTCACAACCGTCGATTGAGGTTGGAATATCACCCGAAAGCAGATTAGAAGAGAGGTATATTTCGCTGATCAACTTCAACTTCCCGATCTGAGGTGAGATTTGACCGCTAAAATAGTTGGAAGACAAGTTGAGATAAACTAGGCCTACGAGATTCCAGAAATTGGGAGATATGGAGGAATTCAAGTTGTTGAAAGCCAACTCAATCCTTATTAGCGACTGAATTTCATCCATACAATCTGGTATGGGACCCTCCAGCTCATTGTTACTCAAGAACAACTCCATCAAACTACTCATCTCGCAAAGATCGATGGGGATAGATCCTCGCAATTGATTATTGAAGAGGTATAATCTTCCGAGTTTCTTCAAGTTTCCGATCGTCGACGGAATCGATCCGCTCATCTCATTGTCGTATAAACTCAAATCCCTCAAATTGGTCAAGTTTCCAATCTCAGAAGGAATGGAACCTCTAATCCTGGCTCCATATGCGGAGAAAAACTCGAAAGATTGGGATAAATTCCCAATTGAAGCAGGGAGAACACCGTTGAGTGGATTCTCCGATACTTCAATATACTGGAGATTCTGAGAATTAGTTAACGAACAAAGAAATTCCAGATCTTCAGCTGGTGATTTCGCTTCGCTCAAACGATTCGCAGCGAAGGAAAACACGATTAATTCCCTTAAATTAGGAAAACTGGGAATGGTGCCGGTGAATGAATTCGCAGCCAAGTTCAAGTAACGAAGCAGAGAACAATTGTTGATTGAGGCGGGAATGGGGCCGCTTAGTCTGTAGTTTTGTTGCAGATAAAGCACCCGAAGATTGGGAAGTGAAATTGAAGAAGGAAGAGTAGCAGAAAAGTTATTGAAGGAAAGGTCTAGTAGTTCCAAAGTCGATATGCGAGACGACAGGGATGGCCAGATAAGTATTATTTCCAAGAAATAGGCCTCGTAGAAATGCCAAATTCGAAACCTCCTCTCCCAATTCTCCTGTACATAAACAGTGTAATAATTAAATAAAGAAATAATAGTAGTAATCAATCAAAAAATAATTTATATATTCATAACTATACCTATGAATTTATTGTCTTGAAGGTTTAGCAGTTCCAGAGAGGTGAGGTTCCACACTTGCTTGGGTATTTTACCTGAAGCAAATGTATAAAAATGATGTCTGTTGTAACGGATTGGAAATATTGAGTAATAAAGAGAAACGACGTAAATAAGATATGGTTCACCAACGTTGTGTTGGTTACGTCCATGGGTAGAAAAGGATAACATATTGTATTAGGCGGCTAGGTCACAGAGATAACAGAGTTTGTGTTCAAATTCTATATAAATAGATAATTAAGGCTCAACTCAACAGCATTGCATGCAGATATAGATTCAAGGCATATCAACAATGTCATTGTCTCTAAATAATTCTGATTAAACAACACGAAGTTGGAGGAGATGATGATACCTTCGAATTCGTTTTGCCATAGATACAAGTACTTGAGCATACCCAAACTCGCGATTTCACTCGGGATTTCGCCGCTTAAATAATTTTGTTGCAATTGCAAGAGCTTCATCTCTCTGCATTTGATAATATCTCTTGGAATTTCCCCATAAAGTTGATTGGAATAAACAGTGAAGTTTCTGAGTTTTGGAGTGTCGCTGCACATATTTCTTGGGAGCTTTCCCGATAGCATGTTACGTCCCAGATTAATAGATAACAATGAAGAAATGTTGAAGACAGATTCTGGTATGGGGCCACTCAACTGATTCTTGTCCAAATTCAGTATCTGAAGCGAAATATTGAACAGAGAGGATGGGATTTTGCCATCGAATGAGTTGTTATGGAGATAAGCTCGCCGGAGGTTGGATAAGGCTCCGAACCACGAAGGTATCTCTCCGGTGAATTTGTTGGTTCCGACGTTTATGTATTCTAGGCGGTGCAACTTGGACAGCTCGGAAGGTAAGATGCCCGTGAAATCATTGGAGCTGATGTCAAGAAATCGGAGAAACGTTAGGTTTCCGAGATGTGGGGCCACGGTCCCTCGGAGGCCGAGGCCGGAGATGTCTAGGGCGGTAACCCTGTGGTGTTTGGTGCTGCAAGTGACACCAACCCATTTGCATATAGGAGTGCGAATAGACCAGTTTTAGAGGAAGATGGAATCATTAGGGTTTGAAATGAAGGAGTTTTTGAAGGAGATGAGAGCTTGTTCATCAGTGGTGAGATTGGAGGGTGATTTGGATGAAGTGAGTGAAATGTTGCTTATTAGTATCAAAAGTGATAGAGCAAAAGGACAGAAACTAGTCTCCATTAATATGGTATTTTCTTGGCTATGCATGTTTAAGACAAAATCTTTATATATAATATTGTGAAAAAAAGTCCATACATTGGATACAAAATGAATATTTTCTCATTGTTATGCATAGAAGCCTCAGCTACATATAAGAGGTCGTATTATTGTTGATACATATAATATAACAATTAAAAAATAAAATAAAATAAAGTTCAGTTGATTTGCCATATCCTTTCATGATAAGGAAATGATGAAAGCGTGGCCCAAAGTCAAGATCCAATAATTCATGATCAGTTGAAAGTTAGGCAGATCAAATTTAATTCATATATATAATAGAGATATAATTGCCCATTAATCTATACTATTATAAAAGTGTCTTATATAAAAAATTTGATTTGTCAATTATATTCTTGTTATACATATAATACAAGGACAATCATCTAATTAGAAATATATAAAATAAATTAGTATATTAATCATTAAAATCTATACCAATATATAAAAGAGTATTGTTTTACAAAATGTAGGTTGTCTATTATGTCCTTCCCTTATATAATTAATTAAAAAAAATCGATGGTTTATCATGCACTATATGTATTTATAAAAAGATTTTTTAAAGATTCGCATACATTGAACTATTCCACAAAGACTTGTGTATTGACTTATATAAATTACTTTTCCATAATAAAATAATAACTAATACTTACACTATCAAATAAAAATGTCTAATTTTTATTTCATTCCGTTTTTTTATTCGTGAGTTTTTATAAGTGACTTTTGGAATTATGAATCATTTTTTTAATTTTTTTGCTTATTTATTAATTGTCTTGGTCTTGCTTATTTTTTTATTATTATGTCTTAGTTTGATTAGTCATTATTCTTAAGTTATTTGAGTTAAATATTTTATGAATTATAAGTTTGAATGAAGAGTTTTATGATCCAAAATTTTAATATATTTCTGAAATCCTATAATCAATGTAAAAATTTGTCGTAAGCAATTAATACTAAATTTTTTGGTTAGTAAAATTTGGGAGATTTTTTCACAAATTACATATGAGTACGATTTAGCAAATACTCCCTCCATCCATGAAAAACGTGGACATTTTGCCATTTTGGCTATCTACGAATAACGTGGACATTTCCATTTTAAGTTGTGGACCTTATATCCATAAATCATTTTCACACTTAAAAGTCAACAAAAATTTATTATAATATTTATTTTATTTTACTATTCTCTACTTTATATTAAATAGCATTAAATACCCTGCCGAAACACTCCGTCCACATTTTCTGTGGATGGAGGGGCTATATGTTACTCTTTCTGTCCCACTAATAAATAGCCTTTTTTTTTTCTTGTCACGAAAATTAAGAAGGGAGAGATTAGTAGTGTTTTTAAGATGTGTGTAGAGATTATAATCATTTTTAGTCATTTATACTTTATTTTTTTGCTTTTATTTTAATTTGAATATATATTTTCAAAGTCATAATTTTTTAATTTTTATTTGTTTTTATTTTAATTTGATAAAAATTCTATTTTAGGGAATGACTCTTTGTCAGTGGGATAAACAAAAAAGGAAAATGACTCCTTATAAATGGAAAGAGGCAGTAATTTATAAATCATTCTAAACATTAGAAATTATGTACTTTTATCAAAGGTACAATCACTTATTTGGTGGATATGCGTTTATACTAAGTATTTTCATGCATATTTGTGTTAAAAATAATTCATTTGGAAAAATAATATTTCTAATATAATAAAGAGGACATAGACATCTTCATAGAAATATCAATATTTTTTCCTAAACTAAGATAAATGTTAGCATTACTTTTATTTGAACTCTAAAAGATCAACTTCTAATTTTATTTAAGGCCATATATCGAGATTAATAAGGTTTGCTTTATTTGTATGCGTGTTTGCTTTATTTGTATGCGTGATCCACTAATTTTAAATATAACATTTAAAGACATTTTAACTCAAAATGAGTACTTTCGTTACCAGCTGTAGATATACGTATACTTTAATTTTTTAGTTATATCCATTAGATATTTAGTAAGAAATAAAAATAATAATTGAAGCACCGGAGAAAATTAAATATCAACAAGTATATATAATTAAGATGATAGGAGTATATTTTAGTTATTTCGTAATTTTCTAATGCTTATAGTATGAAATTTATTTAATAATTAATATATATGTAAATTGAGGGTTTGCTTTAAGTTCATGAAACTGGTATGTGATGCATTCATTGAGCAATATGAATTCTCAAGTCTGAACATAATCACCTCAATAGTTTCACTTATAATTTTATAAGCTACGTTATGTGCACAATATAGTCTGATTCTTTGTTGTGTAGAAGATGGGGTTCTTCGGAGCAAAAAAAGAAAGAAAAAGATGGGGTTCCAGAGTGAATGCTGGACCAGATGGTGAGATTTCTTGATAAATTAAAATTTATAGGATATTTTGCTATGATTCAATATCACACGAAAGAAGATTGAAGAATATATTTAGATTCCAAGTGATGATGATCAGCCATTGATCAAAGATTATTTCAGAAAGCAAAATGAAGATAAAACGTCATGCAACGGTGAAGATTAAGCAAGTAAAAAAAAAAAGAATTAGCATGGCCATAAATTTCCATCTTAAATAGTTTAGCATATACTATCTTTTTAATATAAATTTATCATATATTGAGAACAAAATATATGTTATCTCATTTAATTAGATTCATTTTTACAAAATTATGCAAACTGACATGCTCAATATATCTATCAAGTTTTAATTTTTCGCTTGATGAAGACTAAAGTAACCTCATATTTGCTTACTAATTTTTTTAATAAATACTCCTTCCGTCTCTTTAAGTTGTTACATAACTTTTTGGCACGAATTTTCTAAGCGTCTTGATGATAGGTTTTAAATAAATTTTTAAAATATTTTTTCTTTTACGGGATACTACTACTTAATAAGTATAAGTATCAAGTTTTTATTTTTTGATAAATACTTAATAATTATATTTATTTAGCTGCATTTTTACAAAATTATGCAACAAAAAAACATCCACGGAAATTTAAAAAAATGCAATAGCTTTAATGTGGATCGCACGTTTCATTTGCTAGTACAAATAAAATCGTATATATTTGGATATGCATATATCTAATCCTATTCATTTACAAGGAGGAAAAGGTCTGTTTCTTCTATAACAAGGAAAAATAATATAACTACAACCTAGAAACGAATCCTCCACCACTATTTTGTTCATCAAAATTTTAGGAGAAAGAGAAAAAAAAACATTGAATTGATATAGGCGGCTGTTGATAGATGTTAGTAATATTAAATTTTAGTATATGTTTGCATGTTTTCAATCATACTTCGGTTGAAATCGGGCGAATTCGACGCTGCTGGATGTGGCAAAAGGGATGAAGGGCACGGTGTATGTGAAGGTGAAGGAGAAGAGAGAGTGAATTTGGGGATAGGGTTTCAGAAATAAAAAAAATGAAAAGGTACTGTTTTTATCTATGAGAGACACTTGCATCAACCCACTCACTCTCACAGTGATGTCCATTGAATGTTGTTTTTATCAGACCTGACCTTCTTTTTGCGTTGTGGGTCAAGTGAATTAATTGGACCACATAATTTATTTTGCTTTCAAAGTTTACAGTGTGACCGGACTGATACAAGTCTTTGTCTTTATCTATTCAACTTCAAATTTAGCTTGGTAAGGGCATTTAGGTCTAGAAAGACAAAAATTGAATATTATTTATATTTTTTATCTTCATGGACCTAATTTGAGTTGACAAAGACTTGTATCAGTCCGACGTACAATGCGGTCAAGCCTTGAAAGCAAAATAAATTACCTGAGCCCAATTAATCCACTTGTCCCAGAACCTAAAAAGAATGTCTTCTAAAAACATTTAATGAATCTCTATGTAAGTCCAGACTGATGCAAGTATCTCCATTTGAGTTTCGTAACATATAGACATATGTTTGTATTATCACATATAAAAATAATAAAATAATTTTTTAGATATGATTTGGGTAGAATTTGAGACAACATCCGATTTAAAATAGTAGTAAAACTGATCCGTTTCAAGAGTCATAATTTCCAAGGGTAACCATTTCAAACGATTTCTTTTCAAATTCCCAAACTATATTTCACTTTAACAATACATATATAGAATCAAGAATCCCAAATTTTCACACACCATAAAGCACGATGTTCATCATCTCTCTACAATGGGAGAGAATCAAGAACAGGTGAAGCCAAAGGAGAGAAATCCAATTTAGAAGACGGCGTGTCAAGAAGCCATCATCTCTCAAGTAATAATGGTAACTGCATGCTGTTGACGCCTTGTGGTGGTGACTGCTGTGGCAACTTTGGCTTTGATCTTCTTTAGAGTACGCGTTGCCTCTATCATATTCATTCTTTCTTTGGGCGAAATGGCTAAGCATTTCATTGCCAAATCAAACACGCTTGCCACGCTCTCCTCTTTTGCATCCAAATGCTCATCTTCTTCTGATAGTAAGGCAGGGGCCAACACTTGATTCATTGCATTTGCTTCTAATGCTTCTCTCACCCATTCCTTCAAGCTCATTTCCTCGTCGAACATATCATCTGTCGGTTTCTTTCTCGTAAGCATCTCCAGCAACAGTATTCCAAAACTGAATACATCTGCGCTCGTCGATACTTTCCCTTCGGATCCGTACTCTAATTTAAACACAGATTCACAAATGTCAATTCATATACAAATGTAGTAAAGAAAATATATTATAAGATTTCAAAACAATCACCTGGAGCTGCATAACCAATAGTAGCCAAAGTTTTGGTTTGGATCATGGCCTCCCCTTCCTCGAAAAGCTTCGAAATGCCAAAATCAGCCACACGCAGTCATATCTTCATCGAGCAATACATTGCTTGGCTTCATGTCGCAATGAACGACAGGGAATGCATTGCCATGGTGAAGATACTCCAGAGCTAAAGCAACGTCTATTGCGATGTTCAAAAACTGCAGAATATCTGTACTATCGTTGCTGCTGGAGTACAACCAACTGTCCAAGCTTCCATTTGGCATGAATTCAAGAATCAAAGCCTTAAATTCCATGTTGGTACAACAACCAATTACTCGAACTAAGTTTCTGTGTCGAATGGTGCCGAGTATTCTACTCTCAGTTTCGAAGCTCTTGTTTGCTCCTTCCAACTCTAAATTAAACACCTTAACAGCAATGCCCAACCCTTCAGACAGTATCCCTTTATATACAGAACCAAAGCTTCCTCTACCAAGTACATTCGTCTCGCTAAATGAATTTGTTGCTTGCAAAAGTTCAACGTATGTAGTAACTCTCCAAGAAACACCTAATGAACTATCGACTGCAATCGGTACTATAGCACGTCTCCATCTTCTTACCAGCAAAACTACAATAATCACTATAATTATTGCTGAAAAGAGAGGAGGCAGAATGTACTTCATCAGTCGGCCAACATTCTTGGATCTTGACCCTCCATCAACATCCAAGCAAGGCGGCACTTCAAATCTTGATGCTCCGCAAAGACCGGAGTTGTTAACGAAGGACTGAGCAGTGAAGTTAGCAAAAGCACCTGCATTCGGAATTTCCCCTTCCAATATGTTAGATGACAAATTCAAATATACCAAGAGTTTGAGGTCTTCTAAAGATTTTGGTATCGATCCAGAAAGATTGTTGTTAGACAAATCCAATCCACTCAAGCCTCTCATGTTTCCCAACGATTGAGGGATGGATCCTCCAAACTTGTTATCCGACAAATTCAAGTATACCAGCGACTCACATCCGTCGATTGAGGTTGGAATATCACCTGAAAGCAGATTAGAGGAGAGGTATATTTCGTTGATCAAATTCAAGTTTCCGATTTGAGATGAGATTTCACCGCTGAAATAGTTGGAAGACAAGTTGAGATAAACTAGGGCTGTGAGATTCCAGAAACTGGGAGGTATGGAGGAATTCAAGTTGTTGAAAGCCAACTCAATATTTCTTAGCGAGTGGATTTCATCTATACATTCTGGTATGGGACCCTCCAGCTCATTGTTACTCAAGTACAGCTCCCCCAAACTACTAATCTCGCAAAGATCGATGGGGATTGTTCCTTGCAGCTGATTATTGAAGAGGTGTAATCTTCCGAGTTTATTCAAGTTTCCGATCGTCGACGGAATCGATCCGCTCAACCTGGTTGTCATGTAAGCTTATAGCTAACAAATTGGTCAAGTTTCCAATCTCGGAAGGAATGGCACCTCTAATCTTGGCTCCAGATGCGGAGAAAAACTCGAAAGATTGCGAGAAATTCCCAATTGAAGTAGGGAGAACACCATTGAGTGGATTCTCCGATACTTCTATATACTGGAGATTCCGAGAATTAGATAGTGAAGAAAGAAATTCCAACTCTTGGGTTGGGGATCTTGCTCCGTTCAAACGATTCGCAGCGAAGGAAAACACGACCAATTGGCTTAAACTAGGAAAATTGGGAATGGAGCCGGTGAATGAATTCGTTGCCAAGTTTAAGTAAGAAAGCATAGAAGAATTGTTGATTGAGGTAGGAATGGGGCCGCTTAGTCTGTAGTTTCGTTGCAGATCAAGCAGGCGAATATTGGGAAGTGAAAGCCTCATGTATGTAGGAAGAGTGCCCGAAAACTCATTGAACGAAAGGTCTAGCCATACCAAAGTTGATATGTTGAAGATTACCGGTGGGATTTCGCCGGAAAGTGAATTGTTCCGGATAAGGAGGTCACGTAGCATTGCCAGACTCGAAATTTCTCCGGCCAATTCACCTGTTATTATTATTGTTATCTCTATTAAGGTAAAGATGAGTTAATCATAAATAAATCGGAACCAATATATATACCTGTCAATTTATTTTCTGAAAGGAATATCACTTCCAAAGAAGTGAGGTTCCACATTTGCTTTGGAATGCTACCTGAGTCATAAAATTATCGAGACCATTTTTGATTATCTAGATACTAATAATACGAATTGAAGTTGAAGGAAATGATACCTTCGAATCCGTTCCCAGATCAATTACTGTCAAAGAAGATATATTGAATATAGTTTCCGGTATGGAGCCACTGATCTGATTGTTGAACAAACTCAGCGTCTGAAGCGAAATATTGAAAATAGAAGACGGGATTCTGCCCGAGAACGTGTTGTTATAGAGATATACGTCGCGGAGCTTGGGTAAGGCTCCGAGCCACGACGGTATCTCTCCGCGGAAGTTGTTGGATCCGCCGTTTATGTATTCTAGGCGGCGTAACTTGGACAGCTCAGAAGGTAAGACGCCTGATAAGTTATTGGACCTAATGTCTAAGAATCGGAGAAATGTTAAGTTTCCGAGATGTGGAGAGAGAGTTCCCTGGAGGCCGAGGCCGGAGATATTTAGCGCGGTAACCCTATGGTGTTTGGTGCCGCAATAGACACCTATCCATCCACAAATAGGAGTGTGAATAGACCAGTTCTTGAGCAGGATGGAATTAGGGTTTTGATTAGTGATGGAGTTTTTGAATGCAATGAGAGCTTGTTCATCTGTGGTGAGATTGGAGAGTGATTTGGATGAGGTGAGTGAAATGTTGGTTAGTATCAAAAGTGCAAGAGCAGAATAAAAGAAACCAATCTCCATTAATATGGTATTTTTTGGTGTTTCAAATTTTATGGTGTAGGGTCTTTATATATTATTATGGGCGTGTTCTCTTTTGATGCAAAGTTTTTTTATACCACCTTATTTGTTCTTTAAGGTGGAAAAAAAGGCTTAGAAAATATTATCTTAATATACTCCTCCAACTAAATAATGAATTGTTGAATCTGGTGCT
Organism: Mentha longifolia; assembly: GCA_001642375.2. Classification (NCBI taxonomy): domain Eukaryota; kingdom Viridiplantae; phylum Streptophyta; class Magnoliopsida; order Lamiales; family Lamiaceae; genus Mentha; species Mentha longifolia. The sequence continues at coordinate 6,281,806 of CM038114.1, forward strand.
GCATTGATTTGAGATTTCCTTTCGTGGTTAGGTAATAATGAAAGCTAAGGCCCCAAGTCAAGATCCAATAATTTTCGTTAGTTGAAAGTTAGGCAGATCAAATTGAACGTAGTACAATTAACAGTAGAGATATAATTGCGATTTCATTTGAAAATAGATGATCAAAGTGACAAAGTCTTACATTCATTATTAATTACTTATGGCCTGCTTAAGATTATCCCTTTATTCAAACCGTTTACTTTTCATTATTTGTATTTTTTTTATCTTCATGCATGGACATAATTTGAGTTTCCTTAACATATATATATGGACATATGTTGTTATCATTACATATAAAAATAATAAAAATTAAATTTTGGGATATGATTTGGGTAAAATTTGGGACAGCGAACCACATCCGATTTAAAATCTATTACTATTATAAAATAGGTAATTCTTATAATTTTTGTATTGCCTAATATACCCCTATTATAAATTTATTTTTAGGGTAACAAAGAGTTAAATTTTATTATTGAATTAAATTTATATACATTTCTCATACGTCAACTACAATTCTACTTCTTCTCTCTTATTTATCTTCTCAATTTCTCAATTTTCTAAGAACATTATTCATCTCTTCGAGAATCTATTGCTTACTTGTGCTATCACATAAAACTCATTATAATAAATAATAAGTACGATATATAATTAGTAAAATATAACAAAAAATATAATATTATTTTAAACATATTTTTCAAAATTAATAAAAAAATAAAACGTATCTACATGCAACGCACGTAATCTCTGCTAGTAGTAGTAAAAGTGTAAAGCTGATCCGTTTCAAGAGTCATAATTTCCAAGGCTAACCATTTCAAACGATTTCTTTTCAAATTCCCAAACTATATTTCAATCCAACAATACATGTATAGAATCAAGAATCCCAAATTTTCACACAACATAAAGCACGATGTTCATCATCTCTCTACAATGGGGGAGAATCAAGAACAGGTGAAGCCAAAGGAGAGAGAAAATCCAATCTAGAAGACGGTGTGTCAAGAAGCCATCATCTCTCAAGTAATAATGGTAACTGCATGCTGTGGAGGGGCTGCTGTGCTGCTGCAGCGGGTACCCTCTTCCCTGCTGATACTGCCCTGCTGTTCCTCGCCATTCTGTGAGTGCCGTGCTGCTCCACCAGTCCTTCTACCTGTTCTGTGGAAGCCTCATACTGCTACTATGCTCACGTGGAATGGAGTTGCCACCTTTGCCGATGATGTGGCTGTTGTTTGGTGCTGTTCTACTGCTAATATGGAAGCTGCTGCATGTTATACCTCAGTCCTACCAGCCTAGCCTTTGGCTGCTGAGTTTAGCGAGATGTTGTTGCCTCACGTTGATTCTCGTTTTGATCTTTTGGTGGCTGCTACACTACTCACCAAGCTGCCCACCTGCTGGCTGTGGTTATTTTTTTCGCTATGTTCTTCACCTTTTTTCAGCTTGTATCAGGCTGCACCTCGTTTGGGTTGGTTTTGTTTCTTCTTTTTTTTTTTGTTTTTGTTCTCTTGTCTTGGCCCGAGCATGGTAATACTATCTTGAACTTTGTTTCTCTCCTCTGTTTCACTCGAGGGAGGAAACCTTCCTCGGTGTCACTCGAGTCCGGTGTTCACCCTGTTTAGGGGATTTCCTCGTCTTTATTTTTAATGCAAAAATTATTTTCGTGAAAGTTCTGGATTGAAGATGGATGTTTTCTACATATAGGGCTTCTTTTGCTGGGTTTAGGGGATTGATCTATTATGTTAACTGTAAAAGTTCTCAATTTTGCGGTTAAGTATCTTCTATCTCTTTCGACATCTACATAATATGATACGAACACGCTATCAATATTTATGTACAAGTTTGTTGTGTAATGTTGTTCCATATATAATATTCTCTTTTGTTTTCCTTTTCTTTTCTTGTGAAGTGCCATTGGCATTTAGGAATGAGCTTCAAGAAGGTATATTTGCCAAAGAATGATGCAGAATGATGGAGAAGAAGCGGTCCTTATAACTAGGAAAAAAAATATAAGAAAAAAAATTGCGGCCTAATGTTATTGAAGGGAAGAGCGAAAGCCGTGGAAGAAAGAGGTGGGATATTCCTAGAGTAGTTCATGAAAGTGTGGAATGAGAGAGATTATCTCCTTGTCTGCTCCCAAAGCTCAGAATTCAAGTGTAACTAAAGACAGTGTTCCCAAAGCTAGAAATTTGGTTTCATGTCTATCTTGTATCATCATGTAATCAATCAATACATGTCATGCGTAACCATGCGATTTTTAATTTAAAAAATGAGCAGCAAAAATAATGAAGTGATGAGATTTCAAATTGTATATGAGAAATCTTTTTTTAAAATTTTTGGAATAAAAAAAATGAACTCGATTTCAAAAAAATTAACTAATATTTTAGATATGTATGACTTTACTTCAAATGTTGTAAGGTTATTTTCGTCATTTTTCATTTTAATCTAGAGTAATCTAGACTTTAACATTACATACCAAACACGTATTTTAAGTTATCTTGTTTTTTCATCTTACTTACCAAACACCCATATTGAACTTGTATCTCACTTAATCTCCCCTCATCAAGATAACTCATGATAATTTTTATCTTATCTTACCTTATCTCATCCGGGCTATCAAACATGGCTTAATGTGCCCACCAGATGACGTGACAGTGCTACGTTAATAAATTTTTCTTTTACGGTTTAGTTATTTTTAGTAGAAATTATTTTTATAAGATATATTAATTAAAATTTTCCTTAAATATAATGTGACCACTTCAGTACGGGTACGTTAAGTATGTCCACGATGGATGGGGAGCATTACTCAAGGGAAGATATGAAATAATGATTTGTTATATATATATATATATATATATATATATATATATAGTCAATCTATTGATGAAATTTCTTAGATCAATTTCTTATTTTTTTAATTAAGATATATATATATATAAACATCACTATCACCATTAGATATACACAATAATCGTAATAATTGAGTTTCAAAAATATAAGAATTTGAATAGTTCTATTAAGATAAAAATTACTAATTTCTTAAGCATATAATTATTTTTTTGAATTACATTGTTGACCTTAAAAAATATATTTGTGATAGGGATATACATTTGGCAAATCTAATTTTATAAGAATATACTCTTCTGTAATAGATAGTAAATATAGGGGACAGATCAAATAAGAATAGATCCTTATATAGGCGTATCTCCATATTGTGTTCAAAGTCAGGACGATGTCTGCATATCCAAAAAAATTTTACAAAAAAATGAAATCTGACACTACGATCTGCACCGAGGCCTGTATATAAAAATAATTATAATAATAATAAAATAAAATTAAGAAAAATTGATTTTTTAAAAAAAATATTTAAATATGTTCTTTTTGAAGGACTTTTGGTCTTATGAACAGATGGTTGGAGAGACCTGCCCACGGGCCGAGCCCGCCGGTTTCGGGCCCGGCCCGGCGGGCCGCGGGCCTCACATGCATTGAACCTAGCCCGGCCCTTGTAGCAAATTTAGGTTACGGGCTCGGCCCTAGGCCCGCCGATTCCGGGCCGGGTCGAAACTGTCGGGCCTAGGGCCGGCCCGCCGGGCCGTTCAAAGTGGAGGTGTCGAAAAACAGAGCATTGCTCTGTTTTGAGCCAAATGCTCTCGGCATTTTGCCCCAAAATGGGGTAAAATGTGAATTTTTTTTTTTCTTTTTTTCTTTCAACTTTTTTTACATTTTAAATTTTATTCTTTTATATTAATTAATTTAATGAATAGGAAATGTCAATTTGTCAAGTTTTTATGCATATATTTTTTTTAAAAAATATTTAAATTACTCATTAAATTGTTGAAAATGCATAACAATTGATCAATTTTGCATTATTAATGATAAAAATTACAACATTAAATTAAGCTCAATTTAATCACTTTGACAATTGAATAAGAACTTTTACATTTGACAAGAAAAATACTAAAAATTATAATAAGGGACTTGAACTCAATTTCATTTCTAAAATCGAGTTGCCTACGTATCCTCATATTAATAGAGGAATCAATCAAGTCGACGTAGTTTTTATTACAACACAATGGTTCCTATTCCGCACCCGATGCCGATCGATCCGTCTCGGTGAAGGCTTCATCTTCGCTCTCATTCCGATCATCCCATTCCGGTTCTTGAGCTCTAAGGTCGGCCCTACACCAATCATCAAGCAACATGGTAGCTTCAATGTTTGCCGGCTTCATTGTTGATCTTCTTTGATCTAGCATAAGACCTCCGGTGCTAAAGGCTTGTTCAACGGATACGGTGGATGCCGGGACGGCAAATAACTCCTTCGCCATCATGGAGAGTATTGGGTACTCCACTCTCTTCGACCACCATTTCAACACGTCGATCGACGGACCACTATCTTCAACACCAAAAACAAAACGAGTTTGCAAAAATATATCCAATTCACTATTACCTTGGCTCCTTGGATTATCATATGTTCTATTTTGGTACTTTCCTTGCATTTGTCTAACTAAAGGATCCATTGAGTCCATAGCAAAGGGAAAATCAAATGAAGGCATCATAGTAGAAGAAGAAGAAATATTGGTATTATCTTCATTGCTACCATACTTTCTCCTATATTCATCAAAAAGTTCTATCAAAGTCCTATGTAGATCATCCTTCATATCTTGCACATTAGGAATATCAAAAAATATTTGTTCACCATCAATTACAACATTACTAAAGTCCATTTGCAAAAAAGCATCATAATAAATCCCAAGCATTTGACAAACACCTTCATATCTCCATTTAGGATCCAAACACTTAGCAATCAAGAAATTTTTGGAATTTCCCTAAAATACTTTAGCCATTTTTGAACCATATAATAAATCACACCTTGCAAGTTTGACCTATTAAAACAAGCCTTAAAAGACATGGCAATATACATGCAATGTTCCAACACTTTAACGGAAGTACAATAGTAAACACCCGATAATTGTTTAGTAGCCATATGAAAAACCTTCAATAATGCATATAAATCATAACATGCATCCCAATGACTCTCATTAAGAACTAATTGAACTGTGGAAAATTCTTTCCTAAAAAAATCACATAAATGACCCTTATACTCCATCGTACTATTAAGCATCTCATAAGTAGAATTCCAACGATGAGATACATCGGCTTTGAAACACGTATAAACAATATTCTTTGAACGACAATATTTTTGCCATTTTTTCCCAATATTTTTGATTTGTGCAAACATTTAACGGCATTTTTAATAGTAGAACGGACGTTTGAAAAATCTCATAAGCATCTTGGACACATAAATTCAAAATATGACAAATGCATCTAGAATGAAAGTATTTTCCATCAAAAGATGGTGCACATGCTTCAATGAGTTGAGGAATACTTGCCATGTTCGCCGATGCATTATCAAAACCAACCGAAAAAACCTTATTAATCAAACCATATTCATTTAAAACGGTGATAATAATCAAAGCAATATTTTGAGCCGTGTGAGGCTCTTCAAACTCCCTAAATGCAATCAAACGTTTTTGCAAAGTCCATTTGTAATCAACCCAATGGCATGTAATTCCCATATAACTATGTATATTATATGCATCCGTCCAAACATTGGCACAAATAGAAACTTTATGACCCAAACGGTTCAAATATTTCATCAAATCTTTTTGTTTTTCCATGCATTGACGCCTAATTCTTTTTAGCATTTGAGTTCTAGCAACTTTAGAAGCATTTGGACCTAAGCCTTCTTTGTAGGATGCTTCATATGTTATTCTATCGGCATAACTAAAAGGTTGTTTCTCCATAGCACAATATCTAGCCATAGCATCTTCGTATCGACCTTTATCAAATTTAAATAAAGAGTGCGTACCCGTCTCCGAAGATGAAGTGTTAACTTGAATTTGAGTTTGAGAAGTAGAGATTCCGAACTCACTCGGATGCATGCTTTCCATGTGCCTAGTCATAGTGTCGTAGCCTCCTTTTTCGATCCATTTGTAACGGGTTGTGCAATAGTTGCAATACGCAAGGAATCTCTTTCGACCGTCGGCTAGAGGAGGTTCGCCTTCGATCTCCGGAGCATCAACAAGTCGAAAGTGTTTCTTGAAGATGTCGGACTTCGGTGCTTTCTTGGCCTTTGATGAAGGAGGAGGAGGAGGTTGATCGTCCTCGTGCTCTTCATCGTCGTCGTTGGTGGAGCCACGAAATTCGAATCCTTGGCTTTCCATCGTATTCTCCATATCCTCAAACCTCGCATCTTCTTTATCTTGGGCTTGAAGTCTCGCATATTCTTCGGCTTGTAGTCGTTCGGCTACTTGCCTTGAAATTTCCTCTGCCATTTCCGTCCTTCTTGACCTTTGAGTTTGTCGGCTATTTCCGTCGTCACCACCGGCATCGCCCATCTTGCCCTTACCCTTGTTTCCTTTGGAAGAAGACATAATGTGTGTGTGTGTGTAGATATGAAAGTGAGAGTGAGAAAAGAGAATGAATAGAAAGTGAGAGCTTGAGAAAGTGAGAGAATTAAATTGAGAATGAGAGCTTGAGAGTTGAGAGTGATAATGAGAGGTTAAGAATAAAAATTGAGTGTTTGATCTTTAAAAACACCTTGAATTTATAAGAGGAATGGAATGGGGAGTGTTGGAGAGGAAGATGTTGGCCAAAAAAACGGCTAGGAGCCGTTGGTGGCATGGCAGCCGCGCAGGCGCGCACGCAGCAGCAGCTGGAGAGCTTGGTCCCCTGTTTCTGCCCGTTGGGCCCGTCGGGCCGGTCCCGGCCCGTCGGTCCTGACTGGCCCGTCGGGCTTCCAACGGCTATAACGGACCGGCGGTTCAAAGCCAAGCCCGGCGGTTAACCGTAGGGCCGCGGTTCGTTTGCACTATGAACCTAGCCCGGCCCTCGGTGGCGGGCTAGGGCTAGGTTCGGGCCCGTTGACTTTCGGTTTAGGGCTCAGCCCGTTGACTTTAGGGCTGGGCTAGGGCTGGCCCGACGGGCCGAAAAGCCCAGGCAGGTCTACTTGAGGAAAATTCTTCAGCCAATAATTAGCCCAATAGAATTGGTCAATATTCCCATTTTTATTTTTATTTTTTTTAAGTTTATTACTCTCTCGTCCACCATCTTACGACTCAAAATTTATGGCATAGGTTTTAATGCAATGTGGTGATATTTTAATAAATTAATATGTTAAAGTAGGATAATTGTGGGCCTCTTTAAAATTTTTGTGAGTATTAAAATATTAAAATGTTAAAGTGTAAAGTGATAAAGTTGTGGGGGTCATTACTAAAAAAGAAAATGTCTATAAATAGTGAACGTCTGGATATAGTATTGCTCGTTTGGTAGCAATACCGAGAAAATGACGGATAAGAAAATATGTGATAAGTTGAGATAAAAAAAGTATGATAAGTTGGGATAAGAAATATATTGTGTGTTTGGTACAAACATAGATAAGTTAGGATAAAAAATATAAAAAATTGATAATTAAAATTGAAAATAAAAAATTGATAGTTAAAATAAAAAATAAAAAATTGATAATTAAAATAAAAAATAAAAAATTGATAATTAAAATTGAAAATAAAAAATTGATAATTAAAATTAAAAAAAATAAAAAATTGATAATTAAAATTAAAAATAAAAAAATGATAATTAAAATTGAAAATAAAAAATTGATAATTAAAATTGAAAAAAAAAATTGATAATTAAAATTGAAAAAAAAAATTGATAATTAAAATAAAAAATAAAAAATTGATAATTAAAATTGAAAATAAAAAACTTATCACAACTTATCCGGGGGTAGAGGCGGTATAGTATATGCCAGTGTAACAGTGAATTTAGTCCGGATCCAAACATTTTTGCGGGCCGATGGCATTATTTTTCTCGGATACCAAACATTGGAAAAGCCGAGATAAATTTTTTTATCTAGGCTTTTCCTGGGTTATACTGGCTACCAAACGGACCCTTAGTGTCTAACAATTGTGGACCGATTGAGTATTATTGATTGAAGACCGGCGGCTAACTTGTGAATATACTAGTTTTTTTTTTTTTTTTTTTTTTTTTTTTTTTTTTTTAAGTTGCTGATATAGTGCTAAGCAAATAAATTAGTTGCTTCTTTTATTTTTTTAAGATTGCTTTTTTTACTTTTTAGGATTACAAATTAATAGTCTATCTATGAGTATTACTTTATTGGCAAATTAAAAATTAAAAATTAAAAAAAATAATTAAAAAAAAAAAACTGAAGGTAGAATTTTTTAAGCATAATAGGAAATTTTTGTAATAAGTCAGTAGTCAACTTCAATTGTTATTATTCGTCCAAATATAAAATGGCTAATTTAATTTGAAACAGAAAATGCTTTAATGATACAATCTTGGTCTAGTAGTTGCAAAAGACGTGCAGGGGCTTTGTTGACCGACGGGCTAGGACCGAGCCCGGCCCGAAAGTCAACGGGTTTAGCCGGGCCCGGTGGTCAACGGGCCCGGACCGGGACCGAACCAAAGAGAGGCGGGCCGGTTCAGGTTTACAAAATTTTCGGCCCGGAACCGGCAGTTAACCGCCGGGCCAGCCCGCTGGGCCTTCAAAATTCTTAAAATTTAATTAAAATTAAATAGAAGCCCACCCCTCTACCCATTTAAACCCAATTGTATTCAAGCCCAACCCAACTAAACCCTAATCTCTCTTCCAAGATACATGCATCTCTCATCTCTCCAAATCTCTCCACCTTTTCCTTCACGGCTTCTTCTTCTCGCGCTTTCAGTCGCCCGGTCCACGAGATCGGCAAGTAGCTCACAGCCTCCGCTCGCGGCCTGCCTCCCTCCGCCTCCTCCTCTTCTCCGGCGACGGCTACTCCAATGGAAAGAGAAAGAGGAGCAGCAGCTCCACCTCCATTAATCTTCTCTTCTTCTTCTTGTGTTTTTATTTTATTTTATAAAACAATCTTCTTTTTCTAGAAACTAAAGAGAGAAAAAATAAGAGAGAGAGGATATTAGAACTTGGGAGATGTGTGAATCTTGTGAGACATTTCAGTAATGGAGAATTGGGCAAATAAAATTTGAAAAAAGGAGAGGAAAATGGGGAGCACGGTCCGTGCCTTGGACCGGGAACCCGTCGGGTTTAGCCCGGCCCGGAACCGGCGGTTTTTTAGCCCGGCCCGGAACCGGCAACCTTCTACACGGTCCGGGCTAGGTTCAAGCTTCTACGAACCGCAGCCCGCCGGGCCGGGCCCGGAACCGGCGGGCTTTGAACCGGCGGCAGGTCTAGTTGCAATACTTCCTCCGTTTTGTTTAAAGCTATATCTATATGAGGGAAAGGAAATTTGGATGACCTTAAAGTATAAAATTAAAGGATTCGTACTCAAAAAGTCTATTTTTTCAAATTTTTATTTATTTAAAATATTTTCAAAAATTACAAAATTGTAACATTACTAATTACGTCAAAAATTAGTCAATTCCAAAAATGGTTAAAAACTGAATAAATTTGAGCCGTTTCAGAGCGAGCAAAGCACCATAATTTCCAACGGTAACCTTTTCAAACGATTCAATTCGAATTCCCAACTATATTTCTCCTTCCCCTTCTACTCCAAGAACCCACAGAATCAAAAACCCATTTTATCAAGAAAACTTCCATCTTCTCTCTACAATGGCGGAAAATCAAGAAAACTTGAAGCGAAAGGAGAGAGAAATCCCAGTTTTCACAGTCTTGAAGAACAATTGTATACTGAAGAATATCTTTGTTTTGGATAGCCCTCCTCCAATTCCTTCGTCTTCCTTGGTGTTGGGGGCGGGAAATTCCGATCAAGAATCGGAAAGAGAAGAGATATTGTTGGTGGGGAGGCACCCTGATTGCAATATAAAGTTGGAGCACCCGAGTATCAGCAGATTTCATCTCCGCATTCACTCCAAACCCTCTTCTCGTTCTCTTTTCGTCACTGATTTATCCTCGGGTAAACCTCCTTTGTGCGTGCGTGTGTGTGTGTGTGAAATTCATGTGTCCTGGTAGATTATTCATGTGATTGATATATGTGTTCGTAGTTTGATGGGTTTACTCTTTGCAATCCTACATTCGCGCTAGGTTATAAGTTCTTCAACTGAATGCTCTGTTTAAGAAAATGTTAGGTATTTCGATTTAATCGAAAATTTCATGTGTAGAAGTTGATTTCGTGTGTATCTGCATTCGATATGTTCTGTATGTGGAACCCCTTCAACGATTGACTAAATTATCTGAATTAATCAAAAAAATTGGGGCAAAATCTTGATTTATGATCCTTCCTGGGTAGAATTTTGATTGATATTTGTGTATGTATGATGGGTTTGAATCTACTCGCAGTTTGGTTGTTGACCCTTTTCTTTAATCTCTCTCTGTGTACTTTTAACTAGTTCTCAAATATTCCTTGATAAATTCTTGATAAGAAGCTCTAGATTTTATTATTTTGAGTAATCCAATTTAATGTGCAGAGTGAACTGTGAATTTGTATAAATGTGTAACTCGAATATTTTGATTCATTAGTAAGTACTCTGTATATGTGCTTCTAAACTACCTTGCATTGAGTGTACAGTTAGGAGCAATCAAACACTTCAGTTTGTGAATTAATGTCTGTGTCTATTATACTCCAATGAGGCTCGATGCATTGAATTCTTTTTATTTCCTCTATTGAATTGTTGTCTTTCTTCTACCAGTGCATGGGACTTGTATTTCTGGAAAAAGAATTGAGCCAGGGGTCATGATGGAACTAGTTCAAGGTGATACACTGAAGCTGGGGGAGTCGAGTAGATTGTACAGACTCGACTGGGTTCCAATCAGCCTCGCTTATGAGATGAACGAACCCTTTGTACCTCAACTCGATTCATTAGATACAGTCAATGAAGAAACAGAAGGGGCAGATCAGGTAGATTAAGAGGTTTCTTGAAAGTATTATCTCATTATGAATGTTGTTATTATTGGGATGTCTAATATACTAATCTTGTACTTGTGCAACTTGATTTTCAGGATGAAAATGGTTTTTCCCGTGCTAGTGATGAGATTGATGTTCTAGGGTGGCAGTTCTCTGAGGAGGATCTAGGTTTGTCCATGGAGGAATTGACTGTAAAAGAAGCACCTATTCCTGAAGACTGGTGTCATTCTTACCAAGAAAATTATGAAGTAGAATTCTGCAACAAAGAAAATGAAATCACCCGTAGCCAGCTCTCTCCATTGGATGCTTCGTTAACAGCTGATGAAGGAAGGGAAGTGGTGGCAGATCAGGTAAAATGTTATGAATTTACTCAAGAAATCTCATTGGACATGTAGCTTCTGGAATGTCAAAATTTGATGTCGTTTGTATTTCGTGTGTTGATTTTACAGGATGGAGATAATTTGCTTCATAGAAATGATGAGATTATGGAAGACCTAGTTTTGTCCACACAGAAAGTGAGTGCAATATCGCTTCCACAGTCTGAAGATGAAGTGGAGTTTCCCAGTTCGCCTAAAATTTGCCGGAAAGAATTCTCGAGCAGTCAGTTATTTCAAATTCATGAGGAAAACACACCACAGGCTGAAGATCAGGAGAACAGCAGTTTTGATGATATATGCGAAAAGGAAAATGAATTCTCGGGCGCTCAGCTTTGTCAAATAGAAAAGGAAAACATCACTCCACGAGCCCACATTCCATCACAAGTCCTTCAAATAGTGTCTGAAGCAGAAACTATGGAGGCCTTTGAGATGAATTCAGAGAAAAGGTTAGGTATGAACATTTGGTCAAGGAGAGGTAAATCTGAAAGTGTTGAGATCAAAACCAACAGGAACAAAGAAACCTCTGCAACATCGAACTGTGTGAATAAACCGCTGCTGGAAGATCAATTTGCTAGTCCTGATAAGGATGTAGAGATCTTCACCCCAGATAAGGAGAATGCCTCTCCAAATTCATGTCTAGTTAGATCCCTGGGAAGCACATTTGATGAAGCTTTGAAGAGTGAATCGATCTCAAATACTCCTGCCTCCAGTGTGGATGAGGATGAAGAAGTTTTCACTCCCGACAAAGAGAACATGACTCCAAACAGTCATCTTTTTAGGTCCATCAAGAAAATTGGGAGTTCTCAAGGTGTTAGAAATTCAAACATCAATAGGCCTTCACCTTTGAAGACAGTTAGTCGCAGCATCCATCAGGAGGAATTGATTCTTCGGGAACGTAAATCAGCAGGTTCTGCTTCCAGAAGCCATAGCAGCTTGAAGAAACAGCCTTATGCTTTAAAGGCAGCAAAGAGGGAACCTTTTCTTCCACTGCCTCTTAGTTCAAGTGGTGATGATAAGCCCACATCACCTTCAGTTCAAGAATGCACTGTGAGAGAAAGCGGATTTATTGATAATTCCAAGGCTGAGGTTTCTAATCAGTCACATGTAAGTTTAATGGGTACATCTCATTTTTCACATAGGTTGAATTAAAAGAACATAGTGAGTAACATCTAGAGTTCTGCTGTACTTAATTTTATCATTTGCTATTAACTTTTTTCAGAGGAACACAACAAAGGTGAGTCAAAACAAGTGGATTGTTGTAGTCGATACTGCTTGTCTACTGAGCAAGAAGTCGAGGAGGGAGCTGCAGTTATTGAGAGGTCTTCGAGGGACTTCTTTAGTCATTCCTAGAATTGGTATGATGGATTTAACATGCTGATATTCATTCTAATTGTTAAATGAAAACCAAATCTTTGATTTAGATGAATGATGCCACTTTTTTTTTCATCTTTAGTTGTAAGGGAGCTCGACTGCATGGTAAGACGTGCTAGTTTCCTCTCAAGAATGACAGAAGCATCTGCAGCACTGCAATGGATCGAAGAATGTATGGCTTCAACAAAATGGTGGATTCATGTACAGAGCTCAGCAGAGGAAAGTACACTCGTTCCACCAACTCCAACTACTACTTCTTCTCACTGGTTCAATGAGGAAAAGGGCTCTATTTCATTTTCTGTTGGCTCTATTCCTTTCTCTCCCTATACTGTACAAGAAATCGTCACTCCAACTGCTGCAGACCACATCCTTGAATCTGCTCTTTTCTTCAAGCAAACCATGGATGGACAACTTGTCCTTCTCAGTGATGATGTCACTTTAAAGATCAAGGCTATGGCAGAAGTAAGTACATTTTAACCTTGCATAATTCCTTAAAGGGTCATTTTTAACTTCAAATGGATCTCAGCGATTATATTTTGTTGCAGGGTGTAATCTGTGAAACAGCGAAAGAGTTCCGGGCCAGTCTTGTAAATCCTTTCTCTGCGAGATTCTTGTATTCAGACAGTTCTCCAAGAGGGCCTACTTGGACTTGTGTGGATGATACTGTACTCAAGGAGAAATACTATCCAAGCCCCTCAAAGAAGGCTTCAAGATCTGGAGATGGAGCTAAAGGTTTGAAGCTGATACTGATGCACAATTCCAATTTCAGACAAATGAGAGCTTAGGAAGATGACGGAACTTGAAATTTTGTCCTAAATTTGAGTGCTTCTCAATTTCTCATTGTGTTTCAGAAACTGAGCTATTCCTGTATTTTTCTTTGGTTTTGGTAGTTGTGGATATATAATCAAATGGAAGTCTTGCTTTACTTTTGATTTTGTATGAATATCACAGTAATAGAATGACAAGAATCTGCAAAATGTTGAATTAAAAAGCTTCTTCATTGATGAAAAAGATATAGCAATGGAAATGGTTCTGACAGAAAAGTTTATTTGATGTGAATGAACTAATACTAATAGTACATGGATACAATACTTGAACTAACAGTAACAATGAACAAGAGCATCTCATTCCAAATCATCTGTACCAACATATCTTCCATTCTTAGGAGGATAATCACAAGAATCAGAAAGTAGGAAAGAGAGGGAATTTTCCGAATCTTCAAATAGAGGTCGAGGGAATTCTTGAAATCCAGCCATACTGCTCGAATCAAAACCCAAAGGCGAGAAATAACTTGCTGGATCCTCTCCATTCCCTTCTAACTCCATTAAATTTTGACACACGCTTCTACCTTGTTCATCTAACTCATAGTTGAAGTCGAGTTTCTCGACTTATTTGTTGCTTCAGTGCTTTGTCCTTGATCGGAGGGCCCCAGTCCTTTTGATTCTTCAAGAGGAATAGCAGGGGTATGCCCTTGAAAGAGGGCAATGTGCCCAAAAAGCTTGTCCTTTCTCGAAAATGTCGTGCCACAAGAGCAGAGCCACTTATCTCTCCCGCAATGCTTTTCGTGAGTCTTTAAGTCTGCAATGACTGAGAATTTCTTCGTTTTGCAACGGCTGCAGGTGAAATTCTTGTCACAATGTGTTCTTTTGTAGTGATTCTTCACACATAGGATTGTTTTTAAAGGCTGGAACTTCTTATGATCCTTGTTTCTCTTGCAACCGAGAAAAGGGCATGAATATCTCTTGATGAGAATTGGTTCAGAGCTCGATTCTTTATGAGGCTTAGCAAGAGCAGCTGCAGTTTTGTACTCGTCTCCATGCCCTCGCATGTGCATCCGCAGATTCGCATCTCTTTTGAATCCTTTTCCACAGATTGTGCAGAAATGTGTGTGAGGTGCAAGAATTTCTTCCTTTTCAAGCTGCAGGATTTCATACGAACCCGGAGGCAGATTCTCTCCTTCTTCATCATCACTTTTCATTTCATGATCCTCAGAGTGAAAGTTCTGCTCTGTCCCAAAAATGGATTTTGGATCGAGTTGATCTTCCACCTTGCTCGTATTTTCATTCTGCTGAAAAACAAAGTTATTTGACGTTCCACCAAATTGCTCAAGAACCGAACTTTCTGTGTGCTTCACAGAAGGAAGAAGGCTTCCAGCAGTAGAAATCAACTGAACTATAATCGAAGTGAGATCAGCAGTTACAAGCTGCTGTTGCTGAACCAAAATCTCATCAGCTTGAACTCTGCGCCCAACTATTAAATGCACCAAATCTTGAAGCTGGTGAATCTTTTTCTCCAAAAACGAGAGATTATTCAGCATTGCTCTCGGATCCCAATTCTGCATATTATTCGATACATGAGCTTCAGATAACTGCTTCTTACCATGAAGATCGGTCATTTGCCTCTGGCTACTAACATTAGATGCAATGGAGTTCTCAGCTCCAAAGGATCGTTTGAACCCAGAAAATTGTTGGCCATGAAACAAGGATTCTTCCCACTTTTGCTTCTGTGGATCAAAATCTGAGAAAGATCTGTTATTTGAATGCATGTTGAGTGATGATTCATGGCCCGATGAGGACTTTGCCCAAGTTTCTGCACATAGCCTCTCGTCGGGGTCCATTTTAAGTTTAGATTTTCGGATTAATCGGATATTAAAACTGCAATAATAGGGTAGGAAAGGTGCAAATTTTAGAAGAAGTCAGACGATAAGCAAACAAAGACGAACCCATGTATATTAATGAAGATTGAATACAATAATCTTAAAAAAAAACTCACATCCTCGAAATATGACACAACACAAGCTGTTACTCGTCTAAGCTAAAGGGCCACAATCAATCTTTCCAAGGATACAATAATCTCAAAAAACTCACTCTCTCGAAATATGGCAGAGCACGAGCTGTTACTCTTTTAAGCTAAAGGGACATAATTTCAACCTTTCCAAGGATACAAGAAGAAAGAGACGAACAAGAAAAACTTCAAGAAAAGCTCAATATCTTTCTTGCTTTTTAAATGGTGAAGGAATGTTATCGACAACCCTACTCTACAGAGTTGTATCACAGCAAATTTTGCCAATTTATCTTGATTAACAGCAGCATGGACTATGAAAATCAGCTTCCTCTACAAATATAAATAAATAGGAGAGGCATGATTTTAAGAATCAAAATCCAAGCATCGTTCCGTTAATTCATAGGTTAGGAACACACAGAACTTAGTAAGAACTAATCTCTACACCAAACTTCATGAATTTGCTGAATTTAATTGCACCTTTCCAACTACTCCTACGCGCAAATACAACCAAGAAAACATCAAGATTCGGTTTTTCCTTTCCTTTCCAAGCTACAAGAATTCCCAAATCACCAAAACAACCGAGACAAAACAGAAAGATAGAAAGATTACTTTTTTAGTAATTATAAGATCCTATAAAATCACCCCACATTCTCAGAAAACTCATGAAGTCACATCCCACCTCCCTTTTTTGATTTAAATCTCAGTATTCAACATCAGAGCACAGAAATCAAGAACCAAAGCACAAAGGAATCAAACCTCATAAATCAAGAGCAAATGAATCAAAGCATATAATCAAGAATCAAATAGAAGAGAAAACTGATTGAAACTCACCAGCTTTAAGAAAGCCCAGATGCTAATTCTCTGTATTTAGGCTATGAGAGTCGCAAATAGAGAAAGGGGTTCCCAACTTGGAAGTCAATCCATATATATCACCACACCATTTCTCACCATGGATGTCTATTTTAAACTTTATTTCTTGCACTACTTTTCTTGTTCTTTATTTATTTATATAGAATTAATGATTTCAATATTTTTTAATATTTTATTTTTCCAGTGTGCTTCCAAGAAGTCTAGTCCTGTCTCTCCTCTGTGTACACTGCCACCACTTGTTCTCAAATCCCTAAAATATTGATACTTTGGGCCCACTGTAAATCGAAGTCATGAATGCTTACGTTTTTATTCTTCTTTGTTGCATTTAATATTAACTTGTTCTCACTCTGCTTGCAATACCGTGTTTGCGGTGTAATTTGGTGGTAAAAAAGTGCAATAATTATTCATAAAAAAAATGCAAAAATTACGATCTTGAGTTGGGAGTGAGTATCTTGCCACCATCCTGGTTCCAATCTCGTTCTAGCTCGATTATGGTAATGAATGAAATTGATATTTTATTTTATTATTTGAAGAACAATTATATAATTCTTATATATTTCATCAAGATATAGAATTTGTAGTTAATTCTATGATTTGATATATGCTCTCCTTTTACTGCATATGAGTTCAGCCTCGGAATTGTGCATCGATCAATTAAGTAAAAGTGAAAAATGCCTACTAAATTTAATACTCCCTTCCCTTCGTCGCAATAATTATGAATCTATTTTAATGTTTAAAATGGAAATAATATGTGACTTATAATATTAATTAAATAATTTAATATACTTTGAATCGTAAAATTTTAAATTAACCATGGATGATACACTTAAATTATAAAAATAAAAAAGGAAAGACATAGCAACTCGTAATAGCAAGTCTTCATGGAATATTTTTCAGAATAACTTATTTCAAGAACAAGTTGCAAAATAGCGTAGGTGGTCAATTTTAAATGATTATTTGGTAACTTTCATTAAGATCAAATGCATTTCTACGAATTTTCAAACGACGGTGTTGCCAATCGCTTTCAAAAAATAAAACTCATAAAAAATAAATTAGATATTTTTATAATCTTACTATTTCCCGTTGACGTCATTGCAAATATGGTATTGTTTTAATATTATATATTATATATTTTAATGTTTATGTAATTATATTTTAAATCTTACACAATTGCCGATTGGTGCATTATTAAGCAATGGAGTATTTGAAAGCATGTATTAGGATAATATTAAAGGACTCCATCACAATGTATGTGTCTATCCATTTTTTGACATGGAACATTTCCGAATCAAAAATTTATTAATATTCACTCACATTAAACAAAACATAATCATTACAAAAATTATAAAACATAAACACTTTTATTGCGGATCAAGGGAGTAACATAAATTGATTAATAGTACTTGTTTAATCCCAAATGTAAGATGCAACGTCATAATAGAACACGAACGTATATATCTCAAATTTTCAATACATTTTTGTGAAAATCAATAATGCATCGAGACGGGCATAATATGAGTGGGACAGGATTGGATGCCCCAAGATTTCATCATATATGTTCATCTCAACTTGGCCACAAACTACTCTCGATAAATATATAATTCCATTTTTCAGTAATTTCACTATTTCTTTTATTTATTTATCATTTAAAAATTATTGGTCCAAAGCCAACTACAAAAACCAATATTTTTTTTCGTCTTCATGTTTTTCTATTTTATAAATGTCATCACAGGGCATTTTGGATCATCTGCATGGGATAGACCAATTCAAATCGTCCTTTGGATCGTCACGTGTTAATAATATTTTAAAAATTAGTAAACAAAAATGGCTGATTTTATAAAAATTATATAACACATGACTATAATACATTGATGCAATAAAATATATCATATAGAATATAAATAGAAATTGTGTTAATACCTTAAAATAGCCCCTTTTAATAACTAAAAATCAATTTTAGCCCACAATAATTAAAAGGTCTAATTTTAGCCCTTTTAAATATTTGTTGACCCTTTTACCCCTTATGAATCAAATAATTGACTTTTGTTTATATGAAAAAAAGAAAAAAAAACGGGCAACAATCATCAAACATTCAAACTAAAAAAAAAAAACCCTACCCAATTTCGATCCACCATTGTTGCCGGCTTCATTTCTTCTTCCCCCACCGGAATCATTCGCCGCCGCACCTCCCCGCCGCCGAGTGAGTTGCTTCATACGACGACGACCTCTGCCTTCTTTTTCGTTGCAGCGTTTCAACTTGCCGCCGCCGTCGACTGGTTTAGACGCTATTGACGTGTTATCGCCGCCATGGAGCCGCCATTGCTTCTCTTCGGGAAGGTCAGTCGCACTTCAATATCGCTATTGCTCCACTAATTCATCTCTGATTTTGCTTTCCTTTCTCTGATTTTGCACTTCAACTTCTGATTTGCTGCATTGCTGTGTGTCATTAGCACTCTATTTTGTTGGGTTATTTCTGTTGAATCTCGAGTCCTTAGCTGATTAAATATACTGCGACCTAATCTTACTTTTTTTCTAGTATTTTTTGGGCAGCTTGTAGTTCTTTATAATCACTGATTTTGCTGTGGGGCTTCCGCAATCGTTTGATTTGCTTCGGTCGAACTACTGAGATGAGCACCCGTACGTATTTCCGGCGTCGTAAAAGGGCGGCCATAACTCCATTAGAAGAGATTCTAGAGGAAGAAGATGAATACTCAAGAGGAATTTCTGGGCATGAAGAGGAAGGATTTGGGCGATGCTGCCACTAGAACCGAAGAATTTGTCTCCGGCGATGCATGGTTGTGAATGTGAGCGGTTGTGCATGGTTGTGAATGTGAGCGGTTGTGAGTGGTGTGGTTGTGAATGTGCATGGTTGTGCATGGTTGTGAATGTGTGGGAAGAGGTCGTGAGTATAGAATCTTAACATTGGTTCAATGTATCTACTGTTTCACTCTCTTTGAACTTTGAACTTTGAAGAGAAGAAGAAGAAGAAGAGCTACTGTCAAGAAATTTGAAACCTTAGCTAGATAATAATTTGAAACCTTAGCTATCGAAATATATATCAAAATCTCTTTGTGTCTCATTTTTCCAATTTAAATAAAACTCCACGTGAGTAAATTAAAGGCTTTATGTTTTGAATAGATGATTTTCACTGAAATTTATTTTCTATTTATACATAAATTAGCTAACTATCTAATCAATAGAGGTTTAATTAACTAAATAGAGGAGGCCAAAGTTTGTTGGTAGTTAGAAAGAAAACGCCTTAATGCATCTATATACTTAATTAATACTCTCTCGGTCCATTTAAATCCATATCCAGATTTAATTGGTACGAGTTTTAAAATGGATATGTTTAATTTGCGTTGTATATTGTTAGTACATATTATATCTTACATATTGTAAATGAACGATGGAGTATTACATGCACCAAATAAATAATTTAAAATATAAGAATTTTGCAATAGAAAGGATCTCAATCCATTATAAAGTGATATTGTAAACGAATCAATGCACCAAGCAATATACATACAATGTTAATACTAACAGGGGCTGGAGCTACATGCAACCCACAAGAGGCTTAAGCCCTTACCCATTTGTTTGTTTTTTTGTTATTATTTTTACTTTAACTTACAAATTTACAAAATTATTGACATTTATAACGAATTTCTATACTTAAGTCCCCATAAACGAGTTGAATTTTAAAACTGTAGTGTCGAATTTGAAATCTAAAATACTTTGCCGTTATTAAGCAATTTGAAAACTGGACAATATGGGTGTGCAATTGCGTGCATGGTTGTGCAAATGTATGGTTGTGTGTGGTTGTGTATGGTTGTGTGTGGTTGTGCATGGTTGTGATTGTGAATGGTTGTGTGTGGTTGTGTATGGTTGTGAATGTACGTGGTTGTGAATGTGCGTAAGAACAGGTCGTGAGCTAGAAACTTACGGCAATATATACAACCTGTCACCTGATGCTTGAGGTAGATGCAATATTTCAACCATTGATCAATACATATCTTTATCCCACACATGTCCAACCAATGTAATTTCGAAAAATATATCCAAAGGGTATCATGAGTGCATAGAAATAACACAAACTGTAAAGTAAACAACTTAATTGTCTTGATGTTTAGCTTGGGGGCATCTTCTCTTGTTATGTCTGGGTGCGTGACAAATGCTACAAGTCTTTTTGCGAGACTTTAGAGACTTTAAGATAACAACTTCATCTTCTTGTTGAATGGAAAGAATTGCATTGCACTTAGCCCGATTGTGTCCCGTTTTCTTACATCTGGAGCAAACTTTGGATGAGAATCTGGTAGTGGATTCAAATCCAGATTCTATTCTTCTTGCACGACGTCTACCAGCTTGTTTTGGTTGGGTAGGAAACAAAACAATTCTACTCTTGCTTCATTTGGAACTTTCCATTCATCGGGATGAGGGATGAGATATACCTCACCAGCATAAGTCTCCTTATAAGTTTCCATAGTGTAGAAACTTGAAACATATACCATGTATGACTGATTCGATTTGCTGAAATATATATATATATATATATATATATATATATATATATATATAAACATCACTCTAATAAAAGAGAAAATTACTTTAAATTGAACTACTTACTGGATTGTTGCAGCTGCATGGGGGCGAGGGATAAGATCGAGATCAAATTGACAACATGAACAGCTTTTTGCAATCAAATCCACAATACAAGTATGCTGCTTCCATCCTACAACTTTGAACTTATGCATATTAATAGGTTCAACCTTCAATGTATGCCCAATTTCAATTGATGTCTCCAATTTCGCTGTGGCATACTCTGTGAGCATATAAGAAAAATATTAGTAAGTATTTATGTTTATGTGTTTGTTCGTGTGTGTTGTGGTCGTGCGTGGTTGTGAATGTTACAGTCGTGTATGGTTGTGAATTTTATAGTTGTGTATGGTTGTGAATGTTTTAGTTGTGTATGGTTGTGAATAATGTTAGTTGTGCATGAGTGCAAGATTGGTTGTGTGTACACTAAATACATACCTGTGAGCTCGTGAGTTCTATTAGCACCTTTCATTCGTCGCTCAACAATCCAGTGCCTAATCATTGTGCGTGATTGTGAATGTGCGTGGTTGTGAATATGCGCGATTGTGAATGTGAGTGGGAAGAGGCCATGAGCTGAAAACTTACAACAATTTCTCGCCGAAAAACTTGAGCAACTTGTCGCCGAAAAACTCAACAAAACACCGGATTCGGCTGGAGAATGGAAGATTCGAAAAAGAAATCAGCAATGTGAGAGTAAGAGATAAAAAAAAAATAAAAATCTAGACAATGTGGTTGTGCAAGTGCATGCATGGTTGTGTATGGTTGTGAGTGTGAATGGTTGTGTGTGGTTGTGAATGTGCCTAGTTGTTAATGGTTGTGAATGTGCAGTCGTGGGCTAGAAACATACCATAATGTCTCGCCGGAAAACACCTATACCAGCTCTGCGTTGCTATCGCCGCCGCCTCTGTCTTGCCTTGCCATCATTGCTTCCTTTTTAATTTCGTTCCTTCTTCTATATTTCCTGAAATTAGCAATGAAGAGAGAGATATAAGAGGGATTGTACAATTTAAAATACAAAAAATCAAGGAGAGATAGAGATAGAGATACTGTTTACCTTCAGCCGGACGACTGCCGCCGTGCGCCAGAAGATTTGCCGCCGTCACCGTCGGACCACCTGTACCAGCTCCGCCTGCTGTGGCCGTTCTCTGTTTTGCCTTGTCGTTTTGTTCTTTTCTTCTTTCTCAAGGCACGTGTTTTGTTTATGTTGAGAGATCTACTACTTAATTTTTCTTTTTTTTCTTTTTGTGTCATTATTTTTAGTTAACAAGGGTATTAGTGTCTTTTGATATAAAAAGGGCTATAATTGGGTCATTTACTTATTGTGGGCTATAATTAACATTTACTTATTTAAATGGGCCATTTTAAGGACTCCCTCATAGAAATTTGGATTAGTAAACAATACTATAATTTGACAAAGATCCACAAATTATAAGGAAAAGACAAATTATACTTCCTTCGTCCTCCATATCTATGAATATAATTTTGTGTCCCAAATATGTGTATATTCCAGTTTAGAAGATGAATAATATTTTAAATACTTTTAATACATCCTCTATTTACTTATTCTACTCGCCATTACTAACTAATGTTACGTTATATTATTATGAGACTCAATCTCCACTCACAAATGGTGCCGCTCAAAGTGATGCAATAATTTTAGGGACGGAGGAAATATAACAAGTTCATTGACTCTAAGATAGGTAAATTTAATGAATACTACATACTCTTATATGCTTTCTGAATATGTGCGCATTATTTGAATGCGAAAGAATTTTAGTATATTGTGTTGTTTATTGTGAGCGATTGAGTTATATATTTAATACCCTGTAATATAATGTAACGTTAGATAGTGATGGATTATGGTAAAGTTGGTAAAATGAATTATTGTAATAGGTCCACTCCTAAAAATAAACTATGCATAAATCAAAGAGACAGGCCGAAATAAAATTACAATGTATTTTATTTTGTCGAATGAAAGAAAAATATTCAGTCGGTGGATAAGATTGTCACATTGGAGTTTTCGTAGGCTTCTTTATTCCTTTACGTGCGCCTTCTTTGAATCCTAAAGCAAACCCAAATAAAAGGAAAAAATATAATTAAATACACCAACTTTCTCTAACATCCTGTTTTAATCACCAACTTTTAATTTTTTCTGATAATTCACCAACTTTCTGTGACATCCCATTTTAATCACCAGCTTTCAATTTTTTCTGATAATTCACCAACTTTCTTCTGCTTTCAATTTTAACACCGATCGCATATTTCGGCAATTACGTGACAATAGAAAATGACGAGGCACTATACGTGGCAATGTTAATTAAATTATTTACTACACGGTGATAAAACAATGCCGTTTCTGAAGCTAAATAAACGTATAAATCCTCGTCATTTTATCACTGTCTAGTAAATAAATTATTCGGAAACGTATAAATTATTCAGAAACGGCGTCGTTTTATCACCATATAGTAAATAATTTAATTAACATTGTCACGTATAATGCCTCGTCATTTTCTATTGCCACGTAATAGCCGGAATATGCGATCGGTGTTAAAATTGAACGCGGAAGAAAGTTGGTGAATTATCAGAAAAATTAAAAGTTGGTGATTAAAATGAGATGTCAGAGAAAATTGATGAATTATCAGAAAAAATTGAAAGTTGATGATTAAAACGGGATGTCAGAAAAAGTTGGTGTATTTAATTGCATTTTTTCCCAAATAAAATCACATAATTTCCACGTTTCTTACTTCTCTTCTATCTCATCAGCTTTACCGCTCAAAGTGTACATGGGGTGTACACATTGTATATAAATTATATATATAAAAAAGGTAATCAAATTAGAATAACAATTTAATATAATACTTCTTTCGTCTCCCATATATGAGTGTAAAGAAAAACGGCACGCATATTAAGACAAAATTGATGTAAAGTGAGGAAAGTAAGATAAAATAGGAAAGAAAGTAGAAAAAGTAGGTAAAAAGTAGAAAAAATAGGAATAAAGTGAGGGTGAATAAATAATTTTAATAAGAGAATCTTTTTATTTATGGAATGCACATATATATGAGGACGTCACATGCATATATATATGGGGGACGAAGGGAGTAATCATTATATTCTGATGAAATAATCAGTAATTAATACTTTATCGAGAAAAATTAATGACGGGAAAAATACATTAAGGAAAATGTTGCTTTAAGATGAAAAATAAACATATTTTTCGTCTCCAATGCATCTCAATTATCAAGCTCAAGTCTATCGTCACCAGTCGATCTTTCAATTATTTGCATGCCACAGTTGAAGTTGAAATTCAAATTTATAGTAAATCGAATCATCAAAAATCATTGCATGTGAATTCAAATTTACGAATTGAAACATCGATTATAGGAAAAGTGCATTTAATTAATGTGATCTGCTAATTAAAACTTGGGGAGAAACTAAAGCTATTTTCCATCAACAATTTCCAAAATAATATATTTATTTTAATATCCGTATGTGAGAGTGAGAGGAGAATATTGCCGGGGTTAGTTTACCCAATTTATGGCATATATTCAAACAAAAATAAAATAAAATACAGATTGTTGCATAATTTTCTCCTCGCTCCCGCGTTCAAGCAGCACATTAGCAAATACTAACACCACCACCTGCTTCGTCGCTGCTCCGTCGCGGCGGCGCGGCTCTCTAGAAGTTGAGGTATGAGCATTACATTGCTACATTCTGCAGTTTCCGCAATTCTGTTTTGTGCTTATTTTTCGTCGACATGATTTTCTCTGTCCAGATCATTTAAACATATTCAAATTGTTGCGAAATTGAAGATTTATTTGGTGCATTTATGTATCTTTGCTTCCTGCCAAGTTGTTATCACATGGAGTACTATATATCAAGTTTGGATTAGGGAGGGTTTAGGGTTTAGGGTTTCGGCCTAAAATTGATGTATTTTTCTCCACTCACCTCACCCGTGGAGTAGAGTGTAATTCATTTGAAGATTTGATGTTATATTTTACGTTTACAATTTGAAAATCTCAATTTCTACTGCAATTTGCTTTCTTTGATCAGGATGGAGCTAGAAAACCAAGAGGACAGAGGAAAGGTTGACCATTGTCCTGAAATGGGGCAGGATTTATTCAAAAATCTACCATCAGAAATCACAATCAACATCCTCTCTAGACTCCCCGCGAAATCCTCTACGAGATGCAAGTGTGTATGTAAGCCGTGGCTCGATCTTCTCACGTCTCCGGAGTTTGTCAAATCTCATCTTTCTTATTCAGTTCCCAACATGGCTATATTTATTTTGGGTTATACATGTCCAAAGCCTTGCAAAGTCACGTTGTAGACGACATTCTTAATCCTGAGAACTATGTGCATTGTTGGGATATGATATTAAACTTCAACCTCCCTTCTGATGGCACTTATGAGCCACCCTATAGTTCAGTTGACGGTTTGCTCATTTTGAGACGTACAATCATGTTGCGTCCTGAAATTAGCATATGCAATCCAATCACTCGTGAATACATCAAGCTCCCTTGTCCTCAAGAATCTTCCTCCACGGTGGGTTGTAGTATACTGGTGGACACTTTTGGATTTGGAAAAAGTAGAATTAGTGGCCAGTACAAGTTGGTTAGGATTTTCCATGAATATCCTTCTGGGAAAACTTTACGATCGAAGTTCCAAGTATATACTGTTGGAAGTGGATCATGGAGTAAAATTGCCTCTGCCGACCCCAGCAAGTTTTATAGCTCCTATCTCGAAGGGGTGTTTCTTAATGGGAATCTTCATTGGCTGGTAGTTGGTTTCGAGGACTCCAACTCTGCAGGGATTTCATGCTTTGATCTGGAAATCGAACTTTTTAGCACCATTTCTCTTCCTCATCATAATGGCAAATCATGTTTGAATTTGTGTACGTTGAAGGACTGCCTATGTTTTTGCGATCATATATATGATGATGAGATTGTTATCTGGTTGATGAAAGAATATGGAGATGAGAAGTCGTGGACTAAGGAGTTTGTCATCCACAGCGGAATACCTTATGGAGGAACAGTTCAGCCTATTAAAGTTTTCAAGAATGGTGACATCTTGATAGCATTGAAAGGCGCATATAGATTTGTAGTATACTTCCCCGGTGGTCTCGTATACTTCTCCAGCAAGACTCAAACTATTCATGATGCTGATGTATTTGGATTGGCGAGCATTAATGATAACTTCGGTGCAATCACGTATACCCCAAGCTTTCTTCCTCTCAAAACTTTCACAATGGAGAATGTACTCACGTTTTGAATGTAGTTTCTCTACCCTTGTTGCCATGGTAATATCTGTATTTTACCTTGCTTTTTTTATTTCGGATTTCAGACTGTAGAACTGATGATGAAATACAATTAAGTGCAATATGTTAAGTTTTAAGTTATCTTCTTATGCAGATTGTTTAGTATACTTGAGACATAGTTTTCTAGCCGATGCTCATAGATTCGTTCTGGATCGTTTCGATCCACAAATTTTCATACGCAAGCATCTGTCTCTATGATTTATTTTCAATAATTTCACGCTAAATAAGTACAGTGACATCTATAACTCATTAACTCTGCAGAAATCAATGATCTCATGACCCTCTTAAGAAAATATCAATTGCAAGTCACATCCAATATTCAGCCCTGCAGATTTGAATACCCAATATCCCAGAATGCAAACATTATGCGAAAAAGAAAAGAACAAAATGATTGAAGCCAGAAATCAACCAAGATAGAAAATGAAGCAGTAAAGCAAAGTAAGGTCATTTCTTCTTGTTCCTCACAGGAACGCCTCTATACATATCGACTTGCTGCTTCAAGTCATCCCTTCTGGGACGGGCAACTGTATTATTCGGATCAAAGAGCAGAACTTCTTCGAATGCTTTCAGAGCGGATTTCAAATCGTTGGTTTTTTCATAGGCGTCTCCAAGATTGTTCCATGCAGTGACATAGCCTGGTTGAAGCTTGACAGCGTTTTGAAACTGAGCAATGCCCTTCTCGACTTTTCCATCACGAATGTAGGTCACTCCGAGGGCATTGTAGACCTAAAAACGAAGGAGAATAAAGGCCGTTAAAGAAAGATGAAGACCTACTGATAAATGATGATGGAAAGAAGATTGTAGGAGGTTTGTACTTGAGCAAGATCTTGGTCATCACCATCCCATTTTTGAATTGCTTCGAGGAGATATTTTGTTGCAGCTGGATAAAATTTTCTTCTCAACATCACAGCTCCGAGTTCGAATAACTCTGTTGCACTAGCATCACCACTTCTCACTTGCTCCTGCATTATTAAAAGTGCATGAGAGAGAAATGTACAAAATTAAAGTTGATTTTGGAATTCCAATTGTACATTTTCATTTTCTACAAGAGAATGAAGCCAGAATTTGGGTAAAGGAAACATGAACCAAGCTTTTCGAAACTTACCTAACACCTCATAACCTCACTTATATAACATACCACGGTTCAAAACCAAGCTTAAATAACAGAACTTCACACATATATGGAATATATGTGAACTATTTAAGAAATGGGGAAAACAGTTACAAGAATGAAACAAATAAAACTACAGAAAAAAACTTACTTGCAGTTCCTTTGCAGAAAGATCAAGCTCTCTTCGGACTAGGACTTGACGAATCACAAAGAAGGTTCCAGCCCCAAGTAAAGCTAGAAGCAAAAGCAAGTAAGAAAGCTGGATTCCCAATTCAAACAGCTCCCCTACCTCATATACTGCATTTGCTCTCACATTCTCACTTGCTTGTGCCACTTGAACAAGTGCCAACCATGAAATTGATGAACATAAAACAGTCGAAACAAAAAATAAAGGTCCTACTTCTCTATTCTCCTCTCCACTCAATAGCTTCCTCGGGACTTCTGGAAACAGAATGGTGGAATTAGAGTATAATCGAAGGCAAATGAGTATCAAGAAGGAATGAACCAAATCCAGCACATCTAAATATCACAAATTTGAAAGTCTGCAGAACAGAAGACACAACTCCAAAAGAAGATGAGTTTATCATGAAAATGCGATAAAAGACACATAATGAAGGTACTTCATCATATAAAACAAGGAACATGAGTTGATATATTCTTGGACAGTGTAAGGAAAGAAGTTGACTGCAACAAGAGAGAAGGTTACTAGCAACTCGGAATAGTCATCACCTTCAATTTTTCTCAAGGTCAAGGGTGAAGAACTTCTCGCTTCCTTTCCAAGTACCTATGTTCACAAATAATCAGATATTAGTTCACGAGCATGTACACACGTGCAATTATAACCATATTATTCAGTAGATTACGATTAAATAGATTTCAAAAACGATAATATCAGACCCTCTGCAAGAAAGACAACTCCCATGAAGAAGGTGTTTACTTTGCTTAACAATTTCACACTTAGATTATCTTAGACATAGTTGAACACTAAACTTGAGTTCTTCCCAGAAAAAACCAGAGACTTAAGCAAACAATTCAAGTTTCTTGAAGTAGATATTGTTGCATAACACAATCAATCAAAGATCAGAACATTTATGAAGATCAAGCATACAAGTAAAACAACAAAACGAAAATATCTATAAACCTCGAAGCTGAAGAGGGCTACTGCAACTTACTCTATCCAATTCTACACACGCGCACAAAGATACACACATAGAACAAGAGAGAGAAAGAGGGCGATACCGAAAGAGAGAGTTTGGGAATCCAGAATTTCTTTGTGGACTTTCTTGAAAGGCAAAAAAGGGACGCTTCATTACTGCTGACGATCGAAAAATGATAGGAATTGGGACACTGAAATTTGTTTCTTGGCTTCAAACTTGAGACAAAAATGGCCGTGCTCTCACACTGTTGCGACGGAGGTGAACTGTAGTGGATTAGCATTCTCCTCTTCTGTTCTACTATCTAAACTACACTGCTTCCTGAGTTTCTGTGTAAGTTTTATGTCACCAAAGATTGAATCTTGGAAGCATCAAGATGTGCTATCGCTAACATAATTCCTGCAATTTTTTTATTTTTTTTTTGCTTCACTGCGTTGAAGATAAAGTTCACAATTTTATCTTCTATATTGAACCGGATCGAGTTGTTCGCTGAACCGGTGGCCCCGCCAATTTCCTAGGACGGGTTTATTTTTAAAAATACTCAAATTTTAATGTCAAACATGATTTTGTGGTTGGCCTCGCCTTGGATATCTTGTGGCTTATATTGGTAAAAGCTTTCCAACGATAGTTTTACGAGGGCCCAACTGAATTCATGAAAATGAAAAAAAAAAAATACTTCGATAGTTTTTTCTTTTCAGTTTTTGGAGAACGGAAAAAAGCATTTTCAAGTACGACACCACAATCCATGCAAAGAAGAAACTTAGAATTTAGAGTTAAATTATCTACTATTAAAGAAAAACTCGAACAAAGTTTAACTGTTCTAAGAAAGCTGCAAGGAAAGCTATCATCAATTTATCATATTCCTCTAGACAGAGAAGCTCTGTTAGATCAAAGGTATCATACCATCATTCATGAAATATACAAATCTCGAGCTCCGTGGATCAACTATAGTTATACAAACTTTTTTCTTCTTCTTCTGAAGATATAGTTATGCAAACTTAGCTTCAGCAGTAACGCATGGGATCTTCCTCTCTATGAAGATTTAACACCCAAAACCTGTTGACCCTGGGCTTCTTTTCTTGGTGTTTATCACACGTCTACCTGAGAAAGAAACACACGATTTACATGCTGCGTACTCTTCCCGGGGAGGTGGTGGTGGTGTGTGTGTGTGTGTGTTGAGAGATGGTAGCACAGAGCTTATATATTACTCGCTTATGGAAGAAGCTGTGAACATTACTCGTAGATTGATCACCTACGATATCCCCAAGCAGATAATGTCGCCTCGTAGCAAGTGGCACAAGTCTTTTCAATGATTCAAAACAGAAGTAATGAATAGAGTCCGAGAGCTATGTCACTGCTTTCAAGCCTGTGAAGCAATAGAAGAAACTTAGTTGGAGGGAGTTAAACTAATCGATCAGAAGATTTAGTTTTTAAAACCATACGTAAATAGGTATATGATCTTAGCAACTTCAGAATCCAGACATTTGGCTTAAAATCAATACTAAACAGTATGATTCCCATTGATGTATTATGAGTTGGTAAGGTACTGTGTCAGCCAAATATTAGCTTACCATGGGAATGAGATTTATAGGGCAATTTTCTATCACGAGTTTTACTCAGGAAGTCTGTAAAGCTGGATAAAATTATCGGGTTGTTTTTGGCATCTCTAGTCACCAGCCACTGCTCCTCAATCTGGATATTGACATCCCTGTAAATATACATTTGTTTCAAGAAATAAAGAGTATGAAATAATGCACTAGGTGACGTAAAGTGAAACAAGATGACATTAAAAAAGTGAAGATCAGACGACCTTAATATGAATCGTTACCTCCTTAAAGAAAGAACTTCATAATTCTTCCGCAGAAAATCTGCATATTTTGTTAGTGCCTCCTGTGCATAAGGTCTTCCTACAGATCTCACACTGGCAGCACTAAGTAAATTTTCCAAGGACCTGTGTTTTTTTACGAGCTTCAATGCAGTTTTACGACCAAAACCAGGAACAAGATGCTGAATACCAGGCACACCATCTATTTCATCACCCAAAATGCATCCTGCCAATAAAGACAATAAGTTTACAGTTTACTTTTTGAGTTTTCTATCATGGCAATGCTACTGATTATTTGTCCCTTCCCCAAGCTTGTATCACAAAACGTTATCAAATTTTTGCAGAGACTCGGTGAAATTTTGTTCAGAAAATCTGCGAGTACTTGACATAAATAGGTCATGTTCAGGCAGTCAAGACTAATATACCTTTTTAGGGACAACACCATGCAACCATAGATTAGAAAAAAGTGTGTTTGATGATAAGTTTTTTAGTGACTGAAAATGATTGACGATGCATGAAATACTTACTCAAGCTCAAATCAGATTGTGGGTCACAGTTGTATTGAGCTATGTAGTGTTTTAAGGTGTAAAAGGACCATCTATTCAGTTCTTGCACAGGTATAACCATTTGAACATCTTCTGAAATGAGTTGCTTGAAATCTTTGTCTGGAGAAGCTATTACAGCTCGATATCCCATAGCTAGCACTTGATGAACAAGTGTTGCGACAACATCATCTGCCTCGTGCCCTTCGATCTTCACAACCTGCAATTTTCTTCCGAGTGAGTATTCAATGTGGTACTAGAATTTTCATTCCCAACTCAGTTAGAGTCCTTTATAAACGAGCTAAAAGTATGATTACTCACTGGCACATTGCACTTATGAAGAACATCCATGACTAGTTTATGTGATCTTCCAAAAGAAGCCTTTGTAGACCTTTCAGAAGCTGGAAATTGATGCAAAATCTTCAGTCTGTTAGCTTTGTATGATGGTAGGAGTTGCCTTCGATACTCATTCCCACCTTCACCATCCAGGACCTATACAAGAAATAGATAATTCTATTGTGAGTTTTGAATATGATAGAAGCAACTAGCAACAACCATAAACAACCACCCCTAAGCATACCTAATGACCTAATACTGGTACTAGATTCGACATACACCAATTCGATTCACATGTCCAAAGAGAAACATAAGCCTAGAGAAATTAGATAATTACTCCAGAGAAAGCTAAATCAACTTAATACCCTTCCAACTCCATCAAGGCTAAATCAACTTAATACACTTTTAATTTTAATGGTATGCTATATTGCTAACCAAAAAACATCATTCCTCTCATATATCCATTACATACAAACAAACCAACCACAGAATGCAAAACAATACACACA
Source organism: Mentha longifolia (assembly GCA_001642375.2). NCBI lineage: Eukaryota > Viridiplantae > Streptophyta > Magnoliopsida > Lamiales > Lamiaceae > Mentha > Mentha longifolia. The sequence continues at coordinate 6,313,487 of CM038114.1, forward strand.
TTTTTTTAGAATTACAATGATACAATCATAGAACAATTCAACATACTACATATGTATTACAATTCAAACTATTACAATCCAAACCAACGCATATGAATATATTACAAACATAGTAACACATATTAAACAAACAAACCCATATAATGTGTCGAACCCAAGACCTCTCACTACGGAGAGACTCGTCGTGCCTCGGCTTTGCAACTTGAGCTAGGCCTCATCAGCCAAACAATATATACATTAAAAAGGCATTATGCATCCATAAGCCAATCAGATAATCAAGATGCAACCTTTTACCAGTTAGCATAAAAAGTCTATGTACATACAATACAGCATTGGGTATTAAATTCAGCATAACAACATGAATTCAATTCATATGCCCAACGAGGAGCAGAGCCTACTGAACTTCACAAAAGCAAATAGATAACTGAAGAAACTGAAGAGAAAGCTATTCTCTCTCTCTCTCTCTCTCTCTCTCTCTACACATACACAACAATGGACTCACAGCTACGACAGGATCATTGAGGCTGACTTGGGAGAAGAAAAGGGAAATCCAGTGAGCAAAAGAGTCCAAACTAGGAGTGCTCCCTCTGTAGCATAAGGGATTCACATCCAAGAAAAACACTCTCCTCTTTCTTGGAGTCTTATCATAGCAACTACTCCCACCATCTACGCTCAAAACAGCATTCTTGCGCAACTGAGACAAAATCGTTTCTCCGTGAACTGCCGATTGCTCGCCATTTGTGGTTGCATACAAGGGTTTAATAACTTTCCAAGATTCGCCCTTTTTCGTTCTTGAATTCGGAACAGAAATTAAGAATGGCAGATGATAACTTTTTGAGGGGTTTAGGAAGACACGGGAAGAAACAAATTGGAAAATTTTACTCATTTGCAGATGAGAATCCATAGAAATGGAGATGGCTGCTCCGAGCAATTTCGGAATTTCAAGATTTCTGCTGCGCGCTTTATCTCTTCCGTTTTTATCTACGTGTTGAAATCGCGCTTTTATGAATTTCTAAAACGTAGCAATTCTTTGCTAGACTAATCTTGTATAAATTGCATTGAAACCCTTTTGTTTTTCGATTGTTCCTTTATAGGTTCGTGGAATTATTAAATGTTCCTATAATTTTAATTTTCTAGTGTTACTATGAAATACATGAATTCTTATGATCAAATGGAACCATATAAATATTTTTTTAATAGTGTAAAGTTAGAGTTTGGTAAACCATAACCTACATTATACACAAATTAAAAGAAATTTAGACTTAATGAGAGAAAATAAATAAAAATTGAATACGCACACTCTCAGTTCAGTTCTCATCAGTATTTCTTGACATTGCCGGTAAAGTTGGTTGAGCCTGGGAAGCTCCGCCTCCTTCCTTCCTTCGATGCGTTCAAGAAAGCCATTCTCTTTTTTCCCCTCTTAACAACAAATACTCGAACACCCCTTTCTTCAGAACACTTTCTCTCCCTTCTCCTCCCTCTTCCCCAATTCAATTCTCTCGCTCTACACCATGTCTCATTCTCACCTCCTCCACACTTCTTTCATCCCCACCGCTCCCCCCTCCCTCCGCCGCCGCCTCGGCGGCGCAGCTCCCCTCTCCCGGAAATCCCATCTTGTCCAAGCCAAGATCCGGGAAATCTTCATGCCGGCACTGAGCTCCACGATGACGGAGGGGAAGATCGTCTCTTGGGTCAAATCGGAGGGAGATAAGCTGGCCAAGGGCGAGTCGGTTGTGGTGGTTGAGTCGGACAAAGCGGATATGGATGTGGAGTCATTCTACGATGGGTATTTGGCCGCCATTATCGTCGACGAAGGTCTTTCAGCTGCGGTCGGATCCACCATTGCTTTACTCGCCGAGACTGAGGAAGAGATTGCCCTCGCCCAATCGAAGAAAACCTCATCTCCTGCCGCATCAGCCCCGGTCGCCGCTAGCAATGATGCCCCGAAAGTGCTCGATGAAACGCCGAGCCCAGTAGCTGCCGCTGCTGCGCGTACTGTAGTTAGTGTTAGCAGTAATGTCGGTGCAGTGGGATCGGCTGTGCATCCGGCGTCTGATGGGGGAAAGAGGGTGGTGGCATCGCCATACGCAAAGAAGCTGGCGAAGGATTTTGGGTTGGATTTGAAGGGAATTGTGGGGAGTGGACCAAATGGGAGGGTGGTAGCTAAGGATGTGGAGGCTGCCTTGGCTTCTGTAAAAGTGGGTGGTGGTGCCACCCCAGCAGCGGCGGCGCCCGTGGCTCTGCCTAGTGGTGTGGAGTTGGGCTCCGTTGTGCCATTTACAACGATGCAAAGTGCTGTGAGTAGGAATATGCTTGAGAGCTTGGCGGTGCCAACATTCAGAGTGGGGTATACTTTTACGACAGATGCTCTTGATGCTTTATACAAGAAGGTAATGGTCTTTCATTAGATTACTTAGTTTCTGATTGTTGGAGAATTGCTTTTAAGATTCCTTTTTTGTGGAGGTTTGTCTAGGTTTATGCATTGAGATATCTTTGTCTATGGAAAAGGTATTCAAGAGATTAGCACTTTAAAAAAAAATACTTTGAAGTTTGTAGAAGTTAGTATGAAGACTGCCTTATTAGTTCATAGATGATGATGGAGAACCATTTTATGGTAGTTCATTTGCAGAAAGGCAAACAGAGCAGCTATATAGATGACACAAAACATGCTCCTTTTTACAGTTTCCTTGAAGGAAAATATGAGATTATAGGATGATTATACATGAGGCGACAATTTTCCAGTTCTTTTTGCAGTTTTATTGAAAAAAGAAAAGAAAGAGAAATTAGGCAGATGATAAGTGAGGGGATAGCTTTGCAGTTCTTAGCAGTCTCTAGACTAAATGGTTTCATGCTGGGGAGTTCATCCAATTGGTGTTGTTTCAATACATATAGGAATTCTTATTTCCTTTTGTATGGAACAGATCGTTTAGCTTATTATAACTTTTGCCGATGATTTCTCAGATCAAGTCTAAGGGAGTGACAATGACGGCATTGCTAGCCAAGGCAACAGCACTTGCTCTGGTTCAACATCCAGTTGTGAATTCTAGTTGCAGAGATGGAAAGAGCTTTACGTATAACAGTCATATCAACGTTGCAGTGGCAGTAGCCATAGATGGTGGTTTAATCACACCAGTACTTCAAGATGCTGACAAGGTTCATAATGCCTTTTCTTTTGTCAAGTTTTTTGCTAGAGTGGTTTCTGTATCCCTTCTTGAGTCACTTCACTTCACTCATTCCATTTGTTTTCCCCTCTTATTTTTGTCTTAGCTTGATATATATTCGTTATCAAGAAAGTGGAAGGAGTTAGTTGATAAGGCCCGAGCGAAGCAGCTCCAGCCTCAAGAATACAATTCGGGTGATTTGCCAACTTAATTGCTTGCACCTACTTAGATGACACTTTATTGGTTTGAAGAAAACGTATTGGAAAGAGAGAGCTCATTGTTACTTCTTACAATTAACTTGTGTTTACCATGGTTGTCTTATTGCTTCACAGGCACTTTCACTCTTTCTAACCTTGGAATGTTTGGTGTGGATCGCTTTGATGCCATATTGCCACCAGGAACTGTAAGCACTTTAAATTTTATATGAAGGGAACTACTTTGTTGCCCAAAGAAATATATTTTTGCAAGAATTCTTATTAAATATCGAAATATATCTGGGATTTCCAAAGGGTGCAATTATGGCTGTTGGAGCTTCTGAACCGACTCTTGTTGGTACTAAGGACGGTCGAATTGGACTGAAAACTCAGATGCAGGTGAGATCACACTCATCATAACTGGTTATACTTTGCTGTATATGGAAATTATTCTAGCTAAGAACTTCTAGACTCTCCTTTAATCTTGATGGTATCTCGCAATATTCCCAGGTAAATGTAACTGCAGATCATCGTGTGATATATGGTGCTGATCTGGCAGCATTCTTGCAAACCCTGGCCAAGATAATCGAGGACCCTAAAGATCTAACACTTTAGATTTGTCTTATCATGGCTGCTTCAAGATTTTGTTACTTAAGCTCCAAGGATGGCCTTTTTCAGACAATGCACAAAGATTCTGGATCAATGAATACCGAACAAAGATTTCATATGCACGAGGTAGTGGCGTATGATTTTATTTGTATTATCAAGTTGAAATTGTTGCGTAGACATAGTTTATGAGAGGTTTTTTTTAATTGCTTCAACGTGGATTGTTTTGATCTTGAGGCTGTAAGTTCTTAGTTAAGCTGAGGGATTGCTTCCTGATTTGATATATATGCTTTGGTTGTTTGATGAAAGTTAAATCTCTTCTTAGTTTTCATCTTCATTTTATACATTGTTTTCAGAGAGCGATGTGTTGCCTTATGTAGGTAGGCTATGTAACTGAATAACCTAACGAAGAACACTAGTTGAATGAGTAAAGGTTATGGTTTTCCAAACACTTTTGAACTTATAAGCTCATTTATTCAAACACTTTGCTATTACTACCTTACATCTTATAATATCCAAAAACAGGCGGGATTATTGTAAGAAAATGATAAAAATAAAAAATAAAAAAAACTATATATATATGTGTTCAAGTAGATATAATGAAGATCTACTGATATAAATCAAACAGCCTGGAAACCAAAATCAAGAAATTAAAGCCATCATGGCAAAAGGGGGTACCAAAAAAAGGTTGCATGTTGATAATCTAGTTTCCTCCAAACCATTCATGGACTTCATCAACAGATCTATACTATAGTCTGAAATCAAAGCAAGATAATTACTAACTAGGCAAAAGGAGTAAAGAACTTGCTACATTTCATGACATAACTAGGTTTCCTACCATGCTCAATATTCTTTCCCTTCACATATGGGAAGAAAGCTAGGGGTAATCAGATATTAAAGCAAGGTAACTACTGATATGATATTATCTTGGTTAAACGGGTACAAAACTTACCATAATCATGAATCATAATGAGAAAACATTCTCCATTGCCAGAGTCTTGAGAGAGAGAAAGCTTGGGGTATAAATGGCTGTACTGCACAGAGCATTCCTACCAAATCCAGACAGATCAACTTCTTCAATAGTTCTAGTCTTGCTCGAATAGTATAATGGTTTCATCTTTTCGAATACCATCAGAATGCCACCATCTTTGAACACTTTGATGGGGCAAAGAAATCCTATGTAATCATTCCTAATTTGCTTGCGGAGTACAAATATCTTCGTCCAAGAGTTCACATCACCGTATTCCTTCATCAACCAGATATCAATCTCATAGCCACACATCGACTCATCAATTGAATTATCGCATACACATAGGCTGTCCCTCAAAACAGACAGGTTCCTACGTCTGTAAGGATAGCGATAAGGGGGAGCAGCAAAGGAGCTAAAAAGTTCTGTCTCAAGATCAAGGCAAGAAACCAGAAAAGAGGAGTCTTCCTTCGCCATGAAATTGAGATTTCCGTTCAGAAACACGCCTCCACAATCTACATAGCAGAGGGGCTCAACAAAGGCAATGCTTCTCCACGATCCAGTTCCAACAGTGTAAACTTGGCACTTAAACTGATCACACTTGAACTGTGGTGCTTTGTCAACAGAAAAGATCCTCACCACCTTATATTGGCCAGTGATTCTACTCACTCCAAATCCAAAAGTGTTGGGTTGAAGTATATGTTCAGAGGAATATTCTTGAGGAGAAGGAAGCTTGATATATTCACGAGTGATTGGATTGCATAGGAACATATTACCATGAAAAAAGATGCCACCTTTGCACAGAAAGAGCAAACCATTCACTGAACTATGCAGTGGCTCGTTAAAAGAGAAGATTAAGTTGAAGACTGTCTTCCAACGATGCTCATCGCAGTTAGGATCAACTTCATCTACAAATTCAACGAGTTTGAATGGCTTTAAGTGCATTCCCTGCTTATAGACCGCAAGGCCAGAGACTGATCTGGAAAGATGGGATTTGACAAACTCTGGCGTTGTGAGAAAATCGAGCCATGGCTTACAAACACACTTGCACCTCATAGTGCATTTTGCAGGGAGTCTTGAGAGGATGTTTAATGTGATTTCTGATGGAAGATGAGCGAAAATATCTTGCCTCATTTTGGGATAATCGGCAGCTTTCCTCAGTATTCTTGATTTTCTAATTCCCTGATCAATTAATGCAAACAAAAAAACAAAACTGTAAACCTTAATATGAGAGATTTCACAACATACAATCTAATATAATATCAGACTGTAAAGTCAAATATGTTCACAAAAAAAAGTACTACAGAAATAAAAGTAGTACTCCTAGTAGAGAAATGTAGGGTATCATATCAGCGAGTGGCAAAAACTAACTCCATTTTAGGCCTAAACCCTAATCCATTTGGAAAATTATCGACAATTAATATGGAAAATTTGGTATGGCTAAAAACAATTTCTGCAAGAAGCAAAAACGCATAGAAAATTATCATGTTGACTACAAAATTGCAAAATACAGTAAACAACATTGTTCAAAAGCGAAGAAAAATAGGACAAACGAATAAATTGAGAGAGAGAGATGCATACATACTTAGATCCGAACTCATCTTTTCACAGAACAACTTGAAGAAATGAGTAAAAAATACAAGCACTGATTTAAAGAAATTCCAAAGGGAGAATGAAGCATATTGACTTAGACAGCAAAAAAAAAAAAAAACAGAGTCGAATGTACAAAAGTACAAGCTCCTGGTTCACCTTCTGGAGAATGCGGTGGAGATGGGCGGATCTAGACGGCGCCGCCGCTCGGAAGTGGCGTTACCGCTATCGGTATTTGCTTTAAGAAGCGGGAAAGACCGAAAGAGGGGAGAAAATGGGAGCGAAAATCTATTATTTTTATTCTATATATTAGGAGTATATAAAAGCAAAATCAGATAGAATAAAAGTTTTCCCGCCAAAACTGCAAGAATTATTTATTACTAATTTTTATGGATTTTCTTACTAAAAGTTTGTTTAGCTTTATTAATATTGGAAGCTGTAAAAACTACTATTAAAGACTCGTTCTCTCCCATTCAGGTTGTCGACATTTTTTTTATTGGTTTGTCCTTTTAAAAATAGTAAAAACTTTATATCATAATTAATACTACCTCCATCTCAACTAATTATGGACATTTACTGTAGATCCAAGAACCAAGAGAATGAGGAATATGTGACTGTAATTAATTATGATGAGAGAGAGTTAATTGTAGTCAAGTATTCTTTGTCATTTTAGAAAATGTGTCTAATTGTTGAGACGGACCAAAACGGAATACGTGTCTAATTAAATGAGATGGAGGTAGTACTACCTCAATCCCGTTATATTAAGGTTTATTTCTGTTTTGGTATGTCCCATTACATTAGAGCTCTTTCTAAATAAGGTAAGTATTAACATCAAAATTAGAGCCCAAGATTAGTTAATTAGGCCCTAATTTAATCTACCCACTAATGGCCCAATTAGAATAAGTTAAGCCCAACCTATTCCCTACCCTAATCCTAAAACAAAACCCTACCTACAACAGAAGCGGATGCCTCATTCCGCCCACCTCTCATTCTCTCTCTCGTGAAGCTCTCTCTCAAAAACCATAGCTCTCACTCTCTCTCTCTAACTCGCCGTCTCTCATCCTCCTTCACCACCGAAAAATGAAGCGTCGGAACCCTATTTTCCGACGCCCTAGATGTACTCCTCACTTTCGGTTTATGGGGGTGAAGCTGGTGTCGGAGGAAGATCTGAGCCCAGATTCTTCCCCTCCGAAAATCAGGAGATCCGTGTCGCCGCCGCCTTCCCCGATGCCAGATCTGGGTGATTCTGTACCCCCCACCGCTGCCTTCGCCTTCCCATCGTCCATTTTTGGGGAAAATACCACGCCCCAAGGGTCCGCCGGCCCCCGACGATCCGTACTGGCTGGAGGCGCGATGCCGCCGTCTCCCGAGTTACTACAACGGCCGTCTGCCCGATTACTTCTACCTCACGGACACTGAGGCACCCCCGATGGAGACATGCGCAGCTGCTGCAGAGCCCTCCGCCGTAGGGATTGTTGCTGCCGGCAGCTCCGAGGCGGCGCGGGTGGAGCATGCCCATATCGAAGACGGTGAGGAGGCCCATGAAGATGACGACGAGATTTGAGAAGTGTTGCTTGCGCTGAAGAATAGAGATCTCTATAATTCGGTGACTTCTTTCCTTTTTTCCTGAATAGATTGTTTTTTGGATTTTGTGGGTATTCGTACATGATTGCTGAATTTATGTGGCATCTGTGCTGTTAAGTGATGGTTTCAATGTTATGGTTTCTCCGATGGTTATGTGCACTTGATTATGTGTTGGTTTTTGGATTGGATGAGTTGAGGATATGAAATAGTTGATTCATTTGTTCTGGTTTCATGTTTGATCTGTTGTGGGAAGATCGGTATACACTGCGATGGTGATTAGTTCTCACCATAACCTGAAAAATCTGCATTTGTGATGCACTTGAATGTGTGAAATGTAGATAGATGTCTCTAATTGAAGTGGTTTCAATAATGTTTAATGTGTGTGTTGAGTTTGGGTCCATCATATAATGAAGTTGTAGAAATTAAATCTGATGGGAAAATATGGCCAAGTGATGGAATTAACAAGGCTTAACTGAAGTTGTTTGAACAGTTACTGATTTACAAACTGATCTAAAGCCCTATTTTATTATAAGCTGCACAAAAACTGGTCAAAAACTTTATCTTTATCTTCATCATCTGCACAAAAACTTCACATAAATTTCACATCTTCTGCACAAAAAACACCTTCATCTGGTCTTCATCTTTATCACATGTTCAAATCCAGAACACCAGCACCATTCTGTGGAGGTGTGATTGCCATTTCTGTCATGAGTTGTTGAATGCCTTCTGTAAAGTCTTCTCTAATTAAATGATCAATGCTTTCCCTAACTACATGTTGAGTAATTTCCAAATTGGTAGACAACACACCCTGCCTAAGTAGAGCATTCTTCTTCATGTGTGGTGGGTGGAAATTATTTTTTCCTTCAGCATCATGATTTCTTTAAGAACACACTGCAATGCTAGGAAAACCTTATTCAAAGTCATTGGTTCTATCAAACTGAAACTGTTCTTCATAACTTGTATGAGTTCATCTGCATTCTTCCACTTCTGCCTCTGTTGTAAGCTTTGAATTGCACAAAAAATCCTAAGTCTAGAGAATTACAATCTGGTGAATTTGGTGGTTGTCTAATCAACTGAATGTGAAATCCATCTTCATTTGCTACAACTTGAAACTCTTCATCTGTGTTGCTTATGTGTGGCCTAGCATTATCTTGTTTTATGTTGATATTCTTACTTAAACAAGATGGTCATTTCTGCTTGATGGCTGGAACAACCCGACATGTACAATTCCAAACATAGCATGCATTAATTGAAGAACTAAGCTTTCTAAGAAGCATTTTTTTAACTGAAATATACATATGTTACCTTTTGAATTATGCAATCTCTGATCACTTGCCTGTTGATGGATTGCATAGGTTTCAGTTCCTTAGTTCCTTTTTTTTTTTTTTTTTTTTTTGTGTGGATGCTATTCCTTTTTATTGTTACCTCTTCAATAAATGCCGATATTCGTATCTTTTCATCAAATAAAACACTACCATCTTTCCCAAAAACCGGTCTGCTTACAGCACACATGAACATAACTTTGGGGATAAAACTTTTTGATTTGCAAACTCTGTGAGGATTTGCTTCCATTGGGGTTAAATAAAACCATTTTTCATCTATATGAACTGTGTTTTGCATGGGCTTGAATTTCAGAATATTGAGGCATGCATTATAGTGTATGGCTTGTAGACTAAAGCTTAACCTCACTAGCATATTAGAAGCTGTCAATAGAGACTTGATATGGTTTGTGTGAGGTCTGAGCAGGTGATTCTTACCCCATCTTCCCGCAACAGATGTTGGCACATTTTAAGCATCATAAATGGACTGAATTGTACCTTTTTTTTCTACTGCAATCTGCTCAATTTCTTCATAATTTATCAAATGTTTTTCTTTTCCTGATTCTCTTGTTTCTAATGCTTAAAACATTGATAACCTGACCTGACATTCTTTGTTCCTTTGCAGTAGCCCATATTCTCTTCACAGCCGAAATGCAAACATTGAACATTGAATAGCCTCATTCATCTTCCCATAAGCAGGCTTCCCGTTTCTGCAGCTCACCAACAAGAACTGCATAATCTGCATTCTTTTGGAATCATCAATATCTTTGGCTTTCCCCATTGCAGCTTTGTTTTTGAACTTTGAGAGGGAGGAGTTGAAGATGGATTGAAATGAGGAGCTTTCCCTCTATATAGAGTAGCCCACGTATGTTTATGTGAGAAAATTTGAATTTGAAAATTTCCCACTAAATTTATAATTTTTGAATTTGTTTTTTTTTTAATTTTTTTTATTAATAGTTAAATGATCTACAGTAAACCCACTACATTGTATTCACATGAACAGTAATTTCAGGCTAATTTTTTTAAAATTTCATGCTTTATTTTGCATCTTGACTTTTTATTGGTTTGTGTGAGGGTCAAATGAGACTTAATATAGAGGGATGGATGTAGTACTATTTTAAAATTCTTTATCTCTACTTGTATTGGTTTCTGTGCCAAAAGCAATGTGAACAATTTAGGTGGGGCAGAGGGAGTATTGAATTATGGTTTTGAGAGGCTTCTGTTTCCGTCCATCACCACTTAAGATTTCAAATTTGATTTTCTTTTTATAAAAATAAAAAGCACATAATATAGTACTCCCTCCATCTCTTCGATGTAGAGTTTTTTTTTTCTGCCACGGAAATTAATCAATTCGGATCTTCTATTGCAAAAAATATGACATTTTCTATTGTTTTAATAAACTAACGACACGTGGCAAAATTAATGATTTAAGATTTAAGATTTATATAAAAAAATATATACTCTAACATTTGAAATTTCTAAACCCTTATGATTTGTCATGTGTCGTTAATCTATTAAGACAATATAAAAATGTCACATTCTTTGGTAATGGGGGATCTCATGGCGAAATCAAGAAGGGAGAGATTAGTAATGTTTTAAGATGTGCTTAGAGATTATACTTATTTTTTATTCTTTATTTTATTTTTTTGCTTTTTTTAATTTGAATCATTTTTTATTTGCTACTATTATTTTAATTTTGAAAAAAAATAAATTCTATTTTAAGGAATGACTCTTTAAAAGTGGGACAAACGAAAAAGGAAAATGACTCTTTATAAACATGACAAAAGGAATACATCATAATAGACATTTACAAGTAAAAATTAAAATTTCTAAAAATTATATACACTAGTTTTTAATTTATCAATCCTAACATAACTAATAAAGGTAAAATTAAATGCTAAAAATAATTATAAAAATTAAACTAAATCATTATAAAATAAATTTATTGAAAAAATGCATAAAACTGATGGAAATTACGATTTGGGACACAATTGGAACACCAAATTAATGACAGGATCTCAAGCGTCCGTTTCCATCCATCACCACATAAGATTTCAAATTTTGATTTATTTTTTTATTTATTTTATTTATTTTATTTTTATTTTTTTTAATTGCTTCAACGGTGGATTGTTTTGATCTTTGAGGCTGTAATCAAGGGTTGCTTCCTGATCAACCCACTAAATAGAGACGCTTTGTTCCATTGTCGTTAAGAAAAATAGAATTATTTTTAGTTTTAGAAAAAAGCAGACTTGCAAGCGTACCTATACTACAACATCATGAATAACAAGTCCTAATAATAACATATATCTATATCATTGAGTCAGGAACGAGTATATTTTACGATTTGGGATCCTATATCTCCAAAATTGTGTCCTAATGATATTCTAAAACTTAATTTTTATTATAATTATTTTATTTAATTTTATGATTATTTTTAAGGGTTCACCCATCCCAATTAGGGTTATAATTATTTTTTTACATTTAATTTTACTTTTATTAATATATTAGAGTTGATAAATTCAAAAATAAAATATAAAATTTTAATTTTTTTTTCTTATAAATGTCTATTACTACGATTTACTAAATTATAGTATTTTTATTTTTATAAAAAATAAGTTTTGGGACATCACCGGGACATAATTTTTGGGATATTACCGTCCCATATTTTACATACAAAATATATATTGAAAATCATGGGGATTAGCCGGCCCCTAATAATGTTAGTTAACATCAAATAATCCATAAAAATGCACTAAACATATAAATAAGTTGATCTTAATTTATTTTTTTAGTTCAATTATAAGTTATTATTCTTAGGTTATTAGAGTTAAGTATTTTATGGACTAAAAGTTTAATTATTTGAATGATTGAGTTTTATAATCTAAAATTTTAATTTATATTTGTGAAATTCAATAACCAAGGTGGGAAAACATTGTAATTACATGATTGATTACTAAAATACTTACTTAGGAACACTTCTGATAATTTCGCATGTGTTACAAATTATCATATTTTAGCGAATACAAGTAGGTTATGTCATTATTCATTAACCATTCTACATTTAAGAAATTGAAATTTTCGATTGAAGTCATTTGTTTCCATTCAAATTTGAACACAACTAGGGATGGTAATTCGGTACGGGTCGGGTACCCGAATGCGAAAATCCTAAAATTTACTATCCGAACCTGAACCCAAAAATATTTTCAGGTACCCAAATACCCGTTCGGGTATCCTATTCGGGTATTCAAAAAGAAAAAAAGAAAATACCCAAATAAAACATATTTTATTTTTTTATTTTTTTTTCTATTCTAAATAATGCATATCAATAGTTTATGAGTTATGTAGACAATTGCATAATTGATAAAACATCAAATGAAGAAATGAGAAATGAGAGTCGTGGCTGAAGTCTAAGTGTTAATTTGTTAAGTTAATTATTCATTATTAATTATTTTATTTATTAACTCTATTATTTATTTATTTTAGAATTAATTTAAATATAAATTTCGGGATTTCGGGATTTTTTTTTCGGGTTCGGGTATACCCGATACCCGAAACTTTTAAATATCACTACCCGACCCCGAACCCGAATTTTTTGTTTTCGGATTCCCAAAAACCGGTTCGGGCTCGGGTATTTTTGTCCCTACCTGAAAACCCAAACCCAAATTATCATCCCTAAACACAACCAAATTATTTAACTTAATTCATATATAAGAAAATTAGTTTTAGAATTTTATAGTATAAAGATCTTTAGTATTGAATCAAATATTTGCTCGAAAGATCTTAACCACTTGTTCAAGTAATTTTGAAGTATAAATAAAGGTTGACCTCATGAACTCTTATTCAAGCTGCACTTTTAGATCGGATGGAGCGCAGAGAATGGAAACTACAAGATAATTTGCATTTTCCATCAAAAATAAATAATTATATATAACTCTTGTTTGGATCTTGATGTATAGTTCTCATTTAGTCGTACTATAGTATAATTTGAAGACCAAAAATTGGATATCAAATTGAAATTTTCTTAATAAAGATAGATTTTAGAGGCTTATGGCATTTTACCCACTTTTCATAACACATTTGATAAAATACTCACTTTCATAAAACACCATGCAAACTACCCACTTTTTATGTGAACTACCCATATTACCCTTGAATGAAGACAAAAAAATTTGGTTGGTTATGTGATGTTGACAACTTTCTTACACAATTGTACTTTTATTATTTTTTGTGCAATCATAAAGTGATGATTTGTACTAGAAAGTAGGGATCTATACATCTATATTGACTGCATGTTGACTGCAAGACTAACAGCTACCGTAAATTATGATTTTCCCACTGTTACTATAGACCGTAAAATTTGCATCGATCGTAAAATTAGTTTTCCACTGTTTGCATGTCAAATTTATAGTCAGACCTTTTCAGTGTGTGCATGTGATATTGTACTCGGTTTTTTGACTGAATGCATGTGACATTGAACTATTGAGTGAACAAATAATGCCTCACACCTCCCTCAACTTCATTTTACATTTGAGGTAGTGAAGAGAGAGAGAGAGAGAGAGGGAGTAAAACTGTGCTGGAAATGAAGATTTGAATTGCTGCTGGAAAATTAGAGAAGATGGCCGGAATTGCGTGCTAGAGCAACTGGAATTTGTGTGCAAGAGCTCGTATTGGACTACTTAAAAGGTATGTTTCTTTTTAATTATGACATTTCACGGCTAATTGTTGAATTTTTCATGATATAATTGAACTTATTCTCAAATTCCGCCTGTTTCACTATTTTCCCGTTGTATATCATATATTTAAGATTGTTTTATTTGGAATTTTGAATAGCTATATAAAACAAAGTCTTGTTGCGTAAGACTTTAATTTTAATTTGTAATTACCTAGAGTATAGCTTTCAAAATTTCAAAGTTACAGTCATTGTTGTTATAAAACTATATATGGATATGCATTGTGTGGAAAGAAGTTTAATCAATAATTTCACATTTTATTACTGGAAAAGTATAATTTCAATCGCTGGCTGTGATTTTACGGTCGTATATGGGTTGTTAAAATTATAACACGATAGGAATATTATATTTTGTGCATGATATGTATTTTCCAATCGTGTTTTGTAATTAATTAGATGTATATTTATTGATTGTTCCTCTATTATGCAGATATGAATTCGTGGAATTGTGTAGTCATCAAATCGGGTGGAGAATGGGTTGGTTGTGATTATGTTGGCGGAACCGAACAAGTTACGAGTATAGCTACTCAGCCCGTGTCTCTCTCAATTTTGCGGTACAACATTAACAACATTTTGCAAGGTGCAAATCTGGGGTCGTCGTATGATCTTTATTACCTGTCGCATTCTCAAAGCGGTAGTCTTGTAAAATCTCTATTGCTTAACGATGAACAATTGGAGCAATTATTCGTGCGTGAAACATATCCTATTGTGCATGTCATTCAGAATCACGCGAATGCTGGTGTTGATACTTCGCAGTCAGATTGCTATATTCCTTCTTTTGATGTCCATGCGACGACATCATTTGGATATGGCACCGAATTCACACAATATGATGACGGTTTAGAGCAAATTCAGCGGATGGCTTCCAGTAATTGGTTTGGTGAAAGATATATTGGTGATGGGAATTTTGTTGCCGATTCTCATCGATACGAGATGAATTTCAGGGGAGCATCCTGCAGGGCCGAGGAAACAGAAGATGGTCTGGACCACGACGACAATGATGAAGATTATGAGCTTGAATCGGAAGCACCTGAATCTGAAGCACTTGAATCTGATGCAGAGGCTTCAGCAGATGAGACAGAGGAAAACTTGCAGAAGTTCACATTTGCAGAGTTTGCTTCATGGATTCAAAGGGAAGGTGGAATGGCAAAACTTTTGGAATTGGTGCATCCGACGGGGGGCCAATTTGAGAATGAGGAAGAAGGCTCATTGGATGGCGATGAATGCAATAATTGGCTCGTTCCTATTATTCCGATCGATGCTTCAATGTCGCTTGTGGTTTGTGAAGATGATCCAAGTGCTAATGAAGAGTTGGCAAAAGATGCCTATTACAATAGCAAAGAGGATTTGAAGATTGCCGTCGGGTTGTGGCATATAGAGCAAGGTGCTGAATATACGATTGCTCGTTCGGATAAGGGCCGAATTGTCTGGCGGTGCACAAAACATCCCGAGTGTCCTTTCAAGTTACGGGCGAATAGTCGTGGATCTGCTTGGAAAGTCTCTGAATTCAATAGTGTGCACTCGTGTGTACTTCAATTGGACCATGTTGGCCCCTCTAAGGTCGATTATAAAGTGATTGCGACCTTCATAGCTAAGAAAATTCATCATGAGTGTGAAATATTGAGACCCAAGGCCATTATGGATGAACTACTTCACAGTTATGGGGTCAGTATCAAGTATGATCAAGCTCTGAAAGCACGACACACTGCGATAGAGATGATATATGGTCGATACGATGATTCGTATGCGATATTGCCTGGTTATTTGCATCAGCTTCAGGTGGCTAACCCCGGTAGTATCACTGCTTTGGATGTGAGTGAAGATGGAAAATTTCGACACTGTTTTGTGGCTCTTGGTGCTGCTCGATTGGCCTATGCGTTCTGTCTGAGACCTGTAATTGTAATAGATGGAACTCATTTGAAAGGGAAGAGTCGTGGTATTTTATTTGTTGCCGTCACAAAGGATGCGGATGAGGGAGTATATCCATTAGCATACGGGGTAGGGCCGATTGAGAATGATGAATCATGGACTTGGTTTCTCTCTCGGGTGAGGAGTGCATATGGTTGTAGACCCAACACACTTATTGTCTCCGATGCGCACAAGGCCATTGCGAGTGCTGTCAGAGAAGTCTTTCCGGATGCGACACACGCATTATGCTACTACCACATCCTCAAAACATTGGGTAGATTCGGGAAATTTGTTGGAGGGCTCTATCAGAGAGCAGCATATGCATACAAGCATGATTCCTTCATGAAACGTATGGCTAGCATCCAGGAAGACAAGCCGGCTGCATATGAGAAATTGATGGGACTGGGGCCAGAGAAATGGGCAAAATCAATGTGCCCTGTCCGGAGGTATAGTTTTCATACGTCGAACGCAGGTGAGGTATTCAATTCTAGACTATTGTGGGCTAGACGTCTCCCGATATGTTCTCTTTTGGAGGCAATACGACATGTCATGGAACGGTGGTTCGATGAAAGACGTCAATCGGCAGAAGCATTGGATGGCCCCATCTCTATAGAGGCTTTGCGAAAGATCAATGCGAATAAGGTAAAAGCACGAGGGTCAACCGTTGTTTATCTCGAGCAAGAGCAATACCGAGTGAATGATGGTCGATATACCAATGTGGTGGATTTGCAAGCTCGATCATGTGCGTGTTGTCAATTTGATCTTGATGGATTGCCATGTTCGCATGCCATTGCTGCAATACAGTACGTATAATTCTATCTTACTTGCAATTACCTACTTAATTTTTATTGTCGCAATTCCTGAAGTTCCTTATTTTACGATCGCATTTCCTGAAATTACTTTCATCATATCGTATATTTCCTATTGTATTCATGAAAATTCCTATTTTACGATCACATTTCCTGAAATTACTTTCATCATATTGTATATTTCCTATCGTATTCATGAAAATTCCTTATTTTACGATCACAATCCTTGAAATTCCTTTCGATTTATTAGATTTTCTTCCTTTCATGGAGCTTAGTTGCATTTATATTATGCTTTGTAATTAACTTATATTCTTAATTATGCTCATTACTACAGAAAAAGTGGATGCTCGATTTTGAATTATGTTGAGCCCTGTTACACGAGGAATGCATTTTACGAGGCTTACCGACATCGCATCTCACCGGTACCTCGTCATGATGAATGGATACTTCCACACGACGTAAGAAACACAATTTGTTTACGTCCAAAAGTGGTTAGACAAGCCGGGAGGCCTAGGTTGAGTAGAGTTCGAAACCCGATGGAGAGAGCGCCGAATATGGAAGAGGCTAGTACTTCTGCACCTGGAGAACCAACCTCCACTCGTCCTCGTCGCCGTGCTCCGAAAAGATGCAGTGTCTGTCGGGAGCTAGGCCATAATATCAATTCGTGTCCTTATAGACTCCCAGATGATGATTCTGATTGATCACATTGTACTTGTAGTGACTGTAAAATAAGAAGGTACGGGTGGAAAATAAGAGCTTGCTGGAAAATTCTGATTGTGATCCATTGGAAAATAACAATTCGTTATTAATTTCTGCCTTTTCCTAACTTTATCTCATTTTATTGTACAAAACAATAAAAGATAAATGAGAATAAAGTCAATCATCTCAAAATTTGCATTGTAATCGATCGAAAACTGCGAATAGATGAGTGTAAAATTACGACCAAGTGATTGGAAAACTACGATTGTCAACCTGGATGGAATATAGAGCGATTAACAAAAAGTCCTAGATAATTCCGACTGCAATCCCGACAACAATCCACGATAATAATCCATAGAGTACATCACACAGTCGATAGTTATAAATACGAATCACCAACACAAACTAATTGGTCTCTTCTTCATAGCACAAATCGAAAATACTTTGCGCAATCTTCCTTCGATATTCATCAACATGCGCATCACCCCAAGTGGTACTAGGGGAGCCAGTGATGAGTCGTTCCACATACATGAGAGCGAACGGTCCACAATCTTTGTCGCCCATCTGCAAATTCTGATAATGTCGAATCGGGACTTTCAGTGTAAGTGGACCATCTCTCCTTGTGAGGCGTGAAGTGCAATTCTCCCAAAACTCACTTGCGGAGAGGACTTTTGGAAACAATTGTACTAGCGGCTGCAATTGTGTTTCACGAAATTCTTGAACAGTAAAATTTTGGGTGTAGTACAAGGAATCATACAAATCAGCTGTCCACTTAGCAAGATGAATCCGGACTGTGACAAAATGGCCATTCAAATAGCACACCACAATTATCTGTAACAAGGTAAACTAAAGATTTATCTTCCATTTCAAAATAATAAAATTAATAAAATCATATTAACATAAACAACTTACTTGCTTTGCTTTATACCAAGGTCTCATGGTGTTCCCAGCGTTTGTACCCTCGATGGACGATAAGATGTGAGGTGGAGGCTGCCATTCATCGATCGCGTCCGCGCCGGCATCCTTTAGGTGAGCCCAAGCATCTTCGAGTGATATCTTTAAATAATTTACAGCTCATAAGATATATTGAAAGGAATTCAGGAACTGCGATCGTAAAATATGATATGTTGAAAGGAATTTCTAGAACTGCAATCATAAAATATGAAATATTGAAAAGAATTTCTAGAACTGCGATCGTAAAATATGAAATATCCTTATATTCAACCGTAATTCGAAAACAATTAAGCTCGATTAACATAATCATGTATGGAAGACAATTAGTGTACTTACAAATACATCCGTGTCCGTGATGATCGTCTTGTGCTCATCGACCGTGGGAAGTATGTGGTCCTTGTTGATCAACCTCTCCCGCAAGTGCATCAAATAAAGATCGACCGACTTGACAATTGAAATTTAAAGTAAGACACAATTTCATATTTAATTATTCAAAAAGTGTTTAAATTTAACATTCTCACCGAGCAATCCATATCGGATTTGTTCCTCTCAATGTCTCGGAAGAAAGATTTTCCTAAAATGTGAGCACTCTCCTTCGTTGTCACTTGTGAGCTCGCTTCATTTTGCATCCAACATTCATATCTATGCTGCACATCCAACGGGACTGGTCGAGGCTCCCGAGTATTCACATACGGTGAGGATATTGCTGGGCCCGGTCTCCTTGTTCTTCGAGGATTTCGCCTTATCATGTTGCCAATAGCAATGTTATCAGTAGCAGGATCATCCGCCCACGCCGTACTTTTCTCGTTGTGGCGATGATCATTCTTATCTTGCTCGTGGGCTGCCTTTGGAGTAGAGTAAGTATACACCGGTTCCATACCCGAGCTGGTGTGCATCTCAGAGGTCTGCGATAGAAAAATATAACCAACGTAAAATTATTCAAAATTCTTGACAGGAAAATATCAAATTGCAATGGGAATATAGGAGACAGGCGACTGGAAAATAAGATATTGTTCCTAGCATTGTTAAAACGTACCATATCAAATAGATTCCCAAAAGGCGGCATCCCGTAGCTGAAATTATGCACCGAGTGCCTTCCTGGAACCTCCACATTCGATGTCGGTATGAAGGTGTGGCCGATCTCGTGCACCGAATGACGAGAAGATGACTCTCCATATATTGGCACATCAAGGAACGAAAATCCTCTTGAAGTAGGCATAGATGTCACATGAGTTGGAGTAACATGAATGAATGTCTCGTGCAAATTCTCATTGCCATCATCATCATCATCATCACTCTCTTCATTAGCCACATCTTGACGGGAAGATTGACGAGGAGTAGGGATCTCACGACGTCGTGTCTCGAAAACTTGTGAACTACGCGTCGAGCAACGCATTGCCTCGAAAACTTCAATGATCATTTTTTTGAATTTTGGGAGCAAGCGCCTCTTAATTTTCTTATACGTGAGCTTGGCAGTCTTTTTCATAAATCTCATCTCATTTTTCCTGAATGAATCTGCCTCGCTATGCTCTCCGCTACTGCCCGTCGTTGTCGAACTTTCCTGTCTGGATCTTTTGCCTTTCTTTTGTCTTTTGCCTTTCTTTTGCCTCCGAGGTGCTTCTTGTCTCTCTTCGCTATCATCCTCTTCATTCTCTGGATCTGTTTCTGCACTAGACTCTTCACTCAGTAGATGCACTCGAGGCCGACAACGCTCACGATTCTTCACTGGATTTCGTGGCGACTCGAACACTATGCCTAACGGGTCAAAACCTAACACCGATTGCATATATAGTGAAGCCCTCTCATCTTCATCGGGCTGCATTGGTATCACGCTGTCGGCCTACAACAATCAAACACACAATTAATGATTGAAAAATTGCTAGCCTGTGATCGAAAAATAGCTTTTTACGCTGGAAAAGCTAAATCTAGCAGTTGAAAAATTGAATAATGATGGGAATATAAACTAAATATTAATTCATGAAAGGAAAATATAAATTAACGAATGTAATATATACCTGCTGCTGGAAAATGTAGGATATGTCATTCTTGATCCTCGACCGGAACTTCCACCGAAGAATTCGTGGGCGAGCATCTTCGCTTTCCTTTTTTGCTACGACTTCACCTAACGTCGGAATGACCTCAAGTGACCAAACGTGAAATGCCCACACAGGGCCATGGAAATGGTAGTGTTGTTTTAGAGAGATATTTTTGACGTAATGTTTCAACGTCAAGAAACTGTAAGCCCCCCACGGAAAAGAGTCAAACTTCTCCATATCCTCCACTAAAGCCCACACCCAATAATCGATGTAATGAGTCATGTCGTATGCCAATATGAAAAGATAAAGCACAAGGATGTGTGCAACTCGTAAGTACGACTCCCCATTCGGGTCATGAGGTTGTTTCTTCTCATCGGTAAATATCTCCAAAAGCTTAGCAACCGTTAGATCGCCCCCCCGACAAAACAACTTGAAAGCTGATACTCGTGAAATATCATACTCAGCCGTGGTGTCAAAATCCGAGTGCCCAAACCGCAAACCGGTTACCAACGCAAATTCAACTGCCGAAAAACGAACATGAGCGCCATTTATTTCAAACCACATATCGTGGTCTTCGGCACCGTCTCTTGTAATTTCCCTTGAAAGAACATGGTGAACAGCCATGCCACACTTTTGTCCCGGATTCCACCGGAGAAAGTGCCCAAAACATCCCCTCTCGAAACGAGCCAATAACGGTCTTCCACCAACCGACGTTAATGTCGTTCGCACTTGTTGAAGAACGGAAAGCTTGTAGTATGTTCCAACAGTTGATATACGACCAATCGTCTCACTTCTCTTGTATGGAACCTAATTTACAATACATAACAAGAAGTTAATACATAATTTTGCGAATCAATGATATACAAATAAGATTTGACAAATTACGCCCGTGGCGGTACGATCGTAATATATCTTAATGCGATCGTAATATGTTTCTAAATTCTAATTTATGTTATTATCCGATTGTGGAATTATGAATATGTAATTTTAAGATTTTTTTAATTTTAACATCATTGATTAAGGCCATGCATTGCATATTAATATAATAATTACAATCAAAGTAGTCACATACTCAATAATTACGAAATATTTACAAAATCATAAATTCGGACTACTTAAGAGCATAAATAAGTCAATATTCATCATAATATTCATCATAAATAGATTGGTTTACCAATAATTTCAAGCAAAGTATTGTATTTCTCCTAAATTAGCATTTTACGATAGTAAATTCCAAATACAACGAAGGGAAAATAGATTTTTGCAATTGGAATTATCATATAACGACCGTAATTTACGTTATTGACAGCAAAATAAAAGCCGAAAAACCTGCGCATTCTCTTCCGATGAAGACATTTTCGCTACAGATCTGAAAATACAACCCCAACAAGCTTTCAAAATGAAAAACCGCCGTTCTTATCACGTTATTCCTTTCCAAAAACTGCAAAAACAACCAATTTTGAGCACAATCATGGAGGAAAATTCACAAAAAGATGAACACAAGAATTCAGAACTTGCTCGGTCGGAAAATGAGTTTTCTGCCTTCAATTTCCCATCGTGCTTGGTAATTTCAGTAATGGCGGCAACAAGAATTCGGGTTTTGCTTGTCAAAATTTCTGATTTTTGCGATTTTAAGTTCAGTGCTTGCTTGGATTTTGGATGGAAGAAGAAATGGAGGAGAAAGGAAAATGAATTCAGCGGTTGTAAAATGAGGAGGTGGGTGAAGCTTGACTTGACTGCATTTAATTCAAAAAGCTGCTGGACGTGTGCATTCCCCATAAGTTATGCTGCGGTTTTTCAGATATTCCCGTCAGTTCGTGGGCCACAATCTGCAAAAAAAACTGACTCAAGTACAAAGGGAATAAAGACAAAAAAAAGTGAAGGGTAAAATAGGTAGTTGCAAATAAAATTGGGTAGTTTGATAGGATAATTATAAAGGTGGGTATTTTGTAAGTTTTCTTATGAATTGTGGGTAGTTTACCCCATTCCCACTAGATTTTATAATGATTTAGTTATAAAAATCAATGAACACTCAGGTAGGGGTCTCGATGAGCTGCTTCCATGGTTTCGAGACCGTCTTGAACCTTGTTATGACTTTGATAAGGAGTCGTGATATAATTTATCCTATCACGTCTTGAGGTAGATGTAGTGGATTCAAACTGTTGTCTTTATTTTTTTTTTCATCTCTTCAATCTATCAACAAACAATAGTCAAATCAGCAAACATAAAATATAATAACCACAAATAGCATAATGACACAGCACCAAGACCCAAATAGAGACAGGCACCATGCACTTTGATCCTCAACTTATTCCATATAAAAATGCAAGAAATAACAATCAAGCAAGAAATATGACTTCATGAATCAGAGTTATCTACCATATACTGTAGAAGAACATTAAATTCATAGTCTCTCCCGTCCTCTTACTTAGAGTATAATGACACATGCACCAAGAGAAAAGAGAACCAGGATTCGGCAGATATGGCAAATTCATACACTTTTCTTGATTTTCCATCTCTTTAATATACCATGTCCAACAAACATAAAATATGATAACCACCGGTTATTATCAAACATTACTAACTAAAAAGGAAAGTACTGAATAAGAATCTTGTCAAATAAGATACAAAATAAGAATCTTCAAAATGTTACTACCTCCATTTCATATAAAATGACACTTTTCTTTTTTGTCTTTTCTGGCATGTTTTTCCACGCTTCTCGTTGATGGGTTTTAAAATAAATTTTTGAAGAATTCTTTCTTTACGGGATACTACGACTGTCGTAGTATCCCATAAAATAAAGAAGTATTCAAAAATCCATTTTTAAACTCATCAACGAGAAGCGTGGAAAAACGTGTCAGAAAAGCCACTATTGAAATGTGTCATTTTAAGTGGAATAAAAGGAGTAAATGATTACAGAATCTAGTCAAATAAAGTATTGAATAAGAAGGAAAGTACTCTCATAGTTTTACTTAGCTCAAAATCGGAAGAAAAACGATTATACTTATCCATGGTGAACACAAAGCAAGGCAAAATCAAGAAACTCGCCAGTCTTGAATGCAAAAAGAGGCAAACTGCTTGTATCAACAAGAAAAAATAGACTCAAATATCAAATCACTGGGTTTTGAACCCGAAGAAGAAGATCTCAATGTGCTATTTACACAACCCAAGATCTCAATGCTTAATATGCTACATGTTATGAGTCCCTCTTATCTAAACGGCAATGCATGTTCACATAATTGGTGTTCCAATCATCTTTCAAAATTGAAATTAAAAAAATATATTATATACTATAGTTTTAAATTTATTAACTATAATATACTAATAAAAGTAAAATTAAATGCTAAATATAAATATAAATCCTAATTGAATGAATAAACCCTTGAAAATAATCACAAATTAAACTAAATCATTGTAAAATAAGATTATTGAAAAAAAATGCATAAAATTAGTAGATTTTAAAGGCAAAATACACAAATTTAGCCTTATAAAATAAATCTAGTAGAAGTTATGTGATTAGTTTTATTTTAATCATTATTTTAAATATGTTAACTATAAAATTATTATTTTTAATAATTATTTTTTTAAAAATTACTTTCTCCCTTCGTCTCAAGAATTAAGACACATTTCTGTTGGGAACCCTGTTTAGTTTAGTTTTGATGATGTTATTAGAAACCACACTTAGTTATAGGACTTAGTTATAGGATTGATAGGAACAGATTGATCTCTGTGTTTGGATTGATAGGGACAGATTGCTCCATGTAAAGATCAAGGTTGGTAGTGCAACCTTGTACCTAGTTAGATCAATCTGTCAACCTGTTCCTTAGTCAACCTGCATAGTCCAATCTGCTGAGGCCAACCTGCATAGTCCAATCTGCTGAGGCCAACCTGCATAGTCCAACCTGCTGAGGCCAACCTGCACAGGCCAACCTGCATGCTGAGGCCAACCTGCATAGGCAACCTGCTGAAGCCAATATGCTTAGTCAAGCTGCTGTGAGTCAAGCTGCTATTAGTCAACAGCTTCTCAAGATGAAGATTCTAATACAAAGATCAAGCTTGAAGACCACAGAAAACAAAGACAACTTGAGGTACAAAAGGTCGACCTTCCCAGTCCGACCTAAGCTGTGCCTTGCCAGCCTCGATGGTTCAAGCTGTACAGAAAACCTCAACGGCTAGAAGTCCAGTCAGCAGTACGGTTTTGACACCTCTGCAACTCCAACGGCTCTAATTCAAATTGGAGTCATATAAATACTTCAAGTCATCCCAGAATCGAAAAAAAGGGAAAATAGACGGGGAAGAGAGAAAAAATAGAGAGAGGAAACTAGAGTTTCAAAGCCAAATCTATCCAGAAATCTTTACGCTTCAAAGCCAAACTCAACACTCGAATCCAAGCCATTTCCCAAGTGTTGAGACCTTCAAGATTTCAGATTATGGAACCTCACAGAATATTCTCCACAAGCTTACTACATATTCGTCCAAGTAAAGAAGAATCTGTTAGTTTAGCTGCAAGGTTGTATGTAAGAATGTATGAAAGGTTATAAGGGTCACGACCCAGAACTCGTGCTCGGCTCAAGTCTAAAGATTGACGAAGGTTGAGGCTGGTACTCAGCCAGTATAAATAAGAGAGAAGTAAGGAATTTCAGATACGACGGTATCTGACGTGGATGTAGGGACATTTCCCGAACCACGCTAAATCGACTGTCTCGATCTCTCTCTCTCTATTTTTTATTTACAGTCGACCTTACAATGTTCAACTAACCTTCATTACATTGCACTTCATTGATATAATCAACCTGCACAAAGATCCAGAACAAAGAAAGAATTTTCTAAGAAGTAGCCAACCTGTCCACCAAACTTCCACACACAGTTCGGTTTAGCAAGCTCACCAGTTTACTGACTGAGTTGGATAAACCGAGCTGCACTGATAAGCTGAGCTGACAACTCAGTAAGATCGATTTTATTTTTAAAGTCAAAACTGTTGGCGAATTGGTGTATTCTCCCCCCCCCCCCATTGTAACGCCCCATCATTAGGGAACACAATAATATCCTAAGCCCGGGTGGTTACGCTGGCAAATCATATCAGTGATAAAGAGAAACATGATTGGATCTTAAGCTTATATAACTTGATTATTCAATAATCCCATAATTAAGTAGAATAATAGAATCAATGATTAAGCATGCTAGTAACTTTAGAATCAAAAATACAAGTTACTTAGTTAAATCATAAGCACGATATAAAAGATAACTTAAGAACCAATTTATTCAAGAGTACAGGTGGATTATATAGTATTCAGTGGAAACAAACCACATACTAAAAGTTGAATTCAAAAGTATATCAAAGAGGTGTTGCAGCGGACAAACACAAGATTAGTTTACATGTATGCAAACATATAAACTTAACTTAAACCAAGATGTACATTATTTATTAACAACAAGCCACTCAGCACACCTCCATCTCATCACCAAGCTTAACCTGCACATTTTAGAAATAATATACAGGGCTGAGTACAACTACTCAGTGTGACACATGCCAAAATGATTTTAAAGTGCTCGATAGAGCTATATATTGAACTTGCCATGAAGAAACATATCACAAGTATTACTTTGAAATCAACTCGAGCATGCTAAAACATTTTATAACTTCAATATAAATGTCGACAGTAGATATCATAAGTATGAAGCAGAGCTACACTTCACATAGTAACTGCTGTTGAGAAGGAGGCCTCCTTCTCGAACACAGTGATCGGTCGACACGCTAAACGACTCACAACCACGGGTGTACACATAATTCTGCCTTGCGCAGAACCGAATTCGTCATAACTATGCACTTGGTATCATACAAGCTCATAAAAAGAAAGGCAAGTCAATTCATCATAATCATAGAATAAGATATATCTCATATATCATTTTCATTAAACATTTTCTTTGATAGAAAGCCCACCTGTCTCCGGTTTAGTTAGCTAATTAGTTCTTTGCTAGTCATCCTTCTTGATCATTTCCCGCTCGTACCTTCATTGGTTCGTTGATATGAAAGTTCGTGTAAGTACATATAAACGAGAAGGAAATAGAAGATAGATGACTATCTTACTAGTTGCTTTCTGTAAGAGTTCTAGTAAAGGAATATTAATTCCTATTCTTGATACTTTCTGCCTCTAAATAAATAATATATATCTTTGAATTTATACTATCTCCCCAAATATATGTATATATAATACACATTTAGCATAATCATATATCAATATACATATGCATATTTTATGGGATCAAGTAGTAAATTAAATTCAATATACTGTAACCTCTCGACTTTTAACTCTAGCCCAAGGATAATTATTAATGCATCGGTGGTGAGTAAGCAAAATTAATTTCTCAATTACTGTGAACAATCAATAGTTCAAAGGCTAATAATAAAAATCAGAGCATAACTAATATTCGTATATATATCCAAAAGAAATTAATTTAATAAAACAAAGTTTTGGGTAAGAAGTCATGCAGTAGCTTTAATCTCTATATCTTTTTTTTTTTTATAAAAGTAATAGCCATTAAGGAAATTAACCAAAACCAAACTCCAAGCTTGAACTGAGTTCGATTATGAACAATTTTGAAAAGAGGAAAAAAAAATGACTTGTTCCAACATTAAACCATCTGCAAATCAAAAATACGAGAAATGAATTTAACCCCTGAAATCATTTTCACTTGACTTCTAACTAATTTTACTATAAATAAACATCGATCCATGATGCAAAGCTTCTACTCAGATTCCATTAGTAAAGTTAATGAAAGAAAGATAAAAAAATAATAATAAATAATTCTTTTGCAAACTAATTTTCGTTCCTTTCTCCTTCTTTTCTTTAAGAAAATAATGGCTATTAAAGAATTTATCAAAACCAATATCAAAGCTAAGAAATCAAATGCTCTGCCATAACCAACAATTGAATATAAAAAGAAAACTCTTTCCAATACTAATTTCAAATAAATAAACGTGGCCCTCAACAAAGAATCAACCCATATATATACAAAGATTTCTTTGAAAAAAATCAATTGAAGGCCATTTAAATATATCAACAACACTCTCAAGCTTTATGAAACAAAACTCACGTCCCTCAACAACTGAGCAAGTTGAAAAATTATAATAAAATATGACATATTCGAAGCTTCAAAACTGAGATCAAATAGCTTTTAATGATTCGAAAATTTGCTCACAATTAAACCAACAAGTATAATAAATCCTAAAAATATAGATTCATCAATTTAAGCTCATAAACACACTCACAAGAGAATACTCATCAACAATTTTCCAATCGAAAATCTAGATTCAAAAACCCAATTTTTTCATCTTTCCTCTCTCTAGAAAGTATAGGATTGGATTGATTATGAACAAAATCTAAGCTAAATGATTCAAGTTTACCTCTCTTGAAGCTTTGGAACTAAATCAGCGATTGAAATTGGAAGAAGGAAGAACTTTGAAATTTGAGGGTGCTGTGTTGGTAAATGGCATGAGTATTAGAAGTAGGAGAATTGAGGTTGATTTAATAGTAAAAATTTAAATAATTACCTCAATGGAATCTGGAACTAAAACGAAATCATCGTGGGTAGCTTGAAGAAACGCAGTTAAAGGAATGAAGAAAAAGAGTATTCTGAATTGGGGGTGTTGTGCGTAAACTATGAAGCAAGGGGAGTCTTTATGAAAGGAACTTTGAGGTGATAAATAAATAAAAGAAATTATTTAATAAGAAATCACAAATCAAAAATCTAGATATTATTTGCTGTAGGGGATAATTATAAGCTCACAGTTTAACTCATGCTCCCCTTTTATGTATATACACGTTTCTTTTCCTTTTTCTTATTTCTTTTCTAATTATCAACTAACCATACGTAGCTCACCTATATATAAATATACATTTCCTTAACTAATCACACTTGATAGATTATATACATAACTATATTCTATTTATTTATTTAATCATAAGACGAAATCGAGCGGAACGAGGATAATGCGTTATTTTAGTAAACTAATTCTCTAATTCATTATCCTTTTTATAAATCTCAGAATTATAGAAGATTTATAAATACGGACTATCTTTAAATACCTCTAATTGAGATATTTAAGCTAATAAAAATACGGGGTGTTACACCCATACACCAATAACTATTTATCGGGGCCTACAATTTCTTTTCGGCACGGAACTTAAGACGAGAGTGTTTAGTCTGTAAAGTGTAATGTGTGTAGGGGTGTGATGTGGTTTATGTATTTAGGCATATTTTAAAACTAAAGCATCATAGATGCATAAAAACATATCCATGTTTAATCTTAAATGAAAGATCGTATCAAGACCTTTAATTTGGTATAAAAATCATATAAATCGAATAACAAACGAGAAAGTTATGATAGTTTAAACTTTTAGGATTTAAATTATATTAGGTTACATGCTGAAAGGTGGGTGGATGATGAGATTTAATTAGATGATGTTAAGTGTAATAAGAGATTTATTAATTGTCTATTAATTCGCTAATTATTTCCCAAAAATGAAAGGTGTCAGAATACTTGAGACGACCCAATAAGAAAATAGTATCAGAATAGTTGAGACGGAGGGAGTATTGTTATGATTAATTAAAAGTTTTAATTATTTTTTTTTCATTTTTTTTCCTAATGTTGAAACTGTTACAGAAACTTAAAACAGTATGCAACACTTAAAATAACAAATGTCTAATTTGGGTAGTTTGGTAGGGAAATGATGGTCCAACCAATGTTTTAGCATTTAGTTAAGTAAAATAAGGACCCAATTAGTGAGCCCTAATTTACTTTTAATTATACCTAATTCTTTCTAAAAAAAGAAACTTATCGTCTTGTGTGGGACGGCCCAAAAAGTAATACACGTCGTTTTTGAGCGGGAAGGAGGGAGCACTTATTTCTTTAATCATCAAATAACAAAGACATATATTATTTTATTTCAAATAAGTGAAACTTTCCACAAACGTCGAAATCCTCAGCAATCTGATTGAGCGGCAGGTGTTTGATGAAATGCGTGAGATAGAAGAGGCGAGAGCACAGCTTATGTTTGAGTAAAGGCCAGAAAGGGAGCTCAAGACTGAGAGCACAATAAGATGCCTTGAATCATGTTGCACGGTTACCAAAATTGAAGTTTAAGTGTAAACGCCAATATGCATTTGAGTTTTGATGATATATTCAACGAGATAAGATACATTGTGACACAAAAACTAAAGAATTCAACTAGGGGTGAGCATTCGGGTTTCGGTTCGGGTTTTTTGTAAAATCGAAAAAACCGAAAAAAAATCGGGTTTTGAAAAATAAACCCGAACCCGAAAAACTGAAATTAATTTCGGTTTATTTCAGTTTTTTCCCCGAATTATTTTTAAAATATTAAAAAATATATATTTTTTGCTTTATTCAATTCTAACTTTAATTAACACACTTAATTTTCATCCAAAATCAATACTAATAATATTTTTACTAATGCAATTAAACCATAAAAACAAATATTAACTAATTTCATATTATAAACTAAATAGACAAAAACTTGTGTCAGCCGGAGGCACCGTGCGGCCGGGCCCAAAGTGTCAATCTTTATACAGAAAAATGTCAATCTATATGAATAAAAGTGTCAATCTTTAACATAACTATTTTACGAATAAAATGACAATTTTTAAAAGTGTCAATCTTTATACAGAAAAATGTCAATCTATATGAATAAAAGTGTCATTGTTTTAGCCCGGCCGCATGGTGCCTCCGGCTGACCCAAGTGTGTCCCAACTAAATATTACAATCGCCAAAGATAAATTGCCAAAGTATATAAATAATAATAATATATGAATATATAAAATATTAATAATAATTAAAATAAATAATATTTCAGATTTTCGGTTTTTCAGGTGGTAAAAAAAAAACCCGAACCCGAACCCGAAACCCGAATTGCACTAAGAAAAAAAACCGAAATTATTAAAAAACCCGAATAACCCAAACCGAAATTTAGGGGTGGGCAAAGAAGACCTACATAATCATTCCTATTTTCTTTGCGGAGTACAAATCCCTTCATCCAAGATTTCGGATCTCCATATTCCTTCATCAACCAAATATCAATCTCATAGCCACACATCGACTCATGAATTGAATTATCGCATACACATAGGCAGTCTCTCAAAACAGACAGGTTCCTACGTCTGTAAGGATAGCGATCAGGGGGAGCAGCAAAGGAGCTAAAAAGTTCTGTCTCAAGATCAAGGCAAGAAACCAGAAAAGAGGAGTCATCCTTCGCCATGAAATTAAGATTTCCATTCAGAAACACGCCTCCATATTCTTCATAAGTGAGGGGCTCACTAGAGGGGATTCTTCTCCACGATCCAGTTCCAACAGTGTACACTTGGCACTGAAATTGATCACACTTGAAATCTGGTGGTACTGGCAGTTTTTCATCTAGAAACATCCTCACCACCTTATATTGGCCAGTGATTCTACTCACTCCAAATCCAAAAATGTCAACTCGAAATAGTTGATATATGGTTTCAGGGCAAAATTCTCGAGGAGAAGGAAGCTTGATATATTCACGAGTGATTGGATTGCATAGGAAGAGATTACCAACCCAAAGAAAGCCTCCTTTA
Source organism: Mentha longifolia (assembly GCA_001642375.2). NCBI lineage: Eukaryota > Viridiplantae > Streptophyta > Magnoliopsida > Lamiales > Lamiaceae > Mentha > Mentha longifolia. The sequence goes on from CM038114.1 coordinate 6,344,657, forward strand.
CCTAGAAAGAGAAAACCATTCACTGAACTATGCAGTGGCTCTTTAAAAGAGAAGTCCAAGTTGAAGACTGTATTCCAACGAAGCTCATCGCAGTTAGGATCAACTTCATCTACAAATTCAACGATTTTGAATGGCTTTAAGTGCATTCCCTGCTTATAGACAGCAAGGCCGGAGACTGATCTGGAAAGATGGGATTTGATAAACTCCGGCGTTGTGAGAAGATCGAGCCATGGCTTACAAACACACTTGCACCTCATAGTGCATTTTGCAGGGAGTCTAGAGAGAATGTTTAATATGATTTCTGATGGAAGATAAGCAAAAAAATCTCGGCTCATTTTGGAATAATCGGCAGCTTTCCTCTGTCTTCTTGATTTTCTAATTCCCTGATCAATGCAAACAAAAACACAAAACTAAAGCCTTAATATGAAAGATTTCACAACATACAATCCGATATAATATGGTCACAAAAAAAGTACTACAGAAATGTAGGGTATTATATCAGCGAGTGGCAAAAACTAACTCCATTTTAGGCCTATGCCCTAACCCATATGGAAAATTGTCGAGAAATTAATATGGGAAATTTGGTATGGCTAATAACAATTTCTGCAAGAAGCAAAAATACATAATCTGCTACATGATGAATATCCAAATTTATCTTGTTACAGCAACCCAAAAATTGTTAAAATCGTCAAAATCTTAAAGAAATTCCGAAAATCCATAGAAAATCATCATGTTGAGTACAAAATTGCCGAATGTTACAAAATACAGGAAACAAGGGGAAAACAATGTTCAAAAGCGGAAGAAAAATAGGCTAAACGAATAGGTTGAGAGAGAGAGAGATACATGCTCAGGATCAAACTCATCTTTCACACAACATCTTCAAGAAATGAGTAAAAACTACAGGCACTGATTAAAAGAAATTCCGGAGGGAAAATGAAGCATATTGACTTGCACAAAGCAAAAAAACAGAATCGAATGTAAAAGGTACAAGCTCCTGGTTCATCTTCTCGAGAATGCGGCGGAGATGGGCGGATCTAAACGGCGCCGCCGCTCGGAAGTGGCGCTGTCGGAATTTGCTTGAAGAGCAGGACAGAGAGGAGAAAATGGGGGCGAAAATAGCGTGTACAGTAATATTTTGAAACTATACACCCCAACTTAACTATTGGTAGAATGCGAAATTTCACTCATTCCACTAAAACACAAAATTCTTATTTAACAAAATAAATTAATCTAGTTTTGTGTTTCAAAAAAAAAAAAAAATTAAAAGAGGGACTAAATTTAAAAGAGTGAACTAAATTATGATTAAAAATTGATAAAATAAAAGATAACCAAGAAATTGTTTAATATTGGAAACATTATGAATTTTCCATCCAAAACCCTCTGTTGAATTTGTTGATTTAATGGATATATGCCAACATGCTTCTGATGATGATACATTCAACTGAGATAAGATACATTGTTAGCAAAAAAAAAAAAAACTGGAGATTAGAATTGAAACTGAATGCATAAATCAATAGCCTTGATACCATAGAAATGATCACCAAATGTGCAGGCTCAATATTAGAAGAAAGCTATAATCCTTTTTCTCTTCAAACAAGAAAGGAAAAGGAAAGCAAGGTAGATAGTAGTACTAGATACTGATGTTCTCTAGGCAAAAGACATACAGAAATTACATTTCATGATATTGCTAGGTTTCTACAATATTCCTGATAATGCATCATCAGCAAAAACCAAAATAGTCTGGAATCAGAACAAGTTCACGTTCTCCGTGGCAAAAGTCTTGAGAGGAAGAAAGCTTGGGGTGTAAGTGGTTGAGCTTCTGAGAGTACTGAATCCCAATCCACACAGATTAACTTCTCGAATGGTTTCATTCTTGCTGGAATAGAATAGCAGTTTGTCCCTTCCCAATTCCATCAGAATATCACCATCATTGAAAACTTTGATGGGGTAAAGGAATCCTAGAAAGACCTCCTTATAAGCTTTTCGGATGACAAATTCCTTAGTCCAAGAGTTCACATCACCGTAGTCCTTCATCAACCAGATATCAATCTCATAAGAACACGCCATCTCATCAGTTGAATTCTCGCATACACAAAGGCAATCCCTTAACAGAGTCAAGCGCCTAGATTTATGAGAATCGTGAATAGGAGGAGTAGAAAAGGAGCTAAAAATTTCTGTTTCAAGATCAAGGACAGAAATCAGGCAAGAGGGGCGTTTGTACGCCAGGAAATGAAGATTCCCACTCAGAAATACGCCTTTACAGTCAACATACATGAGCTTCTTACGAGAAGCAATATTTCTCCAAGATCCAGTTCCAACAGTGTATACTTGACACTTAAATCCATCACATTTGAACCTCCGAGGTACTGGCAGTTTTTCATCAAGGTAAATCATGACCACCTTGTATAGCCCACTCATTTTGCTCACTCCAAATCCATATGTATCCAGATGAAGCATAGGTTTCGAATAGGTCTTTCGAGGGGAAGGGAGTTTGATATATTCGTGAGTGATCGGATTGCATAGTAAAAGATCACCACAACGATCAGAGTCTAAGTTAGCTTGATTGCACAGGAAGAGCAAACCATTAACCGAACTGTGCAGTGGCTCGTGAAAAGGGAGGTTGACGTTGAAGACTACTTTCCAAGGATGCTTGTCACAGTTAGGATCAGCCTCATCTACAAATTCAACGATTTTGAATTGCTTTGACTGCGTTCCTAGCTTTAAGACAGCAAGGCCAGGGGCTGATTTAGAAAGATAGGATTTGACAAACTCTGGAGTTGTGAGAAGGCCCAGCCATGGCTTACAAACACACTTGCAACACATAGTTGTTCGAATAGGGAGTCTTGAGAGGATATTGACTGTGATTTCTGATGGGAGATTTGTGAAGAAATTTTGCTCCATTTTGGGATGACGGACAGCTTCTCTCTGTTTCCTGATCAAAGCAGTACCAACATCCTAATGTGAGATATAGTAACACTGTAACATTTGATATTTCATCAGATTGTAAACTTGAAAACATCACACCAACTGTGATCCAATGAAAATATACAACATCCAATGCAGTATGATACTCTATTAGTGACTTGCAAAAACTACATCCATTTCAGGCCTAACTCCCCATCCATAATCTGCTACATGTAATAAAAATATATCTTATTACAACAACTCCAACAGTAATGTTCTTATTATCAATATCTTAATAAAATTCTGATATCCTTAGAGAAAATATGATGTTGAATAGAAGCAAGAAATAAGCCAAAACAGAGGACAAAGAAATTGCTCAAATGGTGGTTCTCCTCAATGTGCTTGACTGTGGGAAAAGGGAAAATAAAAATAAAAAAATAAAAAAATGCAGTACCAAAATCTTGATCTGACTCTCTGAGAGATTTACAATTGCATAATAGTAGTATGAAATTTTATCAGATAACAAACAGAAATACATACATCAAGTGCGTTCCGAAAAATACAAAATACAACACAGGTGCGCTGAGTAGCAAAAACAACATCGCCTAAACCCTAACCCATCAAGAAACTATCGACAAATTATTTTGGCAGACATGCTATGTCTAACAACTTTTGCAGGAAGGCGAAAATACACAATATGCCACATGTTATGCAAAATATATTTCTCACAGCTCCAACAACACCATTCAAATCAGCAATACACTATAGAAATTCCTATAATCTGCAGATAAAATATCATGTTCGCAGAAACAAGCACAAAACAGAATTATACAAAATTGCTCAAACGGTGGTTCCCCATAATGTACAATGCTCAAAATCAGAAGAAAAAACTATTATAGGCTAAACGAATAGGTTGAGAGCGAGTGAGAGAGAGGCATATACACGCTTACATCCAGATTTATCTTTCCGAGAAAAACTCCAGAAACGAGCAAAAACTCTAAGCACTAGTTTGAAGAAGTTCCAAAGTGAAATATAGCGTATTCACTCGCTTAGAAAAAGCAAAAAACAGAAGAACAAAGAGATGTCCAATGTAAAAGTAGAAGGTCAGAGTTCACTCACCTCTGGAAAATGCTGCGGGGGACGGCGGATCTAGACGGCGCCGCCGCTCGAAAATGGTAGTTGGCCGTACTGTGGTTAGGAGCAGGAAGGAGATGAGGGCAGAGCTCAAAAATCAAAATGGGCCGAGAAGAATGAGGGTTTAACGGAACATTTAAATGTTAAATAAAATATATTTTTACATAAATATTGTTCATGAAATTCCAATTTCACCCCTTCTACGTTCGTCCACAAAATTTCTTTTCACTCTGGGTGGACTCGAGTCTAAGCAACTTTTTTGAATTTGAGCAATTCTTTTTTCTTTTTTTAATATTTTTTTTGTTTAAAAGAGAACTATTAATAGTATTTTTTATTTTTTATTTTCTCTCTTAACTCGAAATCTTGAACCTTATAGAACATAAACAATTCTTATATTTGACATAAACATGATCAGAATTTCATTTCAATTACGATCACCAAAATTAATAAATTATAAACATTTTTTTAATGATGACGTGTTTATAAAATTGAGTTCAATTTTGACTAACATTTCAAGTTGGCTATAATTTCAGTAGACTAACTAAATTATGATTATGATTAAAATCTATGCATACAATCAAAATAACCAACGAGAATCATTTAATATTTAATATTGCAATTTTTAAGTAAAATAATAATAATAATAATAATATTACTTCCTCGTTCCACATGGGTAGTCAATATTTCTAGTTTGGGATGTCCCATATGAGAGGTCATCTTTCCTCAATTGATAATTAATTAGCCCAATAGGAAAGGTATAACTCATGTAAACCCATCACTTTATTCACACAATAGATAATGCATTGGTTATTGTGTTGAAAATAAAAGTGACTATTCATGTGGAAAGAAGGGAGTATTATCTACTCCTTCTGTCCCGCTCGATATGGCTTGGTTCGTGAGAGCGAAACAAGCCATATCAAGCGGGACGGAGGGAGTACTTCAAAAATGAAAGTTTTGCTACAATTTATATAACAATATTTGCATGAATTTTATTAGAAAAATAAGAGAGAACGATGGTAGCATTTGTCGATGAGTTGTCGTATTTGTTTCCTGTCTCAAATTATTTGTTGAGATCATTGTAATGAATAAACATATTAAGACGATTTAGGAGGTATTTGGTTAAGTTTATTTGAAGGAAAGATTCTTGTCTATTGATCTTATAAAATCCCATTTAAATTTGACAAATTAATGTAAATACACAGCAGGCTAATATGGGAAAAATCCAATCCAACATGGTTTGGATGACATATATATATATCAAACAAGATAACATACATTGCTAGTGAAATATAACTGAAGAATTCATCATAAAAAGAACTATATGTTTACATTTAATCAAAGGGAAATGAAATAATAAAAAAACAACTAGTCTTGAATCAGAATGAGGAAACATTCTCCATCTCAAAAGCCTTAAGAGGAAGAAAGTTGGGGGCATAATCGGTTAAAGTGCTGAAAGTATAGCAGCAGTACGGAAAGAGGGAACCGTTGATGAAAAACTGTAAGTGAAGGGAACAAATTCAAGCGGGTCGATTTCTTGAATAGCTTTAGTCTTGGTGGAGTAGCATAATAGTCTGGTCCTTCCCAATCTCAACAGAATGTCACCATCTTCGAAAACTTTGATGGGGCACAAGAAACCTCTGAAAACGTTCCAATTCATTTCGACAACGATAACATCCTTTGTCCATGATTTCTCATCTCCATATTCCTTCATCAACCACACATCAATCTCATAGCCAGGCCTAGTCCACTCCGTGTTTGAATTATCGCATACACATAGGCAATCTCTCAAAACACAGGCTCCTTTTCTTGTAAAGATCATGGCGAGGAGGAGGAGTGAAGGTGCTGAAAAGTTCCGTTTCAAGATCAAAGCAAGAAATTCGTGACGAATGATCACGTGCCAGAAAATGGAGATTTCCATTCAGAAATGCACATATGGTGAACTCTTCTTCATACTTGAGGGGGCTACTTGAGGCAATTGTTCTCCACTTTCCAGTTCCAACTGTGTAGACTTGGCATTCAAATTTATCACTATTGATGATATATGGAGGATATCCAAATAAGGTGGTTACTTTGCGAGAAATCCTAACCAACTTAAATTTGCCAGTGGTTTTGCTCATTCCAAATCCATAGACCTCATGCTCATGAACCTTAGGATCAAAGGAATGCCGTCGAGGAGAAGGAAGCGTGATTGGATTGCATAGGAAAAGATCACGATGCATGGAGAGTAGTGGTTCGCACAGAAAGACCAAACCGTTCACTGAACTATGCAATGGCTCGGGAAAAGGGAGGTCGAAGTCTCTTCCACAAGTTCAATGATTCTGAATTGCATCGACTGCGTTCCTTGCCTAAAGACAGCAAGGCCTGGGACCGATTTAGAGTGATGGGGCTCGATAAACTCACGAGTCGAGAGAAGATCGCGCCACGGTCTACAAACACACCGGCAGCTTATAATGGTTTGAACATGGAGTCTTGAGAGGATATCTAATATGATTTCTGATGGTAGATATTTGAAATAATCTTTCCCCATTTTGGATTTAGGGGAACTTTTGCTGTCCTTATGAAAATTTTAATTACCTCCCTACCAAAGAAATCAAGTAGGGTAGTTATTATTAAGAGTTGATCCCAAAAAGTTCAACCTTAGAACTATTTCATATATTCTCTTAATCAGAACTCAAAAGTAAAAAAAATAAAAATAAAGAGCAAAAGCTGTAATAGAGTTGTAGGTTTTAGAGGCATGAACCCTAATCCATTCCATATACTGTACATTATTAAGCAAATAGGGCAAGGCTAATAACAATATACGCGAGAAACAATTATATATATTCCGAACATATTTTCTTACAGAAACTCCAACAAATTTACCAAAAGATTACAAGCACTAATTTATAAAAATCCCGAAAAACATAATTATATAATCAAGCCAAAAACTGCGAAATACATGATTGTCGAATTAAAAAAATAGAAGCTCACGGTTTTCCTTCTAGATAAAACGGCGGAGATATAGTAGCTACGGTGGCGCTGCGGCCGTGGCCACGGTGGATGCCGATCTTAATAGGGCGAATTGTAATGGTTGGAATGACGAATAAATAAAAGTGTCCACCTTTCTATAATCATTAGTATAGTAGTATTATCTAATTCTATTATTATTGGGATACACTTGCATCAATCCGCACTCACATTGTGGTCCATTAAATATTTTTATAAAGCCTTATTATTTTGAGTTGTGAGCCAAGTGGATTAATTAGGCTAGATGATTGGGCCAGATGATTTATTTTGTTTTCAAGGCTTGACCAGACTATGCGGCCGGACTAATACAAGTTTTTGTCATTATAATTAAAAGAGTCTATTCTTATAACTTTTTTGCCTAATACGCCCTTATTATAATATATATTATAATGGTTATAATGTTTCGTAAATATAAGATAAAGACTTGCATGAGGCCGGCCGTATGATGTGATCAGCCTTTGAAAGCTAATAAATTACTACTTGATACAATCTATTACTTGTATTGTCTTCAATCGTAGGCCTGTTAGATTGTGGGTTTGCGGTTAGGCCGACAATATTCTAATATTCAGAAAATTTGCAGTATTGTATTACTATTAGAACTCTTCATCTATATCCAAATATATAAACAGCCTATGGAAAGACCCGATTTTATTTCATGGTGGTGTGGAGTCATATACTCGTATTAGAGAAACCGCATACTTACTTTTGGTGTACTCTTTGATAGTGCCTTGGTGGTTGACTAAATTGGTACCTCGTCTCCTTCTTTATACGCGTATAAATACTTTCAATTGAAAAAATAAGTGGATTTTATGATGAGCTTGATTAAAACCTACTTTCTAGCATGATATTAAAGGTTATTGCTTTAGTTTTCTTGATAATTGTTTACCGAGTTAATATCATTAGGGGTGAGCAAATTATTCTAAAAACCGAAAACCAGGCCAAACTAATCCGTTATATTGAATTCGATTAAGTTAGTTTGGTTAATTCAATTTAAGATTTTTTTTTTTTTTTTTTTTTTTGTTTTTTCGTTTTGGATCGGTTTGAAATAGGATGATACTAAAAAGGGAAAAAGAGCAACACTAAACCAGAATCGAAACATCTCTAAATGCTGATACTGTCTCCAAATTCAAGCAAAACAGTCCTCGAATCAGAACGAGCTTACATTCTCCATTTCGAAAGTCTTGAGAGGGAGAAAGCTCGGGGCGTAAATCGCCGTACAGCTGAAAATATTGCGATCCAGTCCTGAGAGATCGACTCTTCGAATAGTTTTCGTCTTGCCAGAGTAGTACAGCAGCACTTTACCTCCCAGTTCCAGCAGTATGCCACCATCTTCGAAAACTTTGATCGGGCGAAGAAATCCTAAGAAATCATCCATATCTATTTTCCGAATGATGAATTCCTTAGTCCAAGACTTCACATCTCCATATTCCTTCATCAACCAGATATCGATCTCATAATCCGACGCGTACTCATCTTCTGAATTATCAGTACTGCATTTGTTTAAAGTAAATAAATACAGTAATTAGATTTAATTTTGGGTGGAGCAAGAGATGAAAGTGTTATGTAATGTGATGGAAATTGTATGATTTCAATAACAAGAAACTCTAGTTTTGTCAAAGATTTGATGGAAACAAGATTATCTTGGCTAATCCATACTTTATGAACTCACTAGTATATATTACCACTTCTAGAAAATGTCAATCCTTACATTTCCCATTTATTAATCTATCACCCATAATGAATGCCACTTTGCTTAAAGTTATGTGGTGGAATTCAATCAAATATATATACAGAAAGAAACAATGAGAACTGAACAAAGAAAGTTTTGGTGGAATCTCAAAAGCCAACAGTTAGATTCAATACAATTTTTTTTTTTGCAAAAAGTCATAAAACTTTGATATTTGAACATAGAGACAATCCTAAATTCTCAGAAAGACATAATCTCAATTGCATAAGATTACTCTAAAAGTGAAAATCACAATGAGATAACATTCTCATCCATCGGAAAGGTTTGAGTGGAAGAAAGCTTGGAGTATAAACAATGGGCTCGACATCGGGTGGGCGCGCCCACAAAATTAAAGCAAGGTAACTACTGACATGATCTTGGTAAAACGGGTACAAAACTTACATTTCATGATATAATCAGATCTATAACCACAAATCAGAATGAGCAAACGTTCTTCATTGCCAAAGTCTTGAGAGAGAGAAAGCTTGGGGTATAAATGGCTGTACTGCAGAGAGCATTCCTACCGAATCCAGACAGATCAACTTCTTCAATAGTTCTAGTCTTACTGGAATAGTACAATGGTTTTACGCTTCCCAATTCCATCAGAATGCTTCCATCCTTGAACACTTTGACGGGGCAAAGCAATCCTATATAATCATCCTTATTTTCCTTGCGGAGGACGAATTCCTTTGTCCAAGAGTTCACATCGCCATATTCCTTCATCAACCAGATATCAATCTCATAGCCACACATAAACTTGTCAAGTGAATTATCACATACACATAGGCAGTCTCTCAAAACAGACAGGTTCCTACGTCTGTGAGGATAGCGAAAAGGGGGAGCAACAAAGGAGCTAAAAAGTTCTGTCTCAAGATCAAGGCAAGAAACCAAATAAGTGGAGTCATTCTTCGCCAAGAAATTAAGATTTCCATTCAGAAACACGCCTCCACATTCTACACAGAGGAGGGGCTCATCAGAGGCAATTCTTCTCCACGATCCAGTTCCAATAGTGTAAACTTGGCACTCAAACTGACCACACTTGAACTCCGGATTTAGTGGTAGTTTTTCCACACAAAAGATCCTCACCACCTTATATTGGCCAGTGATTTTACTCACTCCAAATCCAAAAGTGTCGAGTTGAAGCTTATGTTGTGAAGAAACTTCTCGAGGAGAAGGAACCTTGATATATTCACGAGTGATTGGATTGCATAGGAAGATATTACCATAACGAAGGTAGCCACCTTTGCACAGAAAGAGCAAACCATTCACTGAACTATGCAGTGGCTCGTTAAAAGATAAGTCTAAGTTGAAGACTGTATTCAAATGATGCTCATCGCAGTTAGGATCAACTTCATCAACAAATTCAACGATCTTGAATGGCTTTAAGTGCATTCCCTGCTTATAGACAGCAAGACCAGAGATTGATCTGGAAAGATGGGATTTGATAAACTCCGGCATTGTGAGAAGATCGAGCCATGGCTTACAAACACACTTGCACCTCATAGTGCATTTTGCAGGGAGTCTTGAGAGGATGTTTAATATGATTTCTGATGGAAGATAAGCGAAAAAATCTTGGATCATTTTGGAATAATCAGCAGCTTTCCTCTGTCTTCTTGATTTTCTAATACCCGATCAATGCAAACACATAACAAAACTAAAACCTTAATATGAGAGATTTCACATACAATCTGATATAATATAAGATTGTAAAGCCAAATGTGTTCCCAAAAAAAAGTACAACAAAATGTAGGATATTATATCAGCGAGTGTTAAACTAAATCTATTTTAGGCCTAGACCCTAACCCATTTGGAAAATTATCGACAAATTAATATGGGAAATTTGGTATGCCTAATAACAATTTCTGCAGGAAGCAAAAACACACAATCTGCTACATGATAATTATCCAAATTTATCTTGTTAAAGCAACGCCAAAATTGTTCAAATCGTCAAAATCTTAAAGAAATTCCGAAAACCCATAGAAAATTATCATGTTGACTACAAAATTGTCTTATTTTTACAAAATACAGGAAACGAGGGGGAAACAATGTCCAAAAGCGAGAGAAAAATAGGCTAAATTAGGTTGAGAGAGAGTGAGATACATACAGGCTTAGATCCAAACTCATCTTTCACGGAACAACTTGAAGAAATGAGTAAAAAGTACAAGCACTGATTTAAAGAAATTCCGAAGGGAAAATGGAGCATATTGACTAAGACAAAGCAAAAAAAACAGAGTCGAATGTAAAAGGTACAAGCTCCTGGTTTACCTTCTCGAGAATGCGGCGGAGATGGGCGGATATAGACGGCGCCGCCGCTTGGAAGTGGCGGTTACCGCTGTCGGTATTTCAAAGGCAGGAAAGAGAGGAGAAAATGGGGGCGAAAATTCAAAATAGTGTGTAAAATGGAAATTTTCAAATATTTAGTACTGTAGTAATAAACTCCAACTTTTTTTTTTTTTTTTTTTTTGAGGTAATAAACTCCAACTTAATAAAAGTACTATTGGTGTAATGCGAAATTTCACTCCTTCCACTAAAACACAACTGAAGGTTATCAACAAAATTCTTATTTTTTTTTAATCGGGAAAATGGAGTATTATAGGTAAATAAAATAAATTCATCTAATGTTGGGTGGACTGAAATTTAAAGGTCTAATTAAGCCGAAATAATAAAATTGTAACCATTGTCAAAAGACATGCACAATTTCAATTACACGTCATTAAAGTTTAACCAAGTTCTTTTTAATGATAATTTGTATTTGTATATGAATACAGTTCGAATTCATATTTTAGCCAATTTTCGACCAACATTTCAAGTTGGCTATAATTTAAAAGAACTAAATTAAGATTAAATTGATAAAATAAAAGATAACCAATAATTTTTTCATGTATACTACTACCTTTATCCCATTGTATTAGTCATCTTTAGATGAACACAGAAATCAAGAAAGAAGGGAATATGTAGCTATAATCATTTCTAAGGAGAGATAGTTAATTGTAGTAAAGTATTTTTTGCCATTTAAGGAAATAGCTATAATATTGTGGAACAGACCAAAATGGAAAAATGCTCTAATATAAAGGGATAGAGGTAGTACTCCCTCCATTTCATCTAAATTGACACCTTTCTTTTTGGTTTTTCTGGCACGTTTTTCCACGCTTCTCGATGATGGCTTTTAAAATGGATTTTTAAAGAATTCTTTCTTTTACGGGATACTACGACAGTCGTAGTATCCCGTAAAAGAAAGAATTCTTCAAAAATCCATTTTAAAACCTATCATCGAGAAGCGTGGAAAAACGTGCCAGAAAAGCCAAAAAGAAATGTGTCAATTTAGATGAAATGGAGGGAGTATATACAATAGACCAAGTTTAAAATTGGGAACATTATGCATTCTCCATCCAATATCTTATTTTGTACTTTAAATAATACTCTCTGTTTTATCGAAGTTGAGGAGTTTCATAACTTATACCTCATACATATTCAGAAAATGCATCAACTTTGTTAAGATGGAGGGAATACCCTATTTCGGTTGATTAATGAATAATATGCCAATAATGCTTCTCATGATGATGATACATTCAACTGGATAAGACGCTAATAGTAAAAAACTGAAGATTAGAATTTTACTCAATGCATAGATCAACTTTAGAAGAAAGCTATGATCCTTTTTCTCTTCATACAAGGTAAGAATGCTACGCATAATCAAGAAAGGAAAGCAAGGTAGATACTGATGTTCTTTCTCTAGGCAAAAGACATACAGAAATTACATTTCATGATATTACTAGATTTTCTCCAAGATCCCTGATAATGTTTTTCATTTCATCAGTAAAAAAACAAAATAGTCTCGAATCAGAACAAGCTCTCATTCTTCGTGGCAAAAGTCTTGAGACGAAGAAAGCTTGGGGTGTAAATGGTTGTGCTTCTGAGAGTGCTGCTGCCAAATCCACACAGATCAACTTCTCGAATGGTTTCATTCTTGCTGGAATAGTATAACAGTTTCTTCCTACCCAATTCCATCAGAATGTCACCATCTTTGAAAACTTTGATGGGGCAAAGGAATCCTAGAAAGACCTCCTTATAAACTTTTCGGATGACAAATTGCTTGGTCCAAGAGCCCACATCACCATAGTCCTTCATCAACCAGATATCAATCTCATAAGCACACGTCATCTCATCATCTGAATTGTCGCATACACAAAGGCAATCCCTTAGCACAGACAAGTGCCTAGATTTATGAGAATCATGAAAAGGAGGAACAGAAAGGGAGCTAAAAAGTTCTGTTTCAAGATCAAGGCAAGGAATCAGGTAAGAGTGGCGTTTGAGCGCCAGGAAATGAAGATTCCCATTCAGAAATGCGCCTTTACAGTCAACATACAGTAGCTTCTTACGAGAAGCAATTTTTCTCCAAGATCCAGTTCCAACAGTGTATACTTGACACTGAAATCCACCACCTTTGAACCTTTGACCTACTGGCAGTTTTTCATCAAGGAAAATCCTGACCACCTTGTATCGCCCACTCATTTTGCTCACTCCAAATCCGTAAGTATCCAGATGAAGCATAGGTTTAGAATAAGTCTTCCAAGGACAAGGGAGCTTGATATATTCGCTAGTGATCGGATTGCACAGTAACAAATCACCACCACGATCAGAGCCTGTGTTCGCTTGTGTGCACAGGAAGAGCAAACCATTAGCTGAACTGTGCAGTGGCTCATGAAAAGGGAGGTTGAAGTTGAAGACTACTTTCCAAGGCTGCTCATCACAGTTAGGATCAGCCTCATCTACAAATTCAACAATTTTGAATTGGTTCGAATGTGTTCCTTTCTTAAAGACAGCAAGCCCAGGGGCTGATTTAGAAAGGTGGGATTTGACAAACTCTGAAGTTGTGAGAAGGCCGAGCCATGGCTTACAAACACACTTGCAACACATAGTGGTTCGAGTAGGGAGTCTTGAGAGGATATTGACTGTGATTTCTGAAGGGAGAGTTGTGAAGAAATCTTGCTCCATTTTGGGATGATGGGCAGATTTTTTCCGTTTCCTGATCAAAGACAACAAATTGCAGTACCAACATCTTAATGTGAGAGATATTAACATTGTAAATTTGATACTCCATCAGATCGTAAACTGGAAAACGTGACACCAACTGTGTTCCAATGAAAAAATACAACATCAAATGTAGCATAATGATACTCTATTAGTGAGTAGCACAAACTGCATCCGTAATCCTCATCCATTCGGAAAATTATCCACAAATATTTTGGCAAATTTGGCATGTCTAATAACAACTACTGCAAGAAGCAAAATACATAATCTGCTACGTGTAATAAAAATATATCGTCTTACAACAACTCCAACAACAATGTTCATATTATCAATATCTTATTAAAATTCTAATATCCTTATAGAAAATAGGATGCTGACTAAAAGTAAGAAATAAGCACAAAACAGAGGGGACACAGAAAATAGTGGTTCTCCTTAATGTGCTTGAGTTTGAGTTTGGGAGAAGGGAAAACAATAAGCAGTACCAAAATCTTGATCTGACTCTCTGAGATTTAAAATTGTATAATATGAAATTTTAACAGATAGCAAACATAAGAATATAACAACAAGTGCGTTCCGAAAAATAAAAAATACAGTACATCACAGGGTGGATACTCTATCAACTGAGTGGCGAAAACAACGACTTTAGTCCTAAATAGTCCTAAACCCCAACACATCAAGAAAACTATCGACAAATTCTTTTTGCATAATATGCTAAATGTTATGCAACATCACAACTCCAACAACACCAGATACCCATAATACGAAGATTAAATATCATGTCCGCTCAAAATCGGAAGAAAAAACTATTATAGGCCAAATGTAAAGGTTGAGAAAGAGAGAGAGAGGTACATATCCATATTCCAAGAACAACTCCAGAAACGAGCAAAATCTCTAAGCACATTTGAGGAAATTCCAAAGGGAAGTATGGCGTATTAACTCGCTTAGAAAAGGCAAAAAACAGTGGAACAAAGAGATGTCGAATGTAAATGTTAGCTCAGAGTTCACCTCTAGAAAATGCTGCGGGGGACGGCGGATCTAGACGGCGCCGCCGCTCGAAAATGGTAGTTGGCCGTACTGTGCTTAGGGCAGGAAGGAGATGAGGATAGAGCTCAAAATAGGCTGAAATTTGAATAGAATGAGGGTTAAACGGAACGTTTGAATATTAAATAAATAAATTCCACATAAATATTGTGAATTTCCAATTTCGCCCATTCTACTAAAGCGCTCGTCGACAAAATTTATTTTTATTTTTATTTTTACTTCTACCAATTTAAGCATAATACTAGAACTGTATCATTTCTAATTATTTGACATGACACACAAATTGAGAATTTCAATTACGATCACAACAAATTTATAAATTATAGTAACAATTTTTTTTAATGATGACGTGTTTATGAAATTGAGTTCAATTTTGATTATATATGTAGATTGACTAATTTTATCCAACTTAATCAAATTTTCACTTTGAAGAATTACTAATCATATGATATGAATCCGATTCAAACATATGAGATTACTTTAATCCTAGCACATCCCATATATATATCCCAATAATTAAATTAATCTCACCTTCAAAGTAAAATCAATGCATTCAAACAAAATAATCAGCCAAATTACAAAGTTATGCTCATGAACTTATTTATTTATTTATTATTATTTATTATTTTTATTTTTATTTTTTTTAAAGGAGGATCATTAATAGTTCCTCATTTACCCCCAAGATGACTCAAACCCCTGACCTCTTAATTGGAGGGGAAACGTCTTACCAATTGAGCTGCGCATGAATTTTCATATAAGAAGGCATGTTTGGATGAAAGAAAAATAGCTAGTTTGTTGTTCGCTTCTTAATTTTTTTTTAATATAAGCCATACCAAATTTGCCAAAATCTTTTTGTCGATAATTTAATGCTCAAATTTGCCAAAAATTGTTGCCATAGTAGTCGATAGTCTCATAACCTATACTTAATGGGCTCTTGTTGCAAAATAAGGTAAAACACCCTTATCTAAGATCTCTCCTTTTGGCATTTCCTAAAACATCTTTTGTGCATTAGCAGTCTTGAGTTGTCTCTCGCCGGCATTTCCTCAAACACCTGCCTCTCGATCAGTTTCGTATCAGTGGCAGCCATCACATCATAGTCTCAGCCATCAAAAGTTTGAATATGTTATGATCAGTGCCATAGGAGGAGAATTTACTGTTGGGCTGAGAATTATGAACTCAAATGAAAAAAAGAAGTGTTGTGAAGCCCAAGTCCAACTATAAAAATAGGTTAATTTAGTAGTGGCCCGTTTTCTATGTTAGGGCACTGTTTATGCTACTTTATTTGAAGGCTATTTAGCCACAGTTTTGCCGAGAATGTAAAGCAGACGATTATCAATGAAACTATCTTTTCTTCTCTCTGTTTCCTCTATCTTCTTCCCTGTTTCTTCTCTTCTCTAACTGTATCTTCTTTCTTGGAGTTGGTGCTCACTCGAAGAGCTCTATTTATCAGTTAAGATCTTATCAGAATATTATTTCAAGTTAGCTAACACAAGAACATGCTAATATGAGAAAATGCCAACATTGATATGATGATGTACTGTTAGTGAATGCATATGATCACCTGATGTAAAGAAGGCTACACATTGTAAGATAACAAGAACTATTTGCATATAATCCAAGAATAAATTAAAAAACAACACAAAAAAATAGAAATGAAGCTCACATTCTCTAACGCAAAACTCTTGAGAGGAAGAAAGCTTGGCTTGAGAAGAAAAAACCTAGGGGAATAGAGGGGTTTAAGAGCATCCTTTTCCAATGCAGACATATCGAGTCTCGAATAGTTGTCGTCTTTGTGGAGTAGTATAGCAGTGTGCGATGGCCGCGACATGTCCATTCCATTAGAATGCCACCATCTCCGAAAACTTTGATGGGGAGAAGATGCCCTTCAAATGCAAGCCTAAATTCTTTGCTGATGATAAATTACTCCGTCCAAGCTTTCTCATCTCCATATTCCTTCATTAACCAAATATTAATCTCATAATCAGCACAAGCCTTATACCTATGATCAGAAGTATAAGCATACGCATAGGCAGGGACGAAGCCAGGGGGGGGGCAGGGGGTCCATGGACCCCACTGGGGTTCATAAAAAATTCAGGGGTATATTAGTCATTTCATATTTTTATGTATAATTTTTCTATTAATATATAAGGATTTACAGCCGAAGTAATATTGATAGAAATATGCAGACCAGCGGGCAATGAGATTAGCTAAAAATCTCTTGTTTTTGTGTGAGGTCCAGGGTTCAATTCTCCTTGGCCTAGTTACTCTTCAATGCACATTTATTTCTTTCCTTTCTTTCATTTTTTTCCTCTAAATTTATTTAGATTTATCATTTTATTATTTACTCTTTAATGCACATATATTTCTTCCCTCTATGTTTTAATAATTACATTTCTTTCATTTTTTTTTCTCTAGATTTCTTGTTTTCTTTTCATCTACTCCTTATGGACAAACTACTATTTTTTTCCATTAAATTTTTATTAATTACATTTCTTTCAAAAAAATTCTTCCTTTCATCTACTCCCTAATCACATTTATTTTCTTTCATCTAATTATTTTTCAATAATCACATATTTTTCTACTAACTTATTCAAAAGAGAGCATATTTTTTTTCCTTTCATTCATTATTTAAAAGGATATTTTCCTTTCATTTATAATAATTTAAAAGGATTTTTTTTCTCTATTTAATTTTTAAATAATTATTAAAAGTCCCGGTATCAAAAATAATTATCAGATCACTAATGCACATCACCCTTTTTTTTTCTTTTTTTAAAAACAATTTTAACTATATACTACGATTTTTTTTTTATGTTGTTATAAGTTGGACCCCCCTGAGCCATATTCCTGGCTTCGTCACTGCGCATAGGCAATCCTTGAGAACACAAAAGGTCCTAAATATGCCAACATAGTGAAAAGGAGGAGTAGAAAAAGTGGTAAAGATTTCAGTCTCGAGATCAAGGCAGGGAATAGAGGAGCCTTCTCTAGCTTTCCAACCAATGAAGATTTCCATTCAGAAAGGTCCCTACCGTATCTCTGAAGTAATTGATCCGGAGCCAACCGCAGGCAATTCTTCGCCACGATTCCGTTCCAACAGTGTATACTTGGCACTCGAATTCATTATAATCATTGACCCCGAAAATCTCAACAGCCTTATATTGGCCACTCATTTTACTCACTCCAAATCCAGAACCGCGAAGAAATTCACATGTTTCTGAGGTAGAGGGAAGCTTGATGTATTCATGAGTCATTGGATTGCATATGAGAAGATCACCGCCTCGTCTGCACAAGAGAAAACCATTAGCTGTACTCATCAGCCGATCGTACGAGGGGAGGTCGAAGTTGAGGACGATAGTCATCGACGTCGTCATCTGCAAATTCAACGATTTCGTATGGCTTCGGCTGCTCTCCTCCCTTAACGAACGTGAGGCCCGGGACCGATTTAGAGAGATGAGAATTCGCGAATTCGCGAGTCTCGAGCAATTCGAGCCATGGCTTACAAACGCACTTGCAACTCATGATGGTTCGAATAGGGAGTCTTGAGAGGATATCCAACATGATTTCCGAAGGTAGATGACTGAACAAATGTTGGTCCATTGATTCTGGGAATATTGCCACTTCTGCTATGTTTTCTTGACCATGTAACTACCTGATTAAAAATAACAAGGAACAAAAAGGTGGTACCAAAATCTTAATCTGATTAAATAAATTAAACAAGTAGTCTCCGTTACAAAAATTAACCCAAATAGATACGAGAAAAAAAACACACACACACACACACGAAAATTGTTTACCTAATCTAAAACCAAAACTAATCTGCTTCTTCACAAACAACAAAAACAACCGCAATGAGATTATTAAGCAATGCATATAACACAGGAAATTCAATTTGACAAAAGTAGATCTCACCTCACAATTAATCGTTAGTATTGTGCGTAAAGTAATAATTAATCGTTAATGTTGTAATGGGCTTGGGATCTTCTATCCCAATTAATGTGTCCCGTGTCTAAAAATTTAATTTTTACTAGTTTTATGCAATTTTTTGTAATATTTTTTTTTTATAATGATTTGTTTAATTTAATAATTTTTTTTATAATGATTAGTTAATTTAATAATTAAAAATAGAAGCTCACGGTTTTCCTTCTGGATGGCGCTGCTGTTCTCATTAGGAGCCGATATATCTTTAATTAGGGCGAATTGAAAATTAGGTTGGAATAAATAAAAGCAACAATATTTAAATATATAGATCATTTCGAGTAAATTGTAGAATAACGTTTTCACCTAAAATTTTAATTTGTAGTAGTATTTTAATAAACTCTGTACGAAAAATCCATAATATTGTACCTGCAGTAAGACTCGTATTGTTAGAACTTAGAACGATAAAAATATTGTACACTGTTTTACTCATACGAAAGATCCATTAATACTGTATACTGTTCTCATTATTTGCAATTGCAACATTCTTAATATTGTTAGAGCGATAAAAACCAGTTTTGATCGATAGATAAACCCTTTGGTGATGCACGTTACTTTGCACGAACTTCTTCCAATATTATCGGCAACGGTTTTGGTTAAACATCATTGTACGCATGCATTAACTTAAATTTTAATTAGAGTCATCAATTTGTATACATTGTGTATTCACAATTTAATTCCCTCATATATGTAGCCTGTGTTTCCATACATCTTCATTAAGGAAACATAAATATTGTACCTGCAGATTTTTTTTTTCCCTTTTTTCCCACCAATAAATGTAAGCTACGGATCGAAAATCAGAAACACAGTACAAGATATGAAATAGGAAGATAACAAGATACGTTTGCATTTGATCTAAAAGAGAATTAAAAAAGAGCAACACTAAAATTAGAATCTAAACATCTCTAAATGCTGATACATACTGTCTCCAAATTCAAGCAAAACAGTCTCAAATCAGAACGAGCTTACATCCTCCATTTCGAAAGTCTTGAGAGGAAGAAAGCTCGGGGCGTAAATGACCGTACAGCTGAAAATATTACGATCCAGTCCAGAGAGATCGACTCTTCGAATAGTTTTCGTCTCGCTTGAGTAGTACAAAAGCTTGTTACCTCCCAGTTCCAGCAGAATGCCACCATCTTCGAAAACTTTGATAGGGCAAAGAAATCCTAAGAAATCATCCCGATCGACTTTCCTAATGATGAAATCCTTAGTCCAAGATTTCACTTCTCCATATTCCTTCATCAACCAGATATCGATCTCATGATCCGACGTGTACCAATCGGCCGAATTATCGCACACACATAGGCAATCCTTCAATATAGACAGGTTCCTGCATTTGTGAGGATCTTCGAGGGGTGGAGGAGAGAAGATGCTAAAAGTTTCCATTTCAAGATCGAGGCAAGAAATCGGTAAGATCGGCCAATACTCGCCAGAAATGAAGATTTCCATTCAAAAATGCGCCTACCGTGTCGTCTACATACTTGAGAGGGGTAACAGAGGCGATTCTTCTCCAGAATCCAGTTCCAACTGTGTAAACTTGGCACTCAAACTCATCAAATTTAGGCCGGAAAGGTTTTCGTAGTAAACCCTCACAGAAAATCCTCACCACCTTATGTTGGCCACTCATTCTGCTCGCTCCGAATCCAAAAGTCTCGAAACGAAACATGGGTGCGGAGGCAGGCTGTCGAGGAGAAGGGAGCAAGATATATTCACGAGTGATGGGATTGCATAGGTACAAATCGCAAGGGTGAGTGCCTTGCCTGCATAGAAAGAGCCAACCATTGACTGAACTATGCAGTGGCTCGTGACAAGGTAGGTCGAAGCTGAAGACTATATTCCAATGCTGCTCATCGTCACTGTTGAGATCAACAAATTCAGCAATTTTGTATGGCTTCGAGTGAGATTCGACCTCAAACATAGCGAGGCCCGGGATTGATTTGGAAAGATGGGATTTGACGAACTCGGGAGTAGTGAGAAGCTCGAGCCATGGTTTACAAACGCACTTGCAGCACATAGTTGTTCGAGTTGGGAGGCGGGAGAGGATATTAAATGTGATTTCCGATGGTAGATTTTCGAAGAAATCTTGGCTCATTTTGGAAATGGAGGTTGCTGCTAATTGGCTTTAACTTTAGAGACGAGTGGAAAACAAAGATTAAAACTTGATAGTAAGAAGTTATATATAGAGAGAGGAAAATGTGAAATGGTGGTTGCCGTTGATGTTCTTGAACGTGGGTGACGAGGGGAAGATAATGCTCAAAGAGGACCGAGAAAGTAGTAATGCCCTAAATTAAGCTGGAAATCCTCGATAACTCGCAACACTAAATTCAGAAATGCATTATAAAAAAAACCAAACAATAAAGAAAAGTTTTGGTGGAATTCAAACAATGCATAACTGATGTAATGTCTCAAACATAATAGCCAAATACAAATTTTTGCAGATCTTTTGATATTTGAACATTGAACATAGAAACAATGCTCAATTCAGATATACACTAAATAACATAAACTCAATTGCACCAGATTTACTCTAAAAAAAAGTTTGAAAATCAGAATGGTATAACGTTCTCCATGGTAAAGGTCTTGAGTGGAAGAAAGCTTGGAGTATAAATGGTGGGCTCGACACTGAGTGCCACCATGAAAGGCGATCCAGAAATTCCAATTACTCGAAGATTTCTAGTCTTGCTCAAATAGCTACACAGTGTGGAGCCGAGTGCATTCAAGAACAAGATGTCGCCACTTTTTTATATTTTGAGGGGCACGTGTAAGAGAACTTCACCATGCCACTGATTCTTGATCACAAATTGCTTTCTCCACGATTTATCATCTCCACATTTCTTCATCGACCATATCACAAAATGATCACCAGAATTATGACACAAACACAAACAATCTCCCAATGCACACAGCCCTGTACATCCATAACTACCATCAAGGCCAGGAAGGGAAAGTGCAGCAACACATTCAGTTTCAAGATCAAAGCAAGAAATCATTAGAGGTTGATTTTGCCCAAACTCACAAACAAACCAGTGAAGATTTCCATTAAGAAAAGCACATGAGCTCCTCCATTGGTACTAGAGTGGGCCCCCTCCACCTGCAACGCTTCTCCATGATCGTGTACACCTCACACTCACACGAAGTAGGTGCCTCATATCGATAAGTGTAAGGATTGAAATAATGTTGTCGGAACATCATAACCACCTTATATTGACCACTCACTCTGCTCATTCCGAATCCAACAGTATCAATCTTGAGCACGGGTAAGGATGCCAAAGCTCTTAGACGAGGAGGAAGACCAAGCTCGATATACTCACGAGTAATTGGATTGCATAAGAAAAGATTATGCCTCGCTTTGTTGAACAGGAATAGCAAACCGTTACACGATTGCAAACCATTGAACGAATCATGGGTTTGCATCGCACGAGGGAAGCTGAATTCGAAGAGTGTATTGCAGCGATGCACAGGGTTTCGAGTCTCTTCGAATTCGAGAACTTTGTATGGCTTTGAAGTTCTCGGGTCTTGAAAGAGAGCAAGACCTGGGACTGATTTGGAAAAATGGGAGTTGACAAATTCATCAGTCTTGATCAAATCAAGCCATGGCTTACAAACACACCTGCAGCTCACGATGGTTCGAACTGGGAGCCTTGAGAGGATATTTATGGTGATTTCTGAGGGGAGTTTTGTGAAGAAATCTTGCTTCATTCTGGGACATCTATGCGAATTTCACAAATCTCTTGGTTCTTGGATTCTTTACATCAACAACCTAATCAAAGCAAAACAGGGAGCATCTAATTTTTGAGTCTGATTATGAGGGACTTAACCTTTACTAATCAAACTTAGAGCAGCTAGAACATCAAATTTACTCAATTGTGGGATAAAAAAAATGCAACTATTATTCGCGGAGGAACTGAGAGCAAATATTTATCGATCTAAATTTAGGTCTAAATCATATTATCCTTACTTCGATGGCGAAGAAGAAATTAAGCAGTAAATAGTTGAGACCATACGATGAGATAACACAAAACTTAAAACTTTAAAAAAAAAAACAAAAAAAGGCAAAAATTAGAGGAATAGAACAAGACAAGATGATCTCACCCGAAGAGTTTTAACTCGAAAATCGTCGATAGTTTTCAAATGGTATGCGATTGGTAGCG
Organism: Mentha longifolia; assembly: GCA_001642375.2. Taxonomy (NCBI): domain Eukaryota; kingdom Viridiplantae; phylum Streptophyta; class Magnoliopsida; order Lamiales; family Lamiaceae; genus Mentha; species Mentha longifolia. Next base: position 6,367,622 of record CM038114.1, read on the forward strand.
GATGGCTGGGATTAGAAGGAAGAGGGCGGCGGCGCCATGGTGGAATCGCGACGGTGCTATGGTGGAAAAGAGCAATTAAGCGCTAAAATAATAGGGCCAATTCGATCCGCGCGATTCAGTTGGGCCAATTTTAATTATGAATGTACACAATTAACTATTAACTATAATCCCTTAAAAAAAAACTATTAACTATAATCATTAAAATGAAATAATAACTCATATAATAATATGTACTCTAGTGACGTGGTGGATTTGCATTTGCTTTTGGGTGAAAATCAAAAATACCCATTCAACAAAAAAATATAAATAATGCCCAGATTTTTTTCGATGAAATGATTGAGTGATGGTTAGGAGTATTAGTTCTGTAACTGCAGAAGAATTGTTGCATGGGATGAAAAATTGCTTAACTTAACTATGCAGAATTGCCTTCGTTGAGAAAATAATTTGATGATGAGCTTCTAGTAAAAAAAAAAAACAGTTTCAAAACTGAGTAAGCCCTAATTAATCCACAATGCGAACCAAAATAGAATCAAACAGTTATTAACAGAGACCATAATATAAATCACAGAATAAAATTACTGTTGAGTCAAGCGAGAATAATTGGTCTTACCCGACTCAAGATTTTCCAAAAATGACGGAGGGGACTGGCGGCGGCGGCGGATTTGTGAGCGGAAAGAAAACCCTACCTAAAATCACACCAACTTGTTTTAGGTTTTCTATTGACATTTGACATTCACTTTTATCGCTTTCATTAATTTTATCCTTATAAACGTCGTTACTTAGAAATTATAGTAAAATCCTTAAAAAAAAGGAAAGAAATTTATATAATTCAAACTGTATAATACATCTAAGTAATATGCCCCGCGCCAAGCCGAATATGTGAGTCTAGTTTCCAAACAAAGAAGAATAGACAACCGAGCTAAGGCTAATATTTTTTTGACATGGTTGTTAGTTATGATTGAGATCATAACTATTTTTCCAGATATAGCTATAATTATTTTTCCAAAGTAAGCTACAATGCTGTAGACATAAAAGACTTCAAAATAGTGAACCAACTTTCATTCAATTTCACAAATAATTGAAAATATACTTTAGGACCGATCGATTTGTTTCAAGGCCAAAAATAAATAAATAAATCACTCCTGCCCAAATAAACAAGATAACTGATCATGAAAGATGTTCAAATTTCTAAGAATCCAAAGAAAAAACATAAACTCGCTAACATAATATCACTCTAACAAGATAAATTTAAACACTAGAAATTAAAATGAGGTGACATTCTCCAACCCCAAGGTCTCGAGCGAAAGAAAGCTTGGAGTATAAGCAACATAACTTCTACACTCTTCAAGAACACCATATTCTCGAATAGTTTTACTCGCCTTCGAATAGCAGAATAGTTTGCTAGAAGTGGACAAAGCCAATAATAGGTAACCATCTTTGAAAGCCTTGATTGGGAAAAAGTTTCCCCAATGCTTACGAGGAAGCGGTATCTTGATGACGTATGCCCTTTCCCAAGAATCACCATCTCTATCCTTCATCAACCATATAACAATCCCATCCATGGCTGAATTATCACTAAAACACAAGCGATCCCTCAAAGAAGACAGACAGTATACCCAGATACGTAGACGGAAAGGCGGGACGAAAGAAGTAAAGGTTTCGCTTTCAAGATCGAAGCAAGAAATCTGCGGCTTATCGATAGGATCAAATACTATCCAATGAAGATTTCCATTAACAAGCACACCTGCAACATGATTTTGATAATCGAGCTCGCTCCCGTCTTCGATGATTCTCCATGACCCTGTTCCTAGAGTGTAAACTTCGCACATAGGTTTAGTAACCCCAGTCAGTTTAGATTTTTCGTGGAAAACACTAACAAGCTTGTACTGGCCACTTATTTTGCTCGCTCCGAATCCGAATGCAGCATGCTCGATTACAAGATCGGCATAGGACTCTTTCGGAGGAGGGAGCTTGACGTACTCACGAGTGATTGGATTGCATATGAAAAGATTACGAGGAATGTTTTCATTAGGGTTGAACAAGAAAAGCAGACCATTAGCAGAGGCATGCAGTGATGCAGCATGGGGGAAGGTGAAGTGTGAGAGTGTAGTGCAATGATGGCCGGAGTTTTTAGTATCTTCAAATTCAACGATTCTGCAGCTTTTCTTGTCTTCAACAATGGCGAGGCTGCAAACGGATTTAGAGAGATAGGATTTGACGAACTCCGGAGTCTCGATTAATCCGAGCCAAGATTTGCAAACATTTGCAGCTCTTGGTGGTACGAAGAGGGAGCCTTGAGAGGATGTTGATGTTGATTTCAAGAGGGAGATTTCTGAACAAATCTTGCTTCGTTTTGGGATTTAGTTTGGTAGATTTGGGTGATGGAGGGTCCATTTGGAGTACATATATTTCTCTAAATCTCCATCCTGATCAAAGAAATATAGTAATTAAATATATCCAGTTTATATTCATCAAAACGGATTTAGCCCTAAAACACAACTTTTGTTCTGGCAATTAACCTTAACAATGAGATCTAAAACATGCAGTATAGATTAACACATAATGTAATAAAAAAAAAAGATCAGAAATAGTGGATAAATAAAAGATGTGGGAAAACAAGATCTGACCTTCGAGTGGACTTTTCTTGACTGCTGGAATTGGAGGCAAGGCGGTGTCGGCACGGCGGAATCGTGGTGCAGTGGGAAGAAAATGAAAACCTAGTGAAAATGAAAACTGAAAAATTAACCGACTCTTTTATTATAAAGTTTGATAGGGCTTGGAATATATATAAATGGGCCCAAGGTTGAACCATGATTTGCAACTCATAATGGTTAGTTGAATTTCTTTTTTTCTTCTTCTTCATTTGGAAATTTCACTTTCTTGGTTCTTGACTTGTTGATTCTTCACTACCCTGGTCAAAGAAAAGCGGTGGTAGTACTAGTTTTAGAGTGTTGGATTTGAGAGATTAGTCAGTCAAACACGATAATCTAATCGATATATAAATCAATCAAGGGTGCATTCGAATCAATCAAGCCGCATGGTGCGGTCAGTCGGATTTTAATTGGATCCGAATCCGCACCAATCCGACTTGATCCTCATCATATTACCTTAATTTGAAAATTTAAAAAAGTTGACAATTTTTGTTAAAGATAATTAACATTTTTTATTGACGACAATTGAGAGAATAATACTCTCTCCGTCCACCATCTTTAGACACTAATACCATATTGGGACGTCCACCATCTATAGACATTTTTCATTTTTAGTATTGGGCCCCACAACTTTGACACTTTACACTTTAACATTTTATCACTTTAACACTCACAAAAATTTTAGAGGGACCTACAATTATTATACTTTAACACATTAATTTATTAATATCATCACAATACATTAAACTCTGTTCTAAAATTTTTGTGAATGGAGGGAGTAATATTTTATGTCGTGGAGGTTACGTAACAAGGGATAACAAAACAGAACAAGTGTATGTTTAAATGTAAGATTCTAATTTGCATAACAGAAAATTAAAAGAGCTCACACATTCTGATTTCCCTGTAGCAAGGATTTGAGGGAAACAAAATTAGGTGTATAAATGGCTACGCTGCAGATACCATTATTGCTCAACTCTAGAAGAGGAGCGTAAAGTCGAGTAGTTTTCTTCTAATCGATATATATATATATATAAATAAAGATTTGTATTAGTCCGGCCGCACAGTGCGGCCAAGGCTTGAAAGCAAAATAAATTATTTGGCTCAATTAATCCCCTTGGCCCACAATCCAAAAAGAAAGTCTCATAAAAATATTTAATGGATCTCAATGTAAGTATATGATACGATCTTTGCCAACCGTATATCGAACACGCAAGCAGAAGACTCGATAGATATAGATGAAAATCCCAAAACCTCTAACATCGAATCCAAGAAGTGATATAGGCCAGATAAACTCCCTATACCCCAACGTGGTATTGCCTTAGCAACTCGGGGACGATGAATGACACACGAACGAGTGATGATTGACTCGTCGATTCGCCGGATAAAGAATTTCTTGGTCACACCAAAAGAAATTCAAAGATAAATCTCGTGGGCCAAGGATTGAAGATGACATGGGCTGAAGATGGAAGAAGTTTAATTTTTATTTTTATTATTAGACGGCAAGGATCGTATTAATATAGACTGATGCAAGTGTCTCCCATATATAAATCAATCAAGGGCGCATTCGTATCAATCAAGCCGCATGGTGCGGTCGGTCGGATTCTAATTGGATCCGGATCCGCACCAATCCGACTTGATCCACATCATGTTACCTTAATTTGAAAATTTAGAAAAGTGAAAATTTTTGTTAAAAGACAATTGACTTTTTTTATTGACGACTGAGAATAATAATATTTTATCTCGTGAAGGTTAGAAGATATTTTTATTAGGGTTAACCCTAAAAGTAACCACTTTGATATAGCAAACCCAAATACTAGCCACTCATATAAAAAACACATATACTAGCCACTTTTTATGTTAATTGTCGTATTTGCCTTAATGAAATTAACCAAAACATAAAAAAGGAAAATAAGAAACAAAAAAGAATGCAAACTAAACCTAATTCATATCAGACGCCACCCCAATTAATCTCCCCCGCCTCTACAATTCCCTAATCTCCCTAGCCTCATCCAAAGATCTCATTTTCAGATCTTAAAATGAAAGAACTTCCACCGCCGCTGCCAACGAGGTACTGCAATATTGTTATTTTCCTGCATCCAACTGCCGCCGTTTCTTCTCCTTCTTCTTCTTTACACGACCGTGCATATGATACACGAGTTCGTCGAATCCAAAGTCGTGTATTTGTGAAATAATGAATTGTTGTTACCATTTTTCATAGATCCGCCGCCTCTCGTCCCATATTTCTCGTACGCCATGTCTCACCAACTCTCCATGGCCAGATTTTTAGTATAAATGCACGAATCACGAATATAAGAGTCGAGCATTCATATATTCTTCATGTATTCGTGTATTTATGAAATAATATTGAACTTCTGCCACCATTTTCCTTAGATCTGCTGCCTCTCGTCCCATAATTGTTCGTCCGTCATGTTTGACCACCTTTCCATGGCTAGATTTTGGTATAAATGCACGAATCACGAATACACGAGTCTGACATTCATGTATTCGTGTATTCATGAAATTGTTGAAACAGATTCCAATGATAACTCGCAGTGATCACCGGTAATTCAGTCGTGAAATGAGGTGGTCTCGATCAGTGTTTTGAAAAGGCTTTCTTCTGAATTTCTTTCTTCTAATTTTGATAAATTATACGAATTGAATCCACAGTCATCAGGATTCGTGTATTGAGTATAATGTAGCAGATTCTGGTGGGATTCTGGTGGTTGCCGGCGGAAGTGGTCGCCAGTGTTGACTTGTGGTGCTTGCTGCTGTTTGTCGTGAAAAAGAGCTCTTTTTTGTTAAGTTTTTTATATTTTTGTTTTGTTAAATTTTCAATTAGAAAGTAGGGAAGGGAGGGTAAGTTGGTAAGAGTGGCTAGTTTTTGGGTTTTCTATCTTACTGGCTAGTTTTTTGGTTTATAATAGCAAAGTGGTTATTTTAAGGGTTACCCTTTTTATTCTACATAAGATAAGATTTATATGAATTAATATAATATCTAATCATTACTCTATCAATTTGATAAAATTTAAAATTTCGACATTGTTACTCATAAAAATTGGTACCTATAAATCATCACAGAGAGCGATACTTTTATTCATAATAATTGACTCTTAAATTAATTCACAATCGAGAATTGACACTTTTACAAAAAATACGATTACGTGAGCATCCTTAAGCAAATTGAGATACACATTGTCACTCTAATAACCACACGATTACGTGAGCTTTCTCCCGGAGCGACGTGACGTGGCGAAGTCGGGAGCTCGATCAGATCGCGCCACGACTGGCAAACGAAATTGCATCTCATGACGGTGATGATTTCTCCTTTCTGGCCAGATTCTGGTCGGTTTTCGTTTGTTGGAAACGGAGTTATGCAGGTTGACATTATTTGAGCGAATTATTGGAATATAATTGATTGATTAATCATAGTATCTTAAGTCAAGATTTGTATGGTTTTCTTGAAGGGATCTAGATATATATGAAGCTAGGAATATCGATCTTTTGTGTGAACTAAACTACCAATATAATATCTATATATCTCGAAAAATAGTTTCCTATGCAATGGAATTTAAAAAAAAAATAATAATAATAATAAAAAAAATAAAAATTGTTGGCTTATTTCGTTATGAGGTTAATTAAAAAGTTATAAATCAATGCAAGTAATATATTACGATGTTCAATTCTTATCTCTGATCATGATATTATTAAATTAAGTAATGGCAGTAGCAAGCAGCTAGCTTTTCTTCTTCTCAATCCTCTTAATAACAACAAAAGATGGAGCAACAAAACAGCTAGCAGGAACAAAAAACAAAACAAAATCAAAGCTATGAAACGTACAAAGGGATAACAAAGCAGAACAAGTGTACGTTTAACTGTAAGATTCTAATTTGCAAAACAGAAAATTAAATGAGCTCACACATTCTGATTTCCCTGCAGCAAAGATTTGAGCGAAACAAAATTTGGTGTATAAATGGCTACGCCGCAGATACCTTTAATCCTCAACTGTTGAAGAGGAGGGTATACTCGAATAGTTTTCTTCTCATTCGAGTAGCGATATAGCCGAGCACGACACCCCGCTGTGAATAACATGTCACCATCTTCGTAAACTTTCACCCGGAAAAAGAATCCAGTAAAAATACTACAGTAATAGGATGGCAGTGTATATATCACAGATAATTTCTTAGTCCAAGATTTCTCATCACCATAATCCTTCATCACCCATATAACAGTCTCAAAATCAAAATCAGGTGAAGTATCGCATAAACACAAGCTACCCTCCAAAGCTGATAACAGCAAGTATCGACCACGAAGAGGAGGAGGAGCAAAAGAGATCGTAAAACACTCGGTTTCAAGATCGAAGCCCTGAATCGACGGATCCTGATCATCGGAACTGGATACCAACCAGTGAAGATTCCCTTTTACGAATGCACCGGTTTCGTTATGTTTACCGCATACGAGTTTCAATCTGGATCCAAGGTTGAAGATATGAGATCTCCATAGCCCTGTCCCCAGAGTGTATACCTCACACATATACCCAAAATAGTCGTAGTCGTAGGCGAAAATCTTGACGACCTTATATTTCCCACTTGTTTTGCTCATTCCAAACCCTAATATGCTCGAACTACACAGAAACAGGGGAATTCGAGGAGGAGGAGGGAGCTTCGTATACTCACGAGTGGTTGGATTGCATATGGAGAGATTATGACGAGACATGAGATAACCAGAAATAATTGGGGTTTCGTGCATCAAGAACAAACCATTAGCTGAACTAAGGTATCTTAGTCTTATTTTATTTTCATGAGGCGTTGGCAGATTGTGACGAAGAAGCAAAGATGAAGGTTTGCTGCGACAACCCCGCACGAGGTGTTGGTCTTCGAATGCGCAGATTTCGTAGGGCTTCTTGTCTAGGACGACGGCGAGGAATGAGGATTTAGAGAGATGTGGCGAGGCGGCGACTTCGAAGTCGGGGCTCTCGATCAGATCGCGCCATGACTTGCATACGAACTTGCACCTCGTGATGGTTTCGATGGGGAGGATGGAGAGGATGTTGATGATGATTTCTTGTGGTAGATATGGCAACAAATCTGGGCTTTTCATCATGAATGAGTTAACATGAGATTGCAATACAAGGAAGCAATACAAGTCTCGAGATTTCTTATATGAATACAAATCTCTACACTCGATCTTTTGTCACATGGTGGTGTCTTATATGAACTAAACTATCAATAGATATATATCTCGAAAAAATATCCATAATTATTAAATCTAAACAAATCTAATCTAATTTACTCCAATATGATTGTAGTAAATCACTAAAAATCAATACTAAATATAAAACTAAAATTCCGTAATTACGTTTATTCAATTTAAAATTCATTAGAAAGATAATTATTGATTCTGCCATTTTTAATTATGGTATATCACTACATCATCATCAATACTTAAAACTATAAAATAAAATCCCATAATTAGGCTTATTCGATTTTTTTTTTTAATTTTTAGATTTGAAAAGGAAAATGTATATATATTACTATAGTATAAAAATAAATCACATAATATCCTTAAGTAACACAAGATTACTCCATATCTCTATCATCTTTCACTTATTTTATTTATTTCCATAAAATAGTTAGATGTATGATATCCTAAACAATATTTTACCTTTTCCTTTTAGCTATATAAACTATGTAGAATCCCAAATACAGTAGACATCTTGTAATTGAGTGGTTGTGGTGTCATCGAGAAAAAAAGAAATCGAAAAGAACAGCAGACAAGGGAAAAAAAGAAAACTCTAAAAATACTGTAAACAACTTAAACATTACTATATTATTTCCAAAATTAATACATCAATTATGAATCTTAAATTGATTTGTTTCCATAATATAATTAAGTGCACAGTTGTGAACGAATAATCGAAGAAAACCAAAGTTTTTGTATTATGATTATCTTCCTACAGACTATATAGTATGTACCAGTTCTTGTATAATAAAATTTGTTTTCCATCTAAGGCATGCCAGAAAACTTGAGTGAAACAAAATATCCAAAATTTGGAAATTCTAATCCTGTGATGGACATGGTAGTACAAATCTTGCTTCATTTTGGGATTTAGTTTGGTAGATTTAGGTGATGGAGTCCATTTTGGAGTATATTTTTTTAAATCTCCATCTTGATCAAAGAAAGATTAAATTTATCCAGTTTATATACTTAACAATAGCTTTCCAAAAAAAATAAAAATAAATAACAATACGGCACACGATTAGAGAAGAGAATCGAAACTGGACGTTCTTCTTCTTTAATCTTAATTTAGTCTATAGTTGGATCTTAAACTTTCAAGTTCTTTCGTATTTCTTTCTTCTTTTTTTTCTTAATTTAGTCTATAGTTGCAACTTGCATGGGATGAAAAATTGTTTTTCGGCAGCTTAATTTATGCAGAATTGCCTTCATTGAGAAAATAATTTGATGATGAGCTTCTAGTAAAAAAAAAAAAGTTTCAAGAAAATATTTATGTACTCATTTTTGTAATTCTTTGCACAAATTAATCAAACTGAGTTGGCCCTAAACAACTAGACGTGAACCAAACAAATAATTAAGCATTAAACAATAGAGATCATAAGCCAATGTAAGCACTAAAAAAAGAAAAGGCCAAAAATAAATAAATAGATAGATCACTCCTGTCCCAATAAACAAGACAAGCAAAGTAATAATAAGATGTTCAAATTTCTAAGAATTCGAAGAAATTAAAAACATAAACTAGAAATTAAAATGAGGTCACATCCTCCAACCCCAAGGTCTCGAGGGAAAGAAAGCTTGGAGTATAAGCAACATAACTTCTACACTCTTCAAGAACACCATATTCTCGAATAGTTTTACTCCCCTTCGAATAGCAGAATAGTTTGCTAGAAGTGGACAAAGCCAATAATAGGTAACCATCTTTGAAAGCCTTGATTGGGAAAAAGTTTCCCCAATGCTTACGAGGAAGCGGTATCTTGATGATGTATGCCCTTTCCCAAGAATCACCATCTCTATCCTTCATCAACCATATAACAATCCCATCCATGGACGAATTATCACTGAAACACAAGCGATCCCTCAAAGAAGACAGACAATATCCCCAGATACGTAGACGGAAAGGCGGGACGAAAGAAGTAAAGGTTTCGCTTTCAAGATCGAAGCAAGAAATCTGCGGCTTATCGATAGGATCAAATACTATCCAATGAAGATTCCCATCAACAAGCACACCTGCAACATGATTTTGATATTCGAGTTCGCTCCCGCCTTTGATGCTTCTCCATGAACTTGTTCCTAGAGTGTAAACTTCACACATAGGTTTAGTAACCCCAGTCGGTTTAGATTTTTCATGGAAAACCCTAACAAGCTTGTAATGGCCACTTATTTTGCTCGCTCCGAATCCGAATGCAGCATGCTCGATCACAAGATCGGAGGAGGAAGACTCTTTTGGAGGAGGGAGCTCGACGTACTCACGAGTGATTGGATTGCATATGAAAAGATTACGAGGAATGTTTTCATTAGGGTTGAATAAGAAAAGAAGACCATTAGCAGAGGCATGCAGACGCAGTGATGCAGTATGGGGGAAGGTGAAGTGTGAGAGTGTAGTGCAATGATGGCCGGAGTTTTTAGTATCTTCAAATTCAACGATTCTGCAGCTTTTCTTGTCTTCAACAATGGCGAGGCTGCAAACGGATTTAGAGAGATAGGATTTGACGAACTCCGGAGTCTCGATTAATCCGAGCCACGATTTGCAAACACATTTGCAGCTCTTGGTGGTTCGAAGAGGGAGCCTTGAGAGGATGTTGATGTTGATTTCAAGAGGGAGATTTCTGAACAAATCTTGCTTCGTTTTGGGATTTAGTTTGGTAGATTTGGGTGATGGAGGGTCCATTTTGGAGTACATATATTTCTCTAAATCTCCATCCTGATCAAAGAAATATAGTAATTAAATATATCCAGTTTATATTCATCAAAACGGATTTAGCCCTAAAACACAATTAACTTTTGTTCTGGCAATTAACCTTAACAATGAGATCTAAAACATGCAGTATAGATTAACTCATAATGTAATAAAAAATAAAAAAAAAGATCAGAAATAGTGGATAAATAAAAGATGTGGGAAAACAAGATCTGACCTTCGAGTGGACTTTTCTTGACTGCTGGAGTTGGAGGCAAGGCGGCGTCGGCACAGCGGAATCGTGGTGGGAAGAAAATGAAAACCTAGTGAAAATGAAAACTAAAAAATTAACCAACTCTTTTTATGATGAAGTTTGATAGGGCTTGGAATATATATAAATGGGCCCAAGGTTAAACCATGATTTGCAACTCATAATGATTAGTTGAATTTCTTTTTTTCTTCTTCATTTGGAAATTTCATTTTCTTGGTTCTTGACGTATTGATTCTTCACCACCCTGGTCAAAGAAAAGCGGTAGTAGTACTAGTTTTAGAGTGTTGATTTTGAGAGATTAGTCAGTCAAACACGATAATCTAATCAATCTAATCGATATATAAATCAATCAAGAGCGCATTCGTATCAATCAAGCCACATGGTGCGGTCGGTCGGATTCTAATTGGATCTGGATCCGCGCGGTCGGTCGGATTCTAATTGGATCTGGATCCGCACCAATCCGACTTCATCCGCATCATGTTATCTTAATTTGAAAATTTAAAAAAGTTGACAATTTTTGTTAAAGACAATTGACATTTTTTATTGACGACGATTGAAAACAATACTCTCTTCGTCCACCATCTTTAGACACTAATACTATATTGAGACGTCCACTATCTATAGACATTTTCCATTTTTAGTAATGGGCCCCACAATTTTAACACTTTACACTTTAACACTTTATCACTTTAAACACTCATAAAAATTTTAGAAGGACCCACAATTATTCTAATTTAATACTTTAACACATTAATTTATTAATATATCATCACAATATATTAAACTCTGTGCCAAAAATTTTGTGGACGGAGGGAGTAATATTTTATGTTGTGGAAGTTAGGAGATGTTTTTATCATACATAAAATTTATATAAATTACGATTATATTTAATCATTACTCTATCAATTTGATAAAATTGAAAATTTCGATAGACACTGTTCCTCATAAAAATTGGCACCTTTAAATCATCACAGAGAGTGACACTTTTATTCATAATAATTGATACTTCTTATATTCACAATCGAGAATTGACACTTATATTTACTAGAATTGATACTTTTATAATAATAATAATAATAAATAGGATTACGTGAACATCCTTAAGTAAATTGAGGTACACAGATCACTCTAATACCTACACGATTACGTGAGCTTTCTCCTGGAGCGAGGTGATGTGGCGAAGTCGGGAGACTCGATCAGATCACGCCATGACTTGCAAACGAAGTTGCATCTCATGACGGTGATGATGATTTCTCCTTTCTGGCCAGATTATGGTCGGTTTTCGATTGTTGGAAACGGAGTTATGCAGGTCGACATTATTTGAGCAAATTATTGGAAAATAATTGATTGATTAATCATATTCTTAGTGTAGATAAGACTTGATAATTAATCACGGGCGCGTTTACTTTGAGCGATAAGAATTGATAAATTAATCGCATATCACAGGCTTTGGTAGATCTCTAATTTGCAGTCGTACAAAGTAAACATGGAATTCGATTGCACTACAAAAAAAAGTAGTATTTGTGACGAAAAAATTCATCACAAAAGGCTAGATTTTTATCACAATAAGTTATATGTGAGGAAATTTTTTTGTCACAACGCCGTCATATTAGGATCCTCGCATATAACGTAATGTGAAGAAATTGCAATTTCCTCACATAAGATACCTTATATGAGGAAAAAAATCCTCACAATAAACCTATTTTTTTGTCACATAAACTCATACATATCGAAAGCCTTATTTTGTTACAAATACATCAATTACATTTGAAATAAATACTAGTTTTTGACATTGGAAATAGGCATATGCTTATAAATGTTTTTTAATAGCCAAAGCACTTAAATAATACTATTATAGAGTATACATATCTCGTGTTGCAAAACTACCTCCTAACAGTTGTTGAGCATAACAAGCCCCATCAAAAGTTCAAAAACGACAGTGAATTTCTTAAAAAAAAATTGATCTGTTTCTCTCTCTCCAAGCAGTTCTCTCTTGATGCCTGGCAATGATAGGCATTGCTCTGTTTGCCTTAGACGCTTGACCTGAAATTATTGACCAAATATAAATGTTAAATATACAATCCAGGACGTATAAAGATAGATCAAAGTAACCTCAACTAGTTAAAAACACCAAAATCATATTTGCAATGGCGAAACATCCACTTCGCAAGCCACTGCACGAAGAAAAGATGAACATGTTAAATGAGATAAATCACAATAAGTTTGGGGAGGATGTAAATAAACCTGCATATTCCTAATGCGAAACACAATAAAATTAGAAGCCATGAGCTATGGTAGAACACCAGCATCTCACCATTTTGAGCTGAAAACACTGATGCTGCTAGAATTCCTGACATTGATACCGCAGATATCTGCACCCCAAAACAGTAAAAGATTTAACCCATAAGGAAAAAGAGCAGAAACAAGTTAGCACTCTATCTAGAAATGCATCAATCAGTAACAAAGTAAGGAATATTTTACACCATGATCATATTATGCGCAGTCTATCTACTTCTATTCTTATTTCTTAATCTCTGCTACTAAAACATTTGAAAAAGTGCAGGAGCTCCAGCTATTAAAACCATTAACTCAACATGAACAAATACACTAACCAATTTCAGCATTAAATTATCAAAAAACAAGTACTTCAAACACTAACGAAACATAATCCAAAAGAAGACTATATAATGAGTAGCTCACTCACCGCTGCCACAGTTAACGCCACAAATGCTGTGCACAAAATCCATTTCATTGTCAAGAAAGTGGAATGCAAATAAAAACCATTTGAAGTTACTATTTTCAAATGTAAATAGAAACAGGACAGCTGCATTGCAACTTACAAAAATTCCTTCAAGATCCTGAGAAGAATGTGCGCGTAAAGTCTTTCCCTTTTCTCTTTTTTGATACCTGCATATATGGGCGTAAAGTCTTTTTTGATACCGAAACATATTATATAGGTACAATAGAAAGAAATTCAGGGTTGTTCATGAGACACTGACCTTCCTTGAGGTCTAGTAGTCTTAGGAACTGGCATTTGATTATCCTAAAAAATGTTGGGTTGTTCAACAACTTTATCACTATCTGTCTCATGAGCTGTAAAACAAAGTAGAACACATGATATTTAACTAGGATTGTCATACAAACTCAAAGACTAGGTCAGGTATCCTTTCCCACGAGTATACCTTCTTAATTTCAACGGCTTGCTGCCAATTATAAAATGAAGAAATCCGAGTTAAAGTCATGATATGGGATAGAATAAATTGAATAAACACAGTAAGAGAGATAAGAGACAAAATATACCACTTTCAGTTTCTTGAGGATGGTGTCAAACTGAGTGGTATCAAAAGCCCATGCATTTGGTATCTCTGTTCCTATACATGTTTGCGCCAGACCAAAATCATACATTGATTAATGGATCAAAATTTGAACTTTTAGATGAATCATGCACATTTTTTTTTCACGCTATTAACATAAATAAGAGGGTGAGAAAGAAAGCAACCTAAAGTATCCTACTTGTTCTTCTCCCTAACGTATCCTTTCATACCTTGCTTCTCCTTTCCAAGCCCGTCTCCTTCTTCCCATCCCTGAACAAGCATTACATTGAGCATCAAATTTTCATCAATATTTCAACAAAATTGATCAACAAAAGGGGTGTTCAAGGCCGAAATGGACACAAAACGTGAAAACGGATGAGGTTGAGGTGTATAAGCGTTAACATCGTTGTCTCGGTGCACACAATGGAGGGATAGTTCAAAGCATTGCGCTACTATGCCGCCTGTGTACTCGATGGTGTTGACTATAGAAGGTTCAAAGCCACAAACTACCTATCCTAATACTTTTATACCTCGTGAGGACTGAGCTCTTGCATTTGCAACATTTGCATATGACTATCTCACTCATGTGGGGGATTATTGGAAATTTGATTTTTAACCAAATAAATAATAATTAAATATTTAATTTATTACGTAAATTAAATATTAGATTATTGTTCTACTCGTGGAGTAGATTAACGTGGTATATTTATATGCTCAAAACAGATTTCTGGTGAGTGAGATATAAATGTTCAAAGTTTGGTGGAAGTTTCTTCATTATTTAATGAAGTGGGAGGAATACCACATCGAATAAATATTGATGTGGTGTGATGTTTAAAAGAGTTTAAACATATGGGCTTAATAACAAGTGGGCCAAGTAAGTGGATAAGTGTGTGGTTGGGCTCTCGCGCGAGCACACACTCGATCCGGCCCCGCTGTCCGTGCCGGACGGCTCGGGTTCGTGGCCGTGGACTTGGATCTTGGCGATTGGTCCTTTGGGCTGGTCTTTGGGCCTGTTCGTGGGCTTGTACTTGGGCCTTACATATTATATTTTTTGGACCACAAAAACTATATAGTGTTTTGAGCCTGTGCAACATGAGCTCAATCCGTGTTGTGAGCCCAACGTCCAACGTACAGCCCGCGTGACCGTTCCGCCTTCCGGGGATGTTCTAGAAGGGCGTTTCACACGTCTACACTCCTCCACTTCCTCCAACGGCCAAGTAATGGCGTAGTGGTCCATTAATGCCGAGTAGTGGCGTAGTGGGCAGTTAATCCTCTCGTGATGAGTCGCCTATATATAGAGAGGCATGGCTGCATTTTGGTGGCCGTGGACTTGGATCTTGGCGATTGGTCCTTTGGGCTGGTCTTTGGGCCTGTTCGTGGGCTTGTACTTGGGCCTTACATATTATATTTTTTGGACCACAAAAACTATATAGTGTTTTGAGCCTGTGCAACATGAGCCCAATCCGTGTTGTGAGCCCAACGTCCAACGTACAGCCCGCGTGACCGTTCCGCCTTCCGGGGATGTTCTAGAAGGGCGTTTCACACGTCTACACTCATCCACTTCCTCCAACGGCCAAGTAATGGCGTAGTGGTCCATTAATGCCGAGTAGTGGCGTAGTGGGCAGTTAATCCTCTCGTGATGAGTCGCCTATATATAGAGAGGCATGGCTGCATTTTGAGTGACACACATCAAAACGCATCTTGCTGCATACTTCTCCCTTGTTCATTTCCGAGCTCAGTTTTTCCGCCTCCATCCAGTTCGCCGGAGCTCTAAGGTCTTGCGGTGCTGCTACCTTCGAGACGAAGCCGTTTTATCTTTGGGGACGATACGCCAAAACCGAGAGCACTACCGGGGCGTATCTCGTCTTGCGGAAAGAGGGCTTTCCTCAACTCGGCTTTTTATTCGTAGATCCGTTTGCTTGTAATCTTCTTTACGTTGTATTCATTTGTACGCCCAGCAAGTTCTTGTACCATTTTTCAAACAAGAAAATCTTAACCACCTTATATCGACCACTCACTCTGCTCACTCCAAACCCTAATATGCTCGAATCGCCCAGCGGCGGGCCGATTCGAGGAGGAGGGAGCTTCATATACTCACGAGTGGTTGGATTGCATATGGAGAGATTATGAGACAGATGATCACCAGAAATTAGTTTTTCGTGCATCAAAAACAAACCATTAGCTGAACTAAGGTATCTTAGTCTCACATGTTATTTTCATGAGGCGTTGGCAGATTGTGACGAACAAGCCAAGATGAAGGTTTGCTGCGACGACCTTGCACGAGGTGTTGGTCTTCGAATGTGCAGATTTTGTACGGCTTCTTGTCTAGGACGACGGCGAGGAATGAGGTCTTAGAGAGATTTGACGAGGCGAAGTCGGGGCTCTCGATCAGATCGCGCCATGACTTGCATACGAGCTTTCACCTCGCGATGGTTTCGATGGGAAGGACGGAGAGGATGTTGATGATGATTTCTTGTGGTAGATATGGCAACAAATCTTGGCTTTTCATCGTGAATAGAGATATTAGTTGGGAGATTTGAGTTACATGATTCCTTGTATATATATATATATATATCGCATGAGATTCTTTAACCCTTATTCTAATCTAATTAGGGTTTAATATTTATTTTTTAATTTCTTTAGTTAAAAAATAAAGAAAAAAAAAACTACTAAAATATAATTATATATCCTAATTGAATTAATAAACTATTTTAAATTATATAATATTAGACTAAATTATATTACATCGAAGTTGAAGGAATTACCGATATAATAGATATATATCTCAGAAAAATAGTTTCCTTCCCAGTAGAACTAAGAAAACTTTTTGTTGGCTTATTCAGTTCTCAGGCTAAAAAGTTATAAAGCAATGCAAGTATATATTACGATGTTCAATACTTATCGATCTGATCATATTATTATATTAAATTAATAATTAATGGCAGCTGTTAGTGTTAATAACTAATTATAAGCAGCTGTTAATTTGATAGTTGGTTGAGTGAGTAGTCAAGCAACTAAAGTTAGTTATAATCAATCAGCAAGTGAACTGTCATGGAGGATGTAATGTGGCTCCATATATAGATCAGAGATCAGTTGTGTACGTAATTCAGTCTCTAGCTAATTCAATGAAATGAGCTTCTTCTCCATTTCTTTCTTTTCTCTGGGCGAGTTTACTTTGAGGGACATGGGATAAAAACTGATAAATAAATTAATAATCTTATGTCATGATTAGTACCAAATGATAAATTGCGGGCCTATGGCGGATATCAATAATTTACAATCTTACAAATTAAGTAAACATGAAATTCGATTGGATAAAATTAGTCAGTCTACCCTCATCCCTCAAAGTAAACCTAACCGCCTCTTGATTAAGACTCATCTTACACATACGTTTTTCTCACCATTATCAAACTCAGTTAGGCCTACACGACAGCTTTTCTTCTTCTCAAACCTCTTAATAACAAACCAAAAGGTATAGTGTATATAGAAATAAAAGCTATGAAATGTAACAAGGCATAACAAATTAAACAAAGCAAGTGTATGTTCAACTGTAAGTCTGTACGAATCAGAATCAAAAGAAAAAAAAAGATAAACTTGATATCAGATAACAGATTCTAGTTTGCATAACAGAAAATTAAAAGAGCTCACACATTCTGATTTCCCAGTAAGGATTTGAGCGAAACAAAATTTGGTTTATAAATGGCTACGCCGCAGATACCATTAATCCATAACTGTTGAAGATTCCGATCGTATACTCGAATAATTTTCTTCTCGTTCGAGTAGCGATATAGATGAGCAGGACACCCCGCTGCGAATAACATGTCGCCATCTTCGTAAACTTTCACCGGGAAAAAGTAT
The DNA here is from genome assembly GCA_001642375.2 of Mentha longifolia. Classification (NCBI taxonomy): domain Eukaryota; kingdom Viridiplantae; phylum Streptophyta; class Magnoliopsida; order Lamiales; family Lamiaceae; genus Mentha; species Mentha longifolia. The sequence goes on from CM038114.1 coordinate 6,385,622, forward strand.
TCAGAAAAAATACGATAATAGCATGGGTGTGCAGTGATCACAGATAATTGCTTAGTCCAAGATTTCTCATCTCCGTAATCCTTCATCACCCATATAACAGTCTCAGAATGAGGAGAAACATCGCATAAACACAAGCGATCCTCCAACGCTGATAACACCAAGTATCGACCACCACCACCACGAAGAAGAAGAAGAAGAAGAAGAAGAGGAGGAGCAAAAGAGATAGTAAAACACTCGGTCTCAAGATTGAAGCCGTGAATCGACGGATCCTGATCATCGGAACTGGATACCAACCAGTGAAGATTCCCTTGACGAATGCACCGGTTTCGTTATGTTTACTGCATACGGGTTGGAATCTAGGATGAAGGTCGATGGTGTGAGGCCTCCATACACCTGTTCCTAGGGTGTATACCTCACATATAGGCCCAAAAAAGATATAGTTAGAGGCCTTGACAACCTTGTATTGCCCACTTCTTTTGCTCATTCCAAAACCTAATAATACGCTCGAACCGCTCAGATTCCGGGGCCCGATTCGAGGAGGAGGGAGCTTCGTATACTCACGAGTGGTTGGATTGCATATGGAGAGATTATAAGACAGGATTGCGTATTCGAAATCGAGCATAAATACAAACCATTAACTGAACTAAGGTAACTTAGCCGCGTAGTTTTATGAGGCGTTGGTAGATTGTGCCGAAGAAGCAAATTACTACCTTGTGCATCATCATCTTTGCTGACGAGGCGTTCGTCTTCGAATGCGCATACTTCGTACGGCTTCGATCGCTTCTTGTCTAGGACGACGGCGAGGAATGAGGAGGATTTAGAGAGATGTGACGAGGCGGCGACTTCGAAGTCGGGGCTCTCGATCAGATCGCGCCATGACTTGCAAACGAACTTGCACCTCGTAATGGTTTGGATGGAGAGGATGTTGATGATGATTTCTTGTGGTTGACATGACAACAAATCTTGGCTTTTCATCATGAATGAGTTAACTAGGAAGCAATACAAGTCTCAAGATTTATAGGTTTCTTCAAGGGGTAATATATATGTTCAAATCTCTAGACTCGATCTTTTCTCACATGGTGGTTTCTTATATGAACTAAACTATCAATAGATATACTCCAATATGAAATGTATATCCATAAAATGTAATCTAATATACTCCAATATGATTGTGGTAAATCACTAAAAATCAATATTAAATATAAAATTAAAATTCCATAATTACGTTTATTCAATTTAAAATTCATTAGAAAGATAATTATGATTATGACATTTTTAATTTTATGATATATCACTACATAATCAATACTAAAAACTATAAAATAAAAATCCCATAATTAGGGTTATTTGATTTTATTTTTTTTAGATTTGAAAAGGAAAATGAATATATTACTATATAATATAAAAAGAAATCATATTACTATATAATATAAAAAGAAATCACATAATATCCTTAAGTAACACACGATACTCCATATCTCTATCATCTTTCACATATTTTATTTATTTCCATAAAATAGTTAGATGTATGATATCCTAAACAATATTACCTTTTCCTTTTAGCTATATAAGCTATGTAGAATCCCAAATAGACATCTTGTAATTGAGTGGTTGTGGTGTCCAGTGTTCTAAAAGAAGGTCGGCTTGGCCGCTTAGAAGGCATCTAGGCACTATAAGGTGCTGAACCGTCTCGATTAATGGCAAGACGGTTTTTTCTAGGCGGCAGCGAATTAATCGGCATCTAGGCAGGTGCCTAGTGGTCCTAAGCATGTATAGGCAGACTTAGGAGGATTTAGGTGGGTTAATCGGGGCCGGAAGGGCTGTAAGATTAAATTATATTTGAAAAATCATGAATTTCATACTCTAACTTATGGATATCATGTTTAAATATATAAAAATTTGACCTAGACTTTGATGTTTATGTGAAAGATTATTAAGTTTGTGGAATTTGAACTATTAATTAGCATATTATATATTTTTAACTTTTTTATATTGTTTGTATTATAGAACATAATGTAAAAATAATACATTATAATTCTTATCTGCCTAGCCCGCCTATAAACCGCCTAGAAGCCCGCCTAGCTGCCTAGACGCTAATCCTCACTCCGCCGCCCTACTAGCGTTTAACGTCTTTTAGAACACTGGTGGTGTCTCGAGGAAAAAAGAAATTGAAAAGAACATCAGACAAGGGAAAACAAAAAGGAAAAAAAAGAAAACTCTAAAGATATTTTATACAACTTAAATATTATTAAAAAATTAATGACATCAATTATGAATCTTAAATTGACTAGTTCTGCAGGCATTTGAATTTGAGACAATAAGAGTGCAGCCTGTCGTGAATTAATTAAAAAAACAAAAAAACAAAATGATTAATTTCTAAGACTTTACTAAAATATAAATTAATGAGCAATGACTTTGGGTCCTTCAGCTGTGCTGTGCAGTCTGAGACTTGCCAGTCATGATCTTGTATTGAAAATGTCCAACCACCTTTAGACACGTGTCGATACATTTCATGAATATCTCCAGATGGATTCTCACGAACCTTAATTCAATATGCATTTAAATTTTTGTTGATTAAAATTTTGAATTAGGTAAGTGCAATAACTTCTCCATATTTAATATTTTTCATAACCGTTTTTGTTGTTGGAAACTAGACTTGTTTGGCTTTAAAGTTCCACATCAATAACCTAGAGTTTAATAGCTGGATTATTAAACATCTTATGCTTCTCGCATTATGATTTAAGACCCCTTCGAAGTCTGCTATAAGTATAATAAACCAATTTCATGATAATGAATCTGCCGAGAAAGTCTTGAAATTGTTTTTTATACTTCATCTGCCATGAAAGTCTTGAAATTAATTAAAGGCAATTTACGAATTAATTGCCAAACTATTCACTTTTTCATAATAGCGTTCCAAACTAAATGAAATATCAATTACATGGCTAAACTATCAATAATTTCACAATTGCATTCCCGATCAATTTTCCGGTGACCAAGAGCTGACGTGGCTGATCGGAGTCTAATGTGGATTTTTTTTTTTCCTTTTCTTTTCGAAAACGAAGACAGAACTTCAACCGGTTGCTTGCCACACACGAGACCTCCAGTAAGGCTTCGGAATGGAACGGATTCGTTTCGTTTCAGTCGCAGCAGATGAACTACGGCCCCAACATCCACTACAACAAAAATATCAAATAGTGACACAATTTTAGTGACATCATGAGTGGGTGTCACAAAATTTGCTACACCTTTAGTGTAGCAAAATTTAGTTACATCCATACATGCATCTATAATATTTTGTGACACATAAAAATGTAAGTAAATTAGTTACATCTAGAAATTTAACAAATTTTGTGACATTTTATACATGTCACTAAATTTTGCTACACCTTAAAGTGTCACAAAATATTTTTGTTACACACGTAGGTGTCACAATCTCTCTATGACACAAACACCTATATAAATAAGAATTGTCCCACATCGAAAAAATATAAGAAAAAGACATGCATTATATGAGAAGGATCATGAAACAATGACAAAAACTAATTCCTCCAAGTGAAAATTAGAGTACGCAATTGAAAATTGAAGAAGAAAACACACACGCATACATACATACATATACATATTACTATAATCTTTATAGTATATACATATACACATGCACACACACACATGGGAATATATATATATATATATATAATTTTATTATTAATAAAATATTTTTTTAAGCAATAATTATAAACAAATTGTCAACAAAAAAAAATACACTTTTACATGTTACAAATATAACTACACTTTTATATGTCATAAAGTTAGTTACACCTTCAAATGTCACTAAATTTAGTGACATATTTTGTTTTTGTGACACGCATATTAGTCGTTCAACCATAAAGTGTCACAATTTTTTTTAGTGACATTTATAAGTGTCACAATTGCTTTAAAATTGTGTCACTATTTGAGCATTTTGTTGTAGTGATCGTCCTCTCCATGAACCCCAACGCCGGTATCTCCTTCAATTTGGGGGCCAAGGCGGCGGAGAATATGATCTCCGATCATTTCATCACTAATAATATGCCGGCAGCGGCGGCGATGCTCCCCTCGATTCCGCCGGCCTCCAGCCGGGTGAATAGCTCGCTTGCCCCTTTCAGCGTCAAGTTCAAGAATAGGGACAGCGGGCGGCGGCGGCGACTGCGGTTTCTTCGAGAACAACGCGTTCGCATGGGCGGCGGCAGAATGTGGGAAGTCGGAGGAGAAGGAGAGCAGGATGCCGGAGGATAAACAGTGGTCGGAGTATATGCACACTCCGTTCATGCAGGATGTGTACAGCGCGGCGGGGAAGTTGTTGTCGCATTATGCGGCGGGGGGAGGGATGAGCGGCGGCGGCTGGAAATAGTAGCAGCAGCAGCAGGCGGCGGCAGTGATATACAACAAGCATTTTCAGGGGCTGCCTGCGGTCACCTTTGCACAATTTTCTTAGTATTTGATTACTATTGCAAAGGCAAAAGGCAAATGCAAATTATTCCTCTTCAAAGACAGGTGTGCGAGGTTTGAGGTGAAAAAAAAAATCCACATCAGACTCCGATCAGCTACGTCAGCTCTTGGTCATCGGAAAATTGATCGGGAATACAATTGTGAAATTATTGATAGTTTAGCCATTTAATTGACATTTCATTTAGTTTGGAACGCTATTGTGAAAAAGTGAATAGTTTGGCAATTAATTCGTAAATTGCCCATGAATTAATGTGCGATCTTAATCATTTGACTAAGAAAATGATTAAGAAAAATGTTATCCTAAGAAACGTCTAGATTTTATCCTTCTGACTATATTTATCTTTTAATTATCAAATATCTTTTAATTATCAAATTAAAGTGACTATTGTTTCTTACTGCAGTGAAGGAAGCACGGGGACGCCGGAAAGGTCGCCGTTCCCGTTCCGGAGACATTCCGGGGACGGGGACGCCAGAATACACCGGAAATTATCAGAACATCTTTTTTCATCGGCGTTTTTTTTATTTATTTGTATTTTTTAAATACGTTTGACTCAGAATGAAATACGTTGACCTAGTTAAAATACGTTTCATGCCTAATTTAATTAAAGAAACCCCTTAATCACGAACTGAAGGAAACTCGCCGCCGTTGCCATAGCCGTCGGCTGGGTTCGGTGCAGCCCGTTGCTTGGGCTCCCGTCGAGGCGCGGCAAACATGGTTATTCCGTCGCCGCCTCTGAAACGTAAAGCCACTTATAGGGATGACAATTTTACTCGTGGGGTCGGGTACCCGCCCCTAATGGGGCGGAGTTGGGGGGAGTTATTTCGGGTTGGGGTCGGGGCCCATACCCGCCCCAATATTAAAATTTAATATTTATATTTTAAAATTATATTTAACTTGTTAATTATTTTAATGTTAAATTATTATTATTTAATTAATTTATTATTTTCTATTAAGATATTCACCATTTTTTTAATTTTTAAATAATTTTTACATTTAATTATTATTATTTGTTTTTAAAAAAACCTTTTTTAATTAAAAAAAAATACTAACGGGTACCCGACGGGTACCCTTCCCCCGCCGGGTAATCCCCGCCCCGCCCCCGCTTGAATTTAAACGGGTTTAGGGGCGGGTTCAGGGGGAATTTTTTGGGCCGGGTACGGGGACGGGGAAGCAAAACCCGACCCCGCCCCGCCCCGCCCCGTTGCCATCCCTAGCCACTTATTGTGGCGCATTAGTAATTGGATTATAATTGAATGCCCTAATAAGTGGGTATTGGGCGGTTGGGCCTATAATTGCATGTATTTTGAATTGGGCAGGTGGGCCTATTGAATTTTGAGTATTTTTATTATGAATTATTAATATTTGCTTATTTTTTTTCATAAATCATGAATATTTAATATATATAAATATATATTAAATAAAAAATAAAAAACGTATTTTTGACGTATCGTATTCTTCAAGAAAATTGACGTATTTCCGCCCCCATATCGTATCGTCCCCGTATTTCGTTTTCGTCTCCGTGCTTCCTAGGCAGTGATAATAATACAAAATAATTATTTATACAAGATTGTAAAATTAATCATGTGATTATATTTAATTAAATTAGTCAATCCACCTTATCCTCAAAGTAAACACCTTTAAAGGTAAAATGGTCACAATGACTAGAATTTATCTTTTGCTATCTTAAAATTGGCTATTTAATTGCATTTTGTCTTCGTAAATTAAATTGTTGCAAACGTTTAAATCTTGAAGCTAGGATTAATTTAACTCCTATGTATATATACCCTAATCTATACTCACTTATTTTTCATAACTGACTAGTTGTAATAACTAATAAGCTCAGACATAATAAACAAGTATGGCTGGTACCTTGTTGATTATGCCTTATGTTGTCCCTCTTCTCCTTCTCCCTCTTTCTCTCACTATCTTCTTCTTCCACAAAATAAGCTCTGACAATCCCAAAAACCTTCCTCCCGGCTCCGATGGCTGGCCGGTTCTCGGAGAAAACCTCGAGTTCGCTCTTTCTGGGCTTCAGAAGTTCATCAGACACAGAATGGAGAAATACTCCGTTGAGGTATTCCGAACCTCACTGTTGGGCGAACGATTCGTGGTATTATGCGGTCCACGGGGCAACAAGTTTGTCTTCAGCAACGACGACAAGCATGTTACCCCTTGGTTGCCTCCGGCATTTAGGAAGGTGGCTTTACCAGATTTTGGCAAAACTAGCTACAAAGACTCTGTATCCTTATTCCACAACTTCCAACAGGTGACTCTCCATCACGAGGTGTTGAGGGGGTACGTGCCCTCGATGGACTCGTTAGCTCGTCAACACCTCGAAAATCACTGGAAACCTAACACGGTTGTGGAGGTTCTCCCATTGATCAAGAAGTACGTCTTCGAGTTGTCGTGTAATCTGTTTGTAAGTGTGATGGATCCGGGCAGCGTAAGAAGGTTGTCGGATCCATTCCATGTGATGGTAGCTGGGCTGTTGTCCTTGCCTTTAGATTTTCCTGGGACGACCTTCCGCCGTGCTATCAAAGCAAGCACAGTTATGCGTGGGGAGATGACGAGGATCGTCAAGGAGAGGAGGAAGGAGATGATGGAGAAGGAGACGGAGGGAAAAGATTTGCTGTCCAAGTTGCTAACATATACTGATGAAGATGGGGAATATGTGAGTGATGACAAGATATCTAATTTCATTGTTGGTTTGTTCATGGCTGGCACCGACTCAACCTCCGCTTCACTCACAGCTGTTATATACTATCTTGCTAAACTTCCCCACATTTATCAACAAGTTCTTCAAGGTATGAATCCACCCAATTTTTTTTATTTTTTATTTTACTCGTGTAATATATATTTTTAGGTTTTATGATTTCTTAGTTTCTTACAGAACAAATGGCGATTGCGAAATCAAAAGGTCCCAACAAGGAGCTGAGATGGGAGGATTTCGAAAAGATGAATTACTCAAAGAATGTTCATAACGAATCACTGAGGCGAGTTCCTATAACTGGAATATTCAGGGAAGGCTTAACTGAATTCAAGTATGCAGGGTTCACCGTTCCTAAGGGATGGAAGGTAAACACATACTTAACTCGTAATAATTACAATTTTTATTAATACTACCTCCATCTCATTTATTTAGTCACATTTACTTTATGCACGTATTTCCACCGAAACTTAATACGAGTTTTAAAATATAATTTTGTAATATCGTTTTTTAGTATCCCGTAAAAAAAACGATACTACAAAATTATATTTTAAAACTCATACTAGGTTTCGGTGGAAATACATGCCAAATAGTAAATGGGACTAAATAAATGAGATGGAGGTAGTAATTAATTAGTTTACAAAATCAAGTCGACAAGAAGAATACTAATACTAATCATGTGTGTATGTATGAGCTTGTAGATAATGTGGACGCCTCATACGTCGCACAACAATCCCGACTACTTTGCTGAGCCAGAGAAGTTTGATCCGTCGCGGTTCGAGGGGAGTGGGCCCGCACCTAACACCTTCGTTCCCTTTGGAGGAGGAGCAAGAATGTGCCCGGGAAGGAATTACGCAAAGCTTGCCATACTTGTATTCATCCACAATTTGGTGACAAGGTTCAGGCTTGAGGAGACCATTCCAGATGAGAAGATGTTGTTTCATCGTTTTACGCCTATACCGGCCCACGGCCTTCCTCTTCGCCTCCTTCCTCATCGAAAATAAGATCAATCTCTTCTGAGTCTTTAGAATTCTGCCACTTCTCTTTGTGTTTCTTGTTAATCACATAGTAAAGCTCAGTAATATATTCCTGCATAAGCTCAGAGATGCTGTGGTGAAATCTGTTTCAGTTGTGCAATTCTTCCATCACATTATTCAGCATATAGACGATTAATTCATTCAGCAATGCATTAAACAACAGAAACACGACTACAAAAATATTCTGAACATCAAAATGAGCTTACGTTCTCCATCGCAAACATTCTGACAAAGGTTGGGGTATAAATGACCGTACTGGTCTTAGGGGAATTTTAAACATAGCCCCCAATTCTCTCACTATAGCCCCCAAAATAAAATAATAATAATAATAATTTTAAATGTACTAATATACCCTTATATAGCCTCCAATATTAAACTCTAGTTAGATTCTAACTTTATAGCCCCCAATAACCGCAATCAATACAGATTGATATATCGAGAAGAGCAAATAAATAAAATATATTTTGGAGACATAGGCGAGCATATTGTACTGTTTCTTCAGTGTTTCATCAAAAAAGAATGAGAAATCCTCATTAAATTTGGAGATCATTATCAAGCATTTATATGTTCCTTTAGCTTCACAATAGTCAAAATCAAAGGAAAAATGTGACTTTGTTGTACAATCCATCTGTGCCTAACATTAGGCTAATATATATATCAGCAAACCAGGAGTAAACATTTTTTTTTGTTGATTAGGATGGTAAATGTTCTGTGCACTAATGCTTTGATGACCAAAATAGTGACTGACACTAGTGTTAGTTGATCATTGCATGTCAGCATCTGCATTGAAAATATTGATGTATTTCTACTTGAATCATCAAATATGGTTATTTATTCTTGTATAGGCTCTTGAGATGCTCGAGAAGAAGGAAAGTTTGCTTCAGAAGAAGGCATCGACAGAGGTGGAGAAGGCCAAAACATATACAAAAGCGAAGAACAAACGAGGCATGATAATTAGAATCTGAACCAAAATAGAGTCTGAACCATGTCTTTGACGATCACTGTCATTTCGGGGACGTAGGCAAGCCTGTGCTTGCTATCACCCCACGTCTCCCTATCCTTCACATCCACCAGCACAACGAATGAGCTGGCATTCCTGTACTTCTGCAGCTGATAACTGCACCAAAAACCCATCCAAATCTCACACACTTCAAACAATTATTCAACCAAGAAAATAAGTAAATACTCACCTCTAGTGGAGATCTTCGCCGGTCATGAAAGTGAAGGGCGTCTCTATAAACAGTCCTGATAAGATCAGAGGAGAGGAACCATGAGCTGGAGAGGAAATCAACCTGCACATCCTATCAATGATGATGTCGTAAGCCGGGTCGGGTAGGTACGGACCGGCCTCCTTGGACCGGAACTTTCTGTAGCTCGGGAAAGTGAAGTCCTTCTGGCGGAAGGGCAAGATTCTGCCGATGCTGCCGAGGACGGAATTCATGTACTTGTCGGTGCCGCCACGTGGAACAGAATCTGCAACAATTTCTCCCCCGGGATCATGTCATCGTCGTCGAGAATATAGACGAGATCAGCATCGGTCTGCAACGCCATTTGGTATCTAATTAGAGTTTAATATTGGGGGCTATATAAGGGTATATTAGTACATTATAAATTATTTTTATTGTTATTTTATTTTGGGGGCTATAGTGAGAGAATTGGGGGCTATGTTTAAAATCCCCCCTGGTCTTAACATAGTACGGGGCCCTCTTCCTCGCCAATCAGGATTTCGCCGTTTTTGAAAACTTTGGCAGGGAAATGAGATCCACAATTTTCCCCACAACCTATCATGAGTAGGATTTCTTATGACATATTCCTTCGTCCAAGATTTCTCATCTCCATATTCCTTCATCAACCAGATAACAAACTGATCAGCAAAGTTATAGCATAAACACAAGCAATCCCCCAAAGCAGCGAAAGAACGGTAGTGATCTTCCGGAGATTTAGGAGGAGGAGAGAAGGTGCTATAAAGTTCAGTTTCTAGATCGAAGCAAGAAATCCATTGACAGCCCTTCGAATCAGTTGCCAACCAGTGAAGCTTTCCATTCACAAATACGCCTTTGCGTCCTTCATACATGATTGGGCCAGGATGTTCAATGCTTCTCCAAGTTCCTGTTCCAAGAGTGTATACCTCACACTCGAGTGGAACAAATTCTTTGCTAAATCGATATATCCTGACTAGCTTATATCGGCCAGTTGCTCTGCTCACCCCAAATCCAAAAGTGGGGTTGAGGAACAGACACTCGGTAAAATGAGGAAGCATGATGTAGTTATGAGTTACAGGATTGCATATGAGAATATTTCGTGGCCTCCTCAAACTTCGGACGTACATAAAAAGCAAACCATTAACCGAGCTATGTATGTATCATGAGGGAATTTGAAGTTGAACTTAAACACTATGTAGCAAAATGGGGCAGATTTTCTCCGATCAAGATTGTCTACAAACAAAAACTTTGTATGGCTTTCAGCGCCCCATGCCTTGATAAATAGCAAGGTTAGGGAATGATTTAGAAATATGCAACTCGGCAAATTTAGGAGAGTCAACTAAATCGAGCAACGACCTACAAACACGCTTGCAGCTTATAATGGTTTGAATGGGAAGTCTTGAGAGGATATCAATGATGATTTCTGGAGGTAGATATGTGAAGAAATCTTGCTTCATTTTGGGATATTTTGGAGTATACTTCTAAAAATTCCTGCCTATTGTTCGTTCTTTTACTAATTCATTCTTCAAAATCCCCTCATCAAAGAAAAACAGGCATGAACTAATGTCAGAGAGCTGAAATCTATCGCTTCTTTTATCAAAATTCAAGCATACTAATCTAGCATAAATGAATTAACTACATTGATTTTTTCTTTTTTTGAAACAATTGCATCATTTTCTAAGCGCATAGATTTTTCAAAGTTGGTTAGACTCAAACCAGACCTACTCATCTAATCCGCACCTCTAACATAACTCAATAGAAATCAATCAATAAACAAATACTAAAAAACAAAAGAGAAATAAATATAAGAAATCATAACCATGAGTTCGGGTGAGAAAAATGCTAAAAAAACATGGAATCGGAATGAGTCGAGATAGCACATAAAGAGGCAAAATGAAACCATTTTAAAGAAAAAAAATAGTACTCCCTCCGTCCTTGATTTACTGACCCTGTTGACTTTTTAAATAATTTTAAAGCTTTGTGATGATGGATTTAAAATTGAATTTTTGGAGTTTAGTTTTTTTTACAAGGTACTACGAGTGTTGTAGTATCGTGTAAAAAAAACTAATCTCAAAAAATTCAATTTAAAATCCATCATTACGAAACTCCAAAATAATCTAAAAAGTCAACAGGGTCAGTAAATCAAGGACAGAGGGAGTAGTTAAATGTGTTCAGAGGAAGATAAGGAAAGTTCAAGACTTGTTACAAATATACATATAAAATTTTGACTAATTAATAGTATCCATGTCAATGATCCTTCACATACTTTCCATGAAGCAATGTATGCAAAAAATTGAAATAGATTCTATAGAATGAGCAATGCTGAATATGGTGGATCTAATAATATAGAGAAAGAGGGGTAAATAATCTTGTGAAGCAGATCATGATTCATTCAATTACATATATGTAGCATACAATCTAGGATGTGGTAATCTGAATATGAAACACAAAAATTTACCTCTGAATTTGATGCAATTAGATCAGGCTCTATTCATCATCTTCTTCACAATCTGTGTAACAATATTTCAACTGATTATCAGATCCTACCTATATTGTCAAAAAATATACAAAACTGTGAGAATCATATGTAACGAGCAATGCAAGATCACATAAAATCCCATCAACATTACTATAATATTTCTAATATCAGGAAACAGGAAACTTCTATTTAAGCAAGATTTTTCACTAGGAATCATGAGCAGTTGACCCCTTTCTCCTTTCTCCTTCTTCTTCTCCCTTTTCTTTTTGAATTAAATCTCTTCATGGCCTCAGTATATAGCCATGGAGCTTTCATCATTTGCATAGCCATTACTGTAGCTTATGCTCTTGCAGCGGATGATAGAATCGCTGAAACTAACTGCTTCACCACTTCAATTAAAATCGTATGTGATGCCACATCCTCTCCCGATTCATGCAACCAACACTTCAATCCCGTGATCAAATCAAATGCTTCTAACCCTCAAATAATCCTCAAGAGTTTGATTAATTCAACAATTGATCAAGTCTCGAAAGTAGCCCCAGATTTTGCTATAAGGGGAGAAATTGAAAGACTCATAAATAACAGTATGCCAAACAATGGTCGAGCCTTATCTGCACTGGGAAGCTGCCGGGAACTTCTTTCTCTTGCAATGGACAACCTCAACAAGTCACTTTCGTCTCCTCTTATAACAGATGAGGATATAGCCGACTGTAACATCTTGGGTGTGTGCTGGAGGTTCTGATCTTCAAACCTGCATAGACGGATTCGATGATCAACCTCAAGGGGTAAGGAATGTTGTCTTTGAAAAGCTAGAGAATCCCTTTACCTTACAAGAAACAGTAGCACAATCGTGGCAATAATAGACAGATGTATTGGGAGGACTAATGTCCATTCAAGTAGAACTGATCTTTTAGGCGAAGACAGTCGAGATCGCTTTCCACATTGGCTATCTTCCAGGGACAGGAGACTCCTCCAAGACTCTAGCATTGCTGCCAATATTGTAGTGGCCAAAGATGGATCAGGAAATTACAGAAGAATTTCTGATGCACTCAAGGCTGTTCCAAGATATAGTAGAAACAGGTTTGTGATCTATGTGAAGAAGGGATTCTATAAAGAAAAAGTGATAGTTGATCCACTACAATGGAACGTAATGATGTATGGCGATGGGATGGACCAAACCATAATTTACAACAATTTGAGCTATAATAGTGGAGTCGGCACTTGGGACACCGCCACATTCAGTAAGATGTGTGTGATTCTTTCTGCATGTGTAAATGGTTAATTGAATCTATTAACACGACTTTAAACCTGTTTTCTGGTTTATAACATGATGGAAGCACGACCTCTATTATTTGTGCAATTTACAGCACCGTTCTAATTCGGGTCGGGCTAAACTGACGTGGTGTATGGATAGTCAACATTAATTCATGCCACGTAAGTTTTGCCCGACTTGAGATCAGATCAGTGTTGTAAATTGTACAACTTATAAAGGTCATGTTTTTGGTGCAACGATTTCTAAGTCATTTTGTAAACCAAAAAACGTGTAAAAGTCGTGCTAATAAGATGCAAATGATCCAAGCTCTGAAAACGAACTTGAAATCATGACAAAAATATCCAAATATAAACCATAGGCTTGCTTCAATCATCATTTTCTAAACAAAACTGGCATTAAATGCACCCTTAAATCACAAAATATCCAAGTTTATCAAATGATCGAAAACTTATGATCCTAACACAGTCCTGCCCTTTCTTACCAGCCGCACAAGGAACGGGATTTATCGCCCGAGACCTTAGATTCATGAACACAGCCGGGGCCAGTGGTGGACAAGCCGTGGCACTGCTTACAACTGCTGATCGATCCGTCTACTACAGATGTCGTATCGACGGCTTCCAAGACACCCTTTACGCCCACTCCAATCGCCAATTCTTCCGCGAGTGCCACATCTACGGAACAATAGATTTCATCTGTGGAGGCGCAATCATGGTCATCCAAAAGAGTTTCATATTTGCAAGAAAGCCGTTGCACAGCCAAGGAAATGCAATAACGGCTCAAAACAAGAATGACCCACAATGTCCAACGGGGATCGTGATCCAATCCTCTAACATTTTGCCATCTGGCAACCTCACCGGTGTCAGCACTTTCTTGGGACGACCATGGACACCGTACGCAACTACAGTGTTCATGGAAAATAATATGAACGGATTCATTGATCCTCAAGGATGGATGCCTTGGGGTAGTTCAACACCACCGGATACAATTTTCTATGCAGAATATGGGAATAAAGGCGATGGTGCACGCACTAACAATCGGGTGAAATGGAAAGGTGTGAGAGTTAATCTCAGTAATCAAGAAGCAAGTAGGTTTACTGTTCGCTCTTTCCTTCAAGGAGACCAATGGCTTCCAGCAACACAAGTTAGCTATGATCCAGGCCTTTAATCCGCAATCTTTCTTCATTAAGGATGTTTCTGTTTTATGTCCTCATCAAGCTTAATTGTTAAACTTTAATTGAGTAAAGATCTAATTTTCATGCTCTTTCAACATTCATTCAGGAGACGACGAATAAAGAACATAATTGACAGGTTGAACTCTTACCTTTCCTATTAGAATTTGAATTCAAAGGTTCCACTAGAATCAAGTCCCATCTCAAGCATTTCACTGCAATCATGTCCAGAGCCATTTCATTCCTCTAACACTCCAACATCAAAGTACGCAACTTCATCCAAATAGGCATGAATGAAGCTTAAATGCTTTAAAATCAAACAAAGCTTGCATATTTATCAAAATCCAACTGAGCTACCAAACCAGAAAGGATGCACTCTCACATTCGAAGATGAAACACACCTTGCTTGAATGAACAGCATTTTCTGCTTCTGAAACCTTGAGGCGAAGCCCCTTGATACTGGATCCAGTTCTTCGCGATCCTGCCCCGTAATTGACACCATTTTTTAGCAGTATTGTCACTTAGGAATTTTCGCAAACACCTTGCACGCCATTCTTGATGTTACTCGTCATTACAGATGTCATTTGATGGAGTTTTTGTATATAACCATCAGAGATACAATTCAACGACAAAACATTAAAAGCTGCGAACTTTGTTTTCTGACTCAAATTTATTGGGGGACAAATAGCAAGGAAGATTCAATTTTGGTGTTTGAAGTTCGAACTCGCTCGATTTAAAATTGTAGGAAATGCCACGTCATGCGATGTAAACAGAGGAGGAAGGAAATAGAGGAAATAAATTTTGATGACGTGGAATGTCGCGTCATCAGCTCCCAAGTAGGTGACCGAAAATGGGGTGACTAGAAATAATGTTAGGTAGTAAATGTAATTAATTATAGACTTAAGGATAGAAATTACGTGAAAAATCAATAAAAGAATAAAGATCCTCACGAGTTACGAATGATAGAAGTGAATAATGTTGGTAAAATAGGTACTAGAAACTTGCCGGACGTACAAAAGTTACAACGTAAATTGAAGATTTCAATAAACAAAAACTAAGAATTAAAAGCCGAGTCGAGGAAAGCCCTATTTCCACAAGACGAGATACGCCCCGGTAGTGCTCTCGGTTTTGGCGTATCGTCCCCAAAGATAAAACGGCTTCGTCTCGAAGGTAGCAGCACCGCAAGACCTTGGAGCTCCGGCGAACTGGATAGAGGCGAAAAACTGAGCTCGGAAAAATGAACAAAAGAGAGAAGTATGCAACAAGATGCGATTTTTTTTTTTTTTTATGTATATCTCTCTTCTTCAAATGCCTACAACCCCACTATTTATAGGTTGCTCACTATGTAGGGACTTTAATGCATTAAATGCATTAATCAGCCATAAAGGCTATTAGAGGTAGTGGTGGAGTCAAAAGGTGAAAGGGCTGACTGTTCAGTTGAAGGGTCACCTGACTGTTCAGCTGAAGAGTCACCTTCCAGAACCTCTTCCGGATGCAGCTGAGCTAGGCAGTCATCCGAGGTGCCGAAGCCGAAGTGGCATAGGCCGAAGCCGAAGTGGCACAGGCCTGGCATAGGCCGAAGCCGAAGTGGCACAGGCCGAAGCCGAAGTGACTAAGCCGAGGCCGAGGCCGAAGCTGAAGTCCGAGGACCAAGGCCCGAGGCCGACGTCGAAGATCGAGGACCAAGGCCGAAGCCGAAGTCGAAGACCTAGACCGAGGCCGAAGCCGAAGTCAAAGACTAAGACCCGAGGCCGAAGCCGACCTCATCCACAACCACTTAACTTACACTTATTTCAAGAAAGAAGTAACTCTCCACCAATCTTTTAACATTTATATCTCACTCACCGGAAATCGGTTTTGAGCATATAAATACACCACGTTCATCTACTCCGAGAGTAGAACAATAATATAATATTTAATTTAATTAATAAAATAAATATTAATTATTATTTATTTGGTCAAAACACCAAATTTCCAACAATCCCCCACATGAGTGAGATAGTCATATGCAAATGTATGCAAATGCAAGAGCTCAGTCCTCACGAGGTATAAAAGTATTAGGATAGGTAGTTTGTGGCTTTGAACCTTCCATAGTCAACACCATCGAGTACATAAGCGGCATAGTAGCGCAATGCTTTGAACTATTCCTCCATGACATGCACCGAGACAACGATGTTAACGCTTAAACACCTCAACCTCATCCGTTCTCACGTTTTGTGTCCATTTCGGCCTTGGACACCCCTTTGGATTCATAAGTGTATTTTTTCACGAAGCGGCCTCACTTCACACTTACATAGGTGATTCTTTACCAAATATCTTGTCATACTCAACCTCCTCGAGGTATTTAGGAATCATTAAAAGTCATAGACTTAACCTCACCACTAGGCAAGCTTTCAACACTCAAATGCTTTCTAGGGAATAGATAAATGTGAGTGTTTTCACACAAACTTTCATAGCTTAGTTTTCCTATTGAACCAAGTTCTTGGGGTTTCCAATCATCATGGTTGGGTTACCACTATGATAGTTCTTAATTTGTGGATTTTACTCCCATTCCCTCTAGCAACTTATTCATTTGATCACGGTTTAACCCTTTGGTTAGTGGATCCGCCAGATTATCCAACGACTTTACATAGTCGACTGAGATAATCCCAGTTGTGATCAAATGTCTCACGGTATTATGTCGTCGACGAATATGTCGAGACTTACCATTATACAAACCACTTTTCGCCCTACCAATAGCCGCTTGGCTATCGCAGTGAATCATCACCGGAGGCAATGGTTTCTCCCAACATGGAATGTCCTCAAGAAAGTTTCTTAGCCATTCGGCTTGTTCACCAGCTATATCCAAAACTATGAACTCAGACTCCATGGTGGATCGGGCTATACACGTCTGTTTTGTGGATCTCCACGTAACAGCTCCACCCCCAATAGTAAACACATATCCACTTGTGGAAAGTGAGTCTTTCGTGTCCGATATCCAGTTCGCATCACAGTACCCTTCAAGTACCGGGGGGTATCTCAAAAAATGTAGCCCGTGACTCTGAGTATACTTCAAGTATCTCAAAACTCGTACAAGAGCTCTCCAATGCTCTTTGTTTGGATTGCTCGTGTAACGACTTAATTTATTCACGGCACATGCTATGTCGGGTCTAGTGCAATTTGTAAGATACATTAAACACCCTATGACACGAGCATAGTCTTCTTGAGCAACCGACTCACCTCGGTTCTTGCTCAAAAGAACATTAAGTTCAATAGGAGTTTTAGCGGGCACGCTTTCAAAAGCGTTAAACTTCTTGAGCACTTTCTCAACATAGTGAGATTGTGACAAGACAATCCCATTGGATTTCCTTAGTATTTTCATACCAAGAATAATATCCGCTAAACCCAAGTCTTTCATGTCAAAGTTCCTCTTTAACATGTTTTTCGTTTCGTTAATTACACGGATATTGCTACCCATAATTAACATGTCATCTACATAAAGACACACAATAACATATCCGTTATTTGTATTCTTAATGTAAACACATTTGTCACATTCGTTTATTTTAAAACCATTTGATAGCATCACATTATCAAATTTCAAGTGCCATTGAAGTGGCGCTTGCTTCAATCCATAGAGGGACTTAACCAGTTTGCAAACCTTCTTCTCTTTACCAGGTTCTACAAATCCTTCTGGTTGTTCCATATAGATTTCCTCCTCTAAATCTCCATAGAGGAAAGCAGTTTTCACATCCATTTGATGTATCTCGAGATTGTGCAAAGCAGCAATCGCAAGAAGCACTCGAATGGAAGTAATCCTTGTTACAGGAGCATAGGTATCGAAATAATCGTACCCTTCTTTTTGCTTAAACCCTTTGACAACCAAACGGGCTTTGTACTTGTCAATTGATCCATCGGCTTTGTATTTCCTCTTAAGGATCCATTTGCTTCCTAAGGGTTTGCACCCTTCGGGCAAATCAACCAACACCCAAGTGTGGTTCTGCATAATGGAATCAATTTCACTTTGTACCGCTTCTCTCCAAAGCGGACTGTCCGATCTAGAAAAAGCTTCTTTGATCGTCGTTGGTTCTTGATCCAACATGAACACTACATAATCCGGACCAAATTGCTTTGGTTTCCGAACTCTACTCCCACGTCTCGGTTCACTATCTTCTGGATTAGACCTTTGTCACTTACGTGACTTAGGTTCTTCATCCTCAGATTTAGAACTCGTGGCTTCACCTTCAATTCTATTGCTAGAATTGATTTCTACATTACCCTTGTTTTTACAAGGATAAATGTGTTCAAAGAATATAGCATTCCTTGACTCGATCGTTGTTCCCATAATCATATCGGGGACTTCCGACTTGTGGATAACAAAGCGATAGGCGCTGCTGTTATGTGCATACCCAATAAAGATGCAATCAACCGTTTTAGGGCCAATTGTAACTTGTTTAGGTAGAGGCACTTCAACCTTCGCCAAACACCCCCACACTTTAAGGTATTTGTACGATGGTTTCCAACCTTTCCATAACTCATAAGGTGTAATATCTTTACCTTTGAGTGGAATCTTGTTCAATAGATAGTTGGCTGTTAAGACAGCTTCTCCCCACATGTTTTGGGGCAACCCTGAACTAATCAACAAAGCATTCATCATCTCCTTAAGAGTTCGATTTTTACGTTCAACAACGCCATTTGATTGAGGTGAGTATGGAGCCGTCGTTTGATGAATTATACCACTTTCGTTGCATAATTCCTCAAACGGAGTGACATATTCGCCACCTCTGTCACTTCGAACACTCTTAATTCGACCACTTAGTTGATTTTCGGCTTCATTCTTGAAGTGTTTAAACGCTTCAATAGCCTCATCTTTACCTCTTAAAAGATAAAGATAACAATATCTCGTGCAATCATCGATGAACGTGATAAAGTACTTCTTACCACCACGAGTTTGCACATACTTTAAATTACACACGTCGGTGTGAATTAAATCAAGGGGTTTAGTGCTCCGCTCAACCGAATGAAATGATTGTTTTGTCATTTTCGCCTCAACACAAATTTCACATTTGTTTTGAGTGTTAACTTCATTTATCTTTAGTAAATCTAAATTTACTAATCGTTTTATAGTATTTAGATTAACATGTCATAATCTACAATGCCATAAATCATAGCACTCAACAATGTAAGAGGAAGTAGTAGCATTTTCATTACTCTTAATAGATTTGGGCACATGGCGTATAACCAATACATTCAATCTAAAAAGACCATCAGAGAGGTAACCATTTCCAAGAAAAGTACCACTCTTTGACAATATAAACTTGTCAGACTCAAAAACTAGTCTAAACCCCTTACTAACTAGAATAGAGCCCGAGACAAAGTTCTTTCGGATGTCGGGAACATGCAGCACGTTCTTCAAAGTTAGAGAATTTCCCGATGTAAGCTTTAACACCACATCTCCAACTCCGACAACCACGGACGAAGCTTGGTTCCCCATGTTGAGCTTCCTCCCCTCAACAACTTGATAGGTAACAAACTTGTTCCTATCGGCACACACGTGCGCAGTAGCGCCAGTGTCGATGAACCAGCCTCCCGGCTTTTCGACTTGGTTGACCTCCTCGGTGACCACAACCGAAAAGTCTTCTTTCACCCACTCGCCGTCTTTCTCGGCGACGTTGGCAGCATGCTTTTTTTTCTTCTTGTTCTTGGGCTTCTTGCATTCCTTTGCAGTATGCCCATGCTTGCCACAATTGTAGCAATCACCATCAAACTTTTTTGATGGTCCCTTCGCCTTGCCTTTGTCTTTGGCATTTGGGCGATCACGCTTGTTGGAGGGTCCGCCCTTCTCCATCAAGTTCACCTTGGCATCAGACGATGCCTTCGGTTTGTCTTGATCGCGCACATCCGACTCGATGCGTAGCTTCACAATCAAGTCTTCAAGAGTCATCTCCTTTCGCTTGTGCTTAAGGTAGTTCTTGAAGTCTTTCCAATTTGGGGGCAACTTCTCGATCAACGTTGCAACTACGAACGCGTCCGGAAGAACCATCCCCTCAGCATGGACATCATGTACAATGAGTTGAAACTCTTGTACTTGCTCCATCATCGGTCGAGAATCGACCATCTTGTAGTCCAAGTATCGTGCTACCACGAACTTCTTCGTACCCGCATCATCGCTACGGTACTTCTTGTCTAATCCCTCCCAAATTCCTTTGGAGGTGTTAACACCGGAGTACACATTGTACAAGCCATCATCCAAGGCATTGAGAATGAAATTCTTGCACAAATAGTCTCCATTTCGCCAATTGTCGTAGAAGGCTCGAACATGGAAGTTGGCCTCCTCCGCACTTGGTACAGGTGGTTCATCTTCCGTTAGGAAGTTACCCACCCCCAATGTTGTTAAATAAAACAACATCTTTTGTTGCCACCTTTTGAAGTCGGCTCCTCCAAACTTCGGCGGCTTCTCGGCGGGTGGCATCACCCTTGGTGCCGAGTTCACTCCCATAAGGGAGCCACTTGGGTTATGCCCGAAGGCCCCCACAGTCGAGCCCACGAATGGTGCTCTAACAGTTCCACTAAAAGTGGAACCGACAGTCCCACTAAATGTGGCACCAACGGAGCCGGTCGAACCGGAACCTCCGCTTGACATAAATGGGTTGTTGAAAACCCACGAACTGGATGAAGGCACAGTCGAGCCTCCGGTGATTGAAATCGTTGCAAATGCTGTCGAAGAGCTTAATGGCAACGAAGTTGAACTCATGGATGGAATGGTGGAGACATCGATGTTTGAGTCGGTGGAAGCAGCAGCGCTCGTCATCTTCAACTACGTCGGGAAGGCAAGTAAGTAGATATCTCATCTTGCGATTGTTGGTAAAATAGGTACTAGAAACTTGCCGGGCGTACAAAAGTTACAACGTAAATTGAAGATTTCAATAAACAAAAACTAAGAACTAAAAGCCGAGTCGAGGAAAGCCCTCTTTCCGCAAGACGAGATACGCCCCGGTAGTGCTCTCGGTTTTGGCGTATCATCCCCAAAGATAAAACGGCTTCGCCTCAAAGGTAGCAGCACCGCAAGACCTTGGAGCTCCGGCGAACTGGATAGAGGCGAAAAACTGAGCTCGGAAAAATGAACAAAAGAGAGAAGTATGCAACAAGATGCGATTTTTTATTTATTTTATGTATATCTCTCTTCTTCAAATGCCTACAACCCCACTATTTATAGGCTGCTCACTATGTAGGGACTTTAATGCATTAAATGCATTAATCAGCCATAAAGGCTATTAGAGGTAGTGGTGGAGTCAAAAGGTGAAAGGGCTGACTGTTCAGTTGAAGGGTCACCTGACTGTTCAGCTGAAGAGTCACCTTCCAGAACCTCTTCCGGATGCAGCTGTGCTAGGCAGTCATCCGAGGTGCCGAAGCCGAAGTGGCATAGGCCGAAGCCGAAGTGGCACAGGCCTGGCATAGGCCGAAGCCGAAGTGGCACAGGCCGAAGCCGAAGTGACTAAGCCGAGGCCGAGGCCGAAGACCGAGGCCGAAGCTGAAGTCCGAGGACCAAGGCCCGAGGCCGACGTCGAAGATCGAGGACCAAGGCCGAAGCCGAAGTCGAAGACCTAGACCGAGGCCGAGACCGAGGCCGAAGTCGCAGACCTAGGCCGAAGCCGAAGTCAAAGACTAAGACCCGAGGCCGAAGCCGACCTCATCCACAACCACTTAACTTACACTTATTTCAAGAAAGAAGTAACTCTCCACCAATCTTTTAACATTTATATCTCACTCACCGGAAATCGGTTTTGAGCATATAAATACACCACGTTCATCTACTCCGAGAGTAGAACAATAATATAATATTTAATTTAATTAATAAAATAAATATTAATTATTATTTATTTGGTCAAAACACCAAATTTCCAACAAATAATAAAATGAGAGCAATGATATGATACTCCCCTTTCGTGAGCATTTCCCGTGAGCATTTTTGTTATTTTATCACTTTGGTATTATTTTATTTGATTTTTTTTTATTATTTTATATTCTAGTACCTCAGAAATTAATATAGAAATCATAAAATCTAAAAAATAAATCAAAATCGAAGCTCGATTTGTATTATTACTCATTTTTTGAAGTTAAAAATAAAAAAGAATAAATCGAGCTTTGATTTTTAGATTTTATAATTTATATATTAATTTCTAAGGGGTTAGAATATAAAACAATCGAACAAAATAATATCAAAATGATAAAATGACGTAGGTGCTCACGGGAGGTGCTCACGAAAGGAGAGTAGCATATCATTTCTCAATAAAATGAAAAGTTCATCAAGACTATCTGTGTTTTATTAATTATTTTATACGAAGTATCTCCATTTCCTCTTCTAATCCATCAACATATATTATTTCCGTCCATGATCTTTAAACTTAGTTGATTTTCTAGCTTATATTTAGGATTTGTAATGATAAATTATAAAAATAATTTTTTTGAGTTTAATTTTTTATATGATATTAAACTCCAAAATTTCATTTTAAAATCTATCACTATTCACTTCAAAGCCCCAAAACGAGCTTGAAAATCAATTGTATCTAAAAATTATTGACTGAGTAAGTATTCAACAACTTTCTTTGCATTTCTCTTATTAAATTTTTAAGGTAATTCCAAGAAACGGAGTAGACATGCAACATAATCACTATTAATGGTATATGATTATTCCAAGAGAAATGATATGCTACTCACCTCTCGGTGGGCACCTTCGTGGGCACATCGTCGTTTTATTATGTTTGTTTTTTTTATTTTTTATTATATATTCTAGTATCTTAGAAATTAATTTAAAAATCATAAAATCTAAAAAATCAATGTTCAATTTTCAATTTTTTATTTTTAACTTGAAAAAATGAGTAATAAAATAAATGGAGCTTTGATTTTTATGTATTTTTTAGATTTTATGATTTCTAAATTAATTTCTAAGATACTAGAATATAAATTAAAATTAAAATTAAAAAAAAAAAGCAATGCAAACGTGATAAAACGACGAGGTGCCCTCGAAGGTGCTCACCGGAAGGTGAGTAGCATATCATTTCTCATTATTCCAAATCATGCATATCTCACCGCATGCACTAATGCATATGGGACACAACCATATTCTTTAAAAATTCAAAATACACATCATATCTAAATAAATTAAATAATAATCTAAATCTAGAGTTTAGTAGGTCCAATGATTCCCCTCCATATTTGACACAAACAAGTTGAGTAATTAGTGCGAAGAGTTGAAGCCGTTGAACTAAAACTTTCACACAAAATCAACCACCTTACCTTCCACTCCAACCACCGCCACAATTCTCCCCACCTCTTATTACAAACCCCAAACAAATAAACTCATGGCCACCAAAGATGAAGACTTCAGTTTCCCCGCCACCACCACCGACTCACCGCCGCGATTACTCGACTCGCCGCCTCTGTGGAAAGGGAAGGAGGTGGATGAGGGAGAGAGGATATTCGAGGTGTCGTCGTTTCGAGAGTTCAGATCGAGCAGTGCTAAGGAAAGGAACTGCAAATCTAGAGATGAAGATGGAGAAGAGAAAATGGACTTGTTGTGGGAGGATTTGAACGAGGATCAGTTTGCGGGAAACTGTGAGAAATTTTCGGACATGAAAGCTTTGAAGCTGTCGAAAAGGAATGGGCGCATGGTTTCTGGGAAGAAGACGAGCATTCTAGTATTCATCAAGATCTTGAAGAAGGTGTTTCTCATGCATAATTCTCAACGTGCGATGAAGAAGAAGGCCTCTTGGTAAATCTTGTGGTGTTTTAGTTTGAGATTGATTTGATTATTTAGGAAACTGGGTTTTTCCTTTTCTTTTTCCTTTTCTTTTGTTTATTGGGAAAAATGATAAGAAGAGGATGATCGGAAGACTTTTTTTTTTTTTTTTTTTTTTTTTTTTAACATTTTTATTGTATTTTAATATGGTGTATATGTGATTTCGGATGAGTGATTAATTTAAAGAAAGAGACAGCAGGCCATGCAAATTGTATATGGAGACAAGATACGTAATCCCATCGCCTCATAGCGTGACATTTGGAATTTTCTAATTTTTATATTTTATCTCAATATGTTTGCTAAAGTGACATCAAAATATTGAATTAATGTTAGTTGATGAGTTCATTTCATGGGCTAGTTCTATTTGCCTGTGACTGTGAGTGATTGCAAGATGAAGATGCTACCTTTTACCAGTAGCTGTCACCTTTCAATTAAATACTTTGAATTAAAGCTGTAAACCACTAAAGGAGACTAGGAGAGGAGTTTTTCGTCTTTGCAAATCACTATTAATGAAGGTGGTTGGTTCATGATAAGATGATTTTCATCAAAATGGAAAAGGAAATAATATTTGTCCTTTTTTAACATAACACAAATTTAAAAAAAGATAAACATATGCACCAAACTAATTAACAAGAAAATGTTAGAGAACTATTAGTTTGGAATCTAAATGATTAAAGCTACTAATCTATGCTACAAATTAATTTATATTACATTTGTGTTTTGATTACATATTATATTATTAATCTCAAATCACTAGGTCCGAAACTAGTAAGATTCATAAAATAAAATATTAAAAAAAAAAAGTTATTGCATACAGTACATATTCCAACTGTAATGACAACATTCATCAAGCAAAATAATCTTCAATAACCACAAAAAAAATTACCAATTTTAATGATGACAAGAATACATGCTGTAGAAACTGTTACAGTGCTATCATAATGAATATTGTTACAAAAGATATGGGTAGGAGGCTAAATTTCTGGGCATTATACATTCAATATCTCACCGATGTAATCGAACCGAGGCTCTAGAACATGATGCCTATGTTTATGCAGTTGTATCTTTCAAGCAACTTGAGGAGCCAGCAATAACTGACCTTTGCTTGCTTGTATTGTATTGTGTCAACGGAAGCAATTCGTCTTCATCATTTGTCGTAGCAATTTGCAAATATACATGGCACGAGACCCTGGACCCCTCACTCCACCTCGACACGTTTCTGAGTTACTCACATATGTAGAAATTATCAAAAGGAATGAACCTGGGAAGAGAACTACTCCGTCTCGTGTTGAGGGAGATTCCTCTTTTCCTCAGATCTATGATGGTACAGTTTAGCAATTTTTCGCCTCTCACAGTCCTGAAACGTAAATAGTATGATTTCAGCAATCAAATCACCAGAAAATTATAATGCTTAGATATGTAAAAATTTAGGGATGAACAGCAAATGAACCTTGAACATGTTGAGATAAAAGGGTTTCTCTGGATTAGTCCTTCTGAGTTTGTGATATGTGTAGGCAAAACTCAGCTGGTCACGAGGAGTAAATCTTTCAACCTCGTTAAACCAAAGGCAAGAAAACAAGTTCGACATTGGTGTGTGGGCCCTAACGATGAAAGACCCTTCTGGTACATCTGCCAAAAGATTAGCGTGTCATATACCTGAAAGGAAAAAAAAAACCGAGGATTTGTTTGGAAGAAATAGTTAAGTTCATACTGCTTGGTAGAAGTTTGCTAGGATCCGATGCGTTGAATCTTCTCATTCCATCTGCTTGATAGAATGCAAACTGTTCATCTATAACACTGTGGTTATACTTGTTGAGCTTCTTATTTTGGGCAACCTCTTCCCACAAACAATGGCGATCGTAATGATTTGAAATAGCATATTCATGACCTTTTCTCCACAAGAAATATTCCAGAATAAGCAATGGATCGAGTTGGAGGCGAAGTTTGCTGTCCAACCAAATTGAGTACCTGAAATGATATGCAGATAGAGATATTGATAATAAAGTGCTGAGACATTATAAACCATTCAAATAAAAGCAAGCATAGGCAAATTGAAAAAGAAAAACTGCACTCTATTAAACTCAATACATTCCCCTTTCAAATATCCACAACTATAATGAATGTGTGGGACAGAGTACATAAATAACTTAATTACCTTATTAAATATCAACAAAACTACACTGGAACTGCTATATGACTAACAAACAGTTCATATAACATTATAAAATACTACTATGAGAATAATCTCCTAGCTGAAGTCCTACAAAATCAGTTTTGTAGTTCCCTGCATACCTGCCTGCAGGCGGCAACTTTTAGAACTAACTATATTAGAATCTTTCAACAAAAGAGGAAGGCTCTTAATGATAATAATTTTCACTCAGAATTTTGATCGTCATTGAGAAACATCAAGCTAAGAATTTATGACCACATTTTCAGTTTACCAGAAATGACAGTGTATATCCAAATAATGGCTTCACATTTATTCACTGTTTATGTGCTGGGATGAAATTACTAGTATACGGACTCGAAAGCTCATTCCAGGCCCCTGATACAATGGAATTATGTGGGAATGGGACAAATTGAAAATAAGGAAATACAGTACAAGACATGTTGGAAAAGATATAGCAAAAGAACAAATATAATGCAAGAAATATAGGATTAAAAAAATAATCCCTCTTAAAATTGTTCAATCTACCTGGCTGAAGTAAAAAGCCGGTGTGGCAATAGTTTCGGTATTTTCCCTACTCTCCTCATATCCGTGTAAGGAAGATTCTTTACCACAACAATCTTCCACAACCCGACAAAGCCCATTGAATCAGGCATTTGACCTTCCGATGACAGAGTTTGTAAAGTCACTTCATCGACGAACATGACAAAGCATACGTTTTTCCTTGACAAACGGGAAACCTGTTTTTGAATATAAGTGAGTCCATCTTTTGGTACAATAATAACAGATATCTTCAAGTAATAACTTAGTCAGTAAAGTTGTTGTTCCAATATTAACCACTACACATTCCCAAATTAGATGACATGTGGATTCAAACTGATACCAGTAATCCCTCACCACCTCAAACTCCAACACAAAGCTCTCGAATTTCAAGAAAGTCATCCAATCAGAATGGTATGTTTATGAAGTTATACGGTATAGAAAAGTGGATATTGTCAGCTTCTATGAATATATGAATTAGATACAGACAAACACCCTGTAGACATTCAGGTATCACATGGTTATAAGACTAGCTAATTTAGTTTTAGTCCTGATTAGCCTCAATGGTAAGAGAGAACAGTCTTGCATTTTATTGAATTATTTGAGCTCGTGCTAAAACCAACTTTATATCTAAGAAAATATTAAATATAATCCAACCCCATTTTCAGTGTCTATTTATTTAGATACAGAATTGTGGTACAAGTTAATTACCTATCATTTTAATAAGCTATAATTCTATTTCTAATAAACATAAGTATCCAGTTCATTTTGTAAGGAGTTCACGAGGAGACAAGGTCAACTACAGTAAAGAAAAAAGAAGCAAAGGGGTCTATAGAATCTTACAGCTCTGCCAATTGGTGATCTCAAGCGATCAGAATTACCAAAAATGCAAGACATGACAGCAATGTGGCAACTGCTAATGTACTTCGCATCATCTTCAGCTAAGTCAAACCCTGTACTTGATGACCCTTTAGGACCTTTCACAAAGCCACAGTTAATCTTCTGATCATGGGCAATAAAAGATTCTTCCCTTTCTTGGAGACTCTGATGTCCAGCAAATCTAGGTTGCCATTTTTCATCTTCAGTGGGATTCTCTTCCTCTTCTGTATATTGCAAGGAAAATCTTGCAAATTTTCGATTTTCTATAGGCTCCACAAGTAGCGCAGTGGAATTCAGAATTTTCATCTCGCAAGAACCTAAAATTGCCCAGTATCAGCATTCAATCCAGACAAGGAACAGACGTATGGTGAAGGAAAAAAATAAATCAAATTTATACTTAAATATAGGAATATGGCTTCCATTTGTTTTATAAAAAGTGATAGGTTTAACAAGTATTGCTGCATCAAATGCAAAATATGTTATATAATTTACAACATAATAATTTTACACAGCTGACCTCTTCTGTTGTATCAGTATATGGATTATTATATGCAAGCTACAAAAAGCTTAAGTGACCAACAAAACTCTACGATGCAACTCATAG
Organism: Mentha longifolia; assembly: GCA_001642375.2. Classification (NCBI taxonomy): domain Eukaryota; kingdom Viridiplantae; phylum Streptophyta; class Magnoliopsida; order Lamiales; family Lamiaceae; genus Mentha; species Mentha longifolia. The sequence goes on from CM038114.1 coordinate 6,413,945, forward strand.
AATTTGAAAAGAAAAGGAAAAAAAGGACTAGTCATTTAGCTAAAGCGTTAATTAGAGCACTATGACAGTATCAATTGATATGAGTAGGAATTTCAGATATTAATTGTCAAGCTAGGTAGCAGAATAACTAATTGTCTAATTATTGTAATCAAAAGTTAGCCAATCACTGGAGTACAAGCCTTCCAAGAAAAAGTAATTGATAATTAGAATAATACCAGAAAATTTTCGACGCTTAGACTTCTTTTTGGAACCCGAGCGCTTTTCAGGAACAGGCTTCCTAACAGGCTGACCTTCTGCAGAATTGGCCCGCTCAGAAATTAGGCTAACTTTATCTCGTTGGGAGCCTGAACGAGACTCTTTTCCATATAAATCAGCAGAAGCTTCATCAACCTCCTCATCAGCATGATGCTCATTTTTCCTAGCTTGATGCACAAAAGAGTTTTCCCTATTACTGTTATGGGATTTAGTGGCACTAGATTGATCGATGTCATCATTTCCAGCATCATCACTTTCTTCCATTTGATCGTCCTGTAAGTCAATACCATCGTCATATTCATCCATCTCATCTAGTGCTCTATGTTCTCTCCCTTCTGTATCTGTGGACTTCTCAGTGTTCTTTAAAGAAGCCTCATATTCAGCCTCGTACATTTTCAATTCATTGCGTCCCGCCTCATTGTATAAACCATTTCTATGGTGATCTTGCGACTGATCACTATAAGATATTTTACCTATCTTTTTGACAGGAGTGTGAACCTTATCCACTGAACCATCCTGGGCTCTCTCCTGTTCCTCTTCAGTATAGTCATCATCTCTTCTTCTATCATCCCTGTCCCAGTACCGTGAGTCCCGCCCATGAGCAACAGATCCATGGCCAAATTTAAGCTCTCTGGGTCTTTGTATCCGTGTCACATCCATGAGAAAATCTGTATCATTGTTTATGTCTTCATCTTGAGTCTGGTGTCTACTCAAATCCACTCCTAACACAGAAAAGAAGAAGAAGAGTGAGTTGCAAATTTCAAGTTCTAGAGAGAAAGTTGAGCCAGATAGAAGCATTTGTGACCTCAAGTCGAACAAAATTCAGATTTGACTAGTTCAGCAAAAGATCTAGGGCAGACATTCATTTAAACAGCTAGATGCAGTCGGAAGAAACTATGCAAGTCAACTAAGAAGCCTAAAAAGCTCTGATTAACAAACATATTTACATATCAGCTGTTTATTTCCAAGATTTGTAATTTGGTGGGTTTTCTTTTAGTAACTTTTGGATTGGATGGTAGACAAAATTGTTCAATTTCTAACAATCCACCCTTTTCCATCATGCACATGAGGCCTTGTTCAACATCTACATCCCTAAGGAAGTTTAGACCTCTCTAGTTAATATCTCGAAAGTCCATATGATTGCGCTATTGAATCTGTCCCAGAGTAGTTCTGCAGATCTGACAACTAAATGGAGGTTTTACAGATTCTCTATTGTTGTCCAAAGTTGAGATATTAAAACTTCAATAACACAGAATCAGAGTATCAACTCCAAAGTCACAGGCAATTCACAATGTTAGGTCTCTTTAATCCAAAAGAAGCTACATTTACTTCCATGCACAAATTTTACCACTAAAAGGACATTATCGCAGTTCAAGGACCACCATTACTAACAGCAATCAAACAGTCAATATAAATGCTTATCACCACGCACCAATTTCACTATCCCTAAACAATTGATGAATCGCCAAATTTCAACTAGAAAATCACACATAAAACTGAGGGATAAGACGAACTCCAACACCAAATCCCTAAATCCCCAAAACAACGAAGTCGATTTCCCACATACCTTTACTCTGCAAGGTGAAGTAGAAGAAAGCTGAGATCAATAGAATGAGAGCGAGTATCAGAACACAAAATCCAATAGAGATCTTATACGGCGGCGGCACCTTCGATCGCCGGTGGTGGAACTGCCTGGAGCCACCGCGGACACTGAGCGATATGTGATCCGGAACGACGCCGTTTCGCGAGCCATTGCCGCCGGATTGTCTGAACTGAGCCATCCGCGCATTATTGGGCGTGGATGCACAATGCGCGTACGTATACTCAGCTCCGGCGAGGGGTAGGATTGGGGTAAGTGGGTTTTTGAAGGGTATAACAGTGATTTTAACCAGCTAGTACGGACAATCGGAGGAATTTTGAAGGGAGTTCGCCGAGAGGAATTGCTTTCTGACAGGGGCAGCGATATTGGAGGAAAGAGGGAGAGCAGGATTTTTATTAATTTGATTTATCGTTTAATTTAATGAGTTTATTTCCTATTTTGGGCATTTTAATATTTATTTCTATTCCTATTACCAAAATGCCCCTTGATTGACAATTTTAATTTTTGTTTTATTTTGTTTCTGTTTGAATGTCTCTAGCAATCAAATTCTCTTTTTTCCTATTGGGAAGTATTCTTATGAATATAGAAAAAGTAGTGAAATAGAGCCCATTATTTGTTGACTAATATTGGAGAGATTTAAGTTGATTTATTGATTTGAAATGATAAGGAATGTATTGTTACAGAAACGTTTCTATATCCACCGTCGATAACAATGTTATGTTAATATTTTTTTCCATTTCGCTTTTTTAAATAAAATTTAAGTTTTTTTAAAAAAACTTACTTTTAGGTTTAGGCACATTATTATACGACCACAATGGATAAGGAGTATTTCTTATTCTCTTGAAAATAATATTTATGTCACTAAAAGTTACCATATAGGGCAAATGGTCAAAATGTATCCTATTACAACTAAGTAATTTCCTAAAGTATTTTAGGCCGGCACAAATAAGCATTTATTGTACGAATTCGTTACATACTTATCATTCATATGTAGTGCCACTTCAAAATAGTTTTAACATTCTCCTACTTGTTTTAACTTTTGAGACATTATCCAAACTATTTTTATTTATTTATTTATCATTTCTTCCTATTCCGTTTTATTTAAAAGTATACATCAATAAAAGAATGAATATTAAATTTATTTATTTATATATATAACTACAACACACAAAGCTCTAGAAACTTAATGATTAGTTTTTGTGACAACGGTCTTTAATTTTTTTTTTTTTTTTGGTAAAATTATCAAAAGAAAATAAAGTATTGGAATAAGACTAACGTTAGTCTTAGATTCACAGATATTCTAATGTTTGACATCCAAACAAAAGAATGATTATTCACTTATTCCTCAACATATCAAATTCTGTTTGTTTTTACATACTTCACAGATAGTTTAGGGAAAAGGAAAAAAAAAAATAATAATAATAATAAATAACATAACATACTTTCTTAGAGATGAGTATATTTTGCTTATAATATGTAAAAACTAATATTATGCCCTTATATAAAAAACTAAAATAAAAAATTAACATTATGCCGAGTGGCAACATCATCTTAAATTTCTTCCATAAATTTTACTTAAAACTATCCAGTCATCTAACATTGGCTTGATCTAATTATTTATACTTTCAAGTTCCAAAGTAAACATAGCCTAATTAATTTTTGAAACAAACAAGTAAGAAATATATGAGTTTGTCCCCAAATTCGAGCTCATCTCAAAGTTGCCTTTAATTATTAAACATTCATCAACACAAATTATTCCTTTTTAGGTTTACTCGTATATATCCTTTAACCTAAACATAACTACGATTAAAAAAAAAAAAAAACAAGTACTAGGACCATATATTTCTAGTTTTACAATTGAAATCTACTCAAAAACACTCTCCTACCCACGATGGACACATTTATGTGGCAGTGCCACATGGTTAATTATTCCATAAATGTGCCCACCACTTATGTGACAGTGCCACATGGTTAATTGTTCCATAAAATATTGTCACGTCATCCGTAGGCATGTTAAGTATACCCACAATGGGCATTATAGCTGTAAATACAAAATTATGTATTTAATAAATACAATGGCGTACAAATAAAAAATATATGGATTGAAATATATATTTGCGGACAATCTCTATATAATCCTTTAATTCTTCTCTTCAATTTGCTTCTTGAATGATATTTGGGCAGCTTCCGATATTTGAGGAGAATTTAGTACTCCTCGATCTCCTTGGACTTGACTTTTACAACGTAGACACGGATGACATTCGTCTTATTTCCGAGTCACACGTTGGACTTGAGCTTCGAACAATATAACGCTGATGTCGGAGGGCTTTCGTCTTATTTCTAAATCAAACATTGGGACGTAGGGAGTTTGGGCTTTATAACGCCGATTCGGACCTTTGTCTTATTTCCAGATCAAACATTGGGACGTAGGGAGTTTGGGCTATATAACCCGATTCGGAAAACCTTTGTCTTATTTCCGGATCAAACGTTGGGACATAGGGAGTTTAGGTTTTATAACTCCGATTCGAAAAACCTTTGTCTTATTTTCGAATCAAAGGCTGATTTGGAGACTTTCCGTAAAGAATACAATCGTATCTAACAAAGAAAGCCTAGAATATGACACAGAAATCTCTTCGTGAAAAATACAATCGTATTCCACGAAGAAAGCCTTTGAAAATTAGAGAGAAATTCATAGCGAATTCTAACTCCAACTTCTTGAGCTTATGATTATGAAATCTGGGTGTTTTTGAAGTGAATGAAGAGCTCTATTTATTGGTGTAGAAGGAGCAGGCTTTATGGACTTTTGGGCTCCATGGTGGGCTTTGATGACGAGGTGTGACAATTCTATTGGCTCTCAAATATTGATATATATCAATAAAAGATTTAACTTGTTGCCAAAGAAATAGATCTCCATCTAGAATATCTTTATTATTAAATACTATATTATTTTAATTTAGATTTCATAAGATTCTAAATCAAATAAACATATAATCAAATAAATATATTTATTTTCTTTTTTTTTTTCTTAAAATTTCGGTGCCTACAGTAGCGTTACTCTAACATCTACTTACTTTATTTTAATTATTATACACCCTCCGTTCCACTTAAATAGTCTACATTTCCTTATTGGTTTGTCTCATATAATAGTTCACTTATTTAAAATGGTAAAAGTATATTTCACAACTAATACTATTGTAAAATTCTTTATCTCTACTTGCATTGGTCTCTGTGCCAAAAGCAACGTGGACAATTTAGGTGTGACAGATGGAGTAATTAATATGTAGAAAAATCTATTTAAAGTTCAATTCTCGATTCCACTTTTTTTTTTTTTTTTCTTTTTTTAAATTATTATAATTTATATGTTATATTAGAAGAAGTCCAATATATGGTTGTTGAGTTAGAGTTCTCAATGTGATCACATCAGTGTTGGAAGACAAACACATCTCATATATGATACATATGAGTTTCAATTGGTGGAGTTTGGTGCTTTCTTTTCTTTTCTTTTTCTTTTTCAAGAAGGTGGCTTGGTGCTATCAAATAATAAATCAAATAAATTAAATACTATATATAGTTTCAATTTTTGGATATATATATATATATATATATATATATATTTAAAATGTAAACATAGTCAAAATATAATTAGGAAACAGTATAAGAAGAACACAACAAACAATATAGAACCAACGCCTTACTTATTTCGGCACAAATAGTTATTACAATACACCAGTCATCTTTTCACTGAATTATTATTCATGCCAATCTAATATTCTCCATACAGTACCAGTTTATTAGTATTTATTATTCATGAAAAAATAAAGTATAAATTGTCTAAGGGCACTTGGGCTTAATTGCTCTGCAGCAGCTCCTGCAAGCTCGACGGCAATAGTATTCTTTGATCGGCTTCGTCTTGCATCTCTGTCTGCATTTCTTGATGCATTCTGTAAAACAAGAAAATCGATCGCGTAAAAAATTAGGACGTTCGCTTCAAATCGACAAGATTGATCAAAGAAAGAAATCGAAGAAAATATTTCATAAGTTAACCGATTCTTCCTGCAGGATCATGTTTGTAGAGAAGATTTTTCATCGAGTCCTCTCCTGCATTCTCCTGTACAATATATAGTACTATGAGTTAGATTAATTAATTTGGAGGTGAATTAATATAACATGCATTAAAAAAAGAAGAAGAATAAGATTATATATTTACTACTTGAGAAAGAGAACTTGGAGGTTCATTGGCTGAGTTTGCCTCATCGAGAGCCTAAAAAGGGATAAACGAACCACTGTAAGTTAGAAATTATATATAGTAATTTTTTGAAGAAAAAGTTGTTTAATTTCTTGTTGAAATTTACCTGCACGATCAAAAGGGTGATGAGCAAAATCGTGAGGGGCTTCTTCATGTTTAAGTACAAGTGAGTTTTTGGATTGTGAGAGAAAATCTATTTATTTATAGATATATTCAGTTACGTACTGTATTTTTTTTCCCCCCGTTTTTAAGGGTCACACCAAAATGATCCTTAACAACTTAAATCACAGAATTCGTGTGACAGAGGAAAAGATTGTTTAATTTCTTGTTGAAATGATAGTAAAAAAATTTGTCATCCCCTAATTTTTCTATATAGTTGGCGCTAACATACCTAAATAAAACCCATGATGGTTCAAAGAAAGAAAGCAAATCATATGCGAAAGTTGGGCTGGGTGGATGGTGCGCAGAAGGTGTTCGACATAATGTCTGATAAGAATGCTGAAATAAAATATATGCAGAACGTGTTAGAATAAGTTGGGCTGGGTGGATGGTGCGCAGAAAGTTGGTTAAATAAAGTTGATGTTAATGATAGAATTAGATTTAAAATTAATAAGCATGCATCTTAATTGAATAAATCAAAGTTTTACACTTCAGAAAAACTCAATGAATACAATATGCATGTTAATATTGTTTTTGTTTTTGTTTTTGTTTTGTTTTGTTTTGTTTTGTTTTTTTTTTTTCTCTCTCTCTCTCCCCAATATGTAATTCTCGATTCGTCTAACATTGGCCTTATCTAAATTTTTACTTAATTCCAAGTTCCAAATTCGCCATATGTGAATTAAAAGTACCCTTTATTAATTATGTGAATCAACTCATTTCCAGCTTGAATCTAAACATATATTAACAAATAAAAGTTATAGAACTATATATTTCAAATTCCAGATTTTCAAAGGTCATATAAATCTACTCACCCATTCCTTCTTTTAGAAGAACAATTAATTATCATGCAGAAAAATTGTAGTATTAAAAGTTGAATTGTATGTTTTTCTTGAAGCCACCTGTTTGCCCAACAAGAAAGGTAACGTCTTTTGAGAGTTCCGATAGACCCAATTCTATTATGTTCAATTTTATATAGTATTGGAAAATTAATTACAATCTTCAAATTAATATTTTTTTAAATTATTAAGTTATCCAACATTTTAAAAGTAAAGATACATAAAATATAGAAATATTAGCAAACACAAAATAAAAGATTAGAATGTCACAGAACAAACAATATATCAAACCAAGAACACCTTAATTAATTATATCACCACAAGTCTTATATCGAGCTCAATAAGCATTTATATACCAACTCTATATTATCTTTTCTCTATTTATATGTATGTTAACAACATTTTTCCTATACCGATTTATGGCAAATTACATGAAAAATCAACACTCTCACTACATAATTTGACGTATATATATATTCTCAAGGTTAGGCCGTAAGTTCCGGGTGGCTCGCATACTAATACACCGTCGGCGTGCAAACTTGAAGGCATTTCGAAGACTTTGCGCATTTCGTTTCGCATGGTGGTATTGTGGAATCTCTCATGACTAAAGTTTGAGCAAAAATAAAATAAAATAAAAATAAAAATAAAAAAATTGTGAGTTTGCTTCAAATCGACAAGATAATAAGTTGAATGAATTGGAAGAATATTTCACAAGTTACCAATAAGAGTAGGTTTATGATTCTTGACATCACTTATTGAACTCCCTCCTGCATGCTCCTGAACAATTAAGATGGTAAGAATTAGAGCTTGAGTTGCAGAAACAGCAAATTAATGATGATTTACTACTTGAGAAACAGATTTTGCAGCTTCACTTGCTGTACTTCCGCCTCTCCCCTGACCACGCACCAACTCCAAAAACGACACTTAATTTCTTCCATAATCCTACTTAATGTCCACGATTTCTCTCCAAACAATACCTCGTTTCTTCACATCCAGAGAACTCAAATGGTGCAAATCCATAGACCACCGAGCTTTCTTCTTCTCCCCTTACCTCGACACAAAGCAGAAAAACATAGGAGGTGATCCGAGATAGAGTGTGGAGCCACCCAACTCACCCCGATCCAATATAAACGAACACTAAACGTGAGTTAGTTGTAGTTTTTTTTTCTTTTTTTTTCCATTTAAAAAGAGGATCAATAATGGTTCCCCATTTTTCCCAATAAGGTGACTCGAATATGAGTCGTAGTTGGTGGACTAGCATTTAAGCTTAAAATTAATAGTACTGACCAGCACCACCCACTGATATGTAACATTTGATGCAAGTAGGTGCAGTATGCGGTATCATGTACACCTCATACGACCAACTCCAAAATGATATTATAAATGCAAATCAATTAACAACACAAAACAACTCACAAGCGATAATATCCCAACCTCCATGATCTCTTGACACTCTTAAATTTTTAACTGATTTTTTAGCTTTATAATGATGAATTTTAAAATAAATTTTTGAATTTTAGTTTTTTTCATAGGGTGCTACGATACAAAAACCAACTTAAAGGTCCATAATGTCAAGAGATCGTGGACGGAGGGAGTAGTATATATTTATGATAAATAGAGAGATTCACAATATTATTTTTTTTATAATATTGACTTTTAATAATAATAAATTTATATAATTGTTTATGTTATATTTTTTATGTTATACACTTTGCATCAAATTGAAGGATAAATTATGAAATAATTAAATTATTTTTATTTTTTCTCAGTAAATGATATTCCCTCCCTCCACCAAGAATGCTATGCGGGATTTGTAGTACATATTTTTATAAGCTCGTTATTTTTTAGACAATAAACCCTATAAAAATATAATTAGTGGGTTATGGTTAATTAGTGGGCATAGATTAGAAAATTAACTATAGTTAATGTGTTTGTATTAATTAACTAACAAATAATAAGCTTATAAAAATCTGTATCATAAATCTTGCATCGCACTTTTAGTAGATGAAAGTAGTACATGAAAGGAGACAAGCCTGTTACAAAAGTGTCAAAATACGGTATAAAATTACTTGTAGCATCGTACTTGTGCCCAGTGGGGTTGCATTATGGTGTGATGGAAGGAACAATGGCCACATATTCTGGGAAATAGAAATTGGAAAACATATGCATTACAATTGTCGGAGGTAATATTATATTATATACTCCTTATTTTGTTAAATATTATGGGTCCGTCGCCAACCACCAAATTTAATAAGGGGCATTTACTTTAAGGAACATGACTAATTCTATGAGATAGGGCAAACATGAAATAAGATAGGCTTATTATAATTTCATGAATTTGGATGAGATTCATATCTCATGATTAGTAAGTTAATTAAGAGATAAAGTGAGGGTTAATATTGGGTTTTGTGATATATTCTATTTTTAATCCTACTAAGTAAACATGAGATTAAGTCAGATAAAATTAGTCAATTTGGCCTAGTCATCCAAAATAAATGTTCATCTATCCACCGTGAACATATTTAATGTGTCCACAATTGATGTAGTACACGTTAATAATTTTTTTTATTTTAGGTTTAATTTTTTTAGAAGGCTTAATTTTTTGATAAGATTTTTCTTATAAAATATATCAATTACATCACCACCACGCCAATTTTATTTTAATTTGGTGGGCTATCATTTGAGCTTGGAATAATGATCCGCACCTATATGTAAGATATTTAATTTACGTATTAAAATGTAGGAGTATAGTAATTGATGCAAGTAGGTGATAGCACACCCGTGTGACTATGAGATAAACCTACTCTAAAAAATAAGAATATACTCCCTCCGTCTCTATCGTAATTACTCTTTTTATTATTATAATCGACTTATTTGCATAGAAAAAATGACCAAGATGATTGGAACTGCAAGAGTACTTCAAATGTAGATCAATCAATTTATAAGACAAAACAATTCAGACATGCTGAGTTCCCCTTTTACAATATATTACTGTATTAATATAGTTTATATTATTTAAATATTGTAATGCAAGTGTGTAGTTTGTTAAGGGTGATAAGAGTGGGATAAATACCTAGGTTTATATGTTGTTTGTTTTAAGTATCAAGGCCCTTGATAAGAGTTATTATCTTTACTTTCTTAAGTTTGGGTTTCTGTGGTTCAATTAGTAAGTGGTGGTCTATCTTGTAAGAAAATCAATTTAATAAAATTCGAAGCCATAGAAATAAATTGATTTTTGTTTTTCTGGGTAATTCGCATGAGAGAAACCAAAGTCAGAGAATTATGCGTGAGTAAGGAATCAAAAGTAATAGAATATATAATTCAACTGAGTTTGGACGGTACAATTTCAAAATTTTGGAAGCACGATGTGAGAGAATTCTTCGCTAATGGAGTGAAGGAATCAATGTAAATTCATAGCTAAGACCAAAAGGAAAAATATCTGTATTCATTCATGTATTCAACGTAAGTATACAGTATGTATGTCTCCCTATTTATAGTACTCATGTGATGACAAAAGAAGCTAACTAATAGGACGATGACATGTGTGGCAAGCTAACAACCATAGATCTAACATCTAATCTATGACTAAGAGGCGATGACGTGGCGCTTGCTATTACTAGGTGTAGGGATCGAATCCTGTGAAACACAAAATTACACATCCTTTTTATTCTGCATAGCTACCATCTTCTCCATCTTCTTTATTCCTTTATTCTTCATGCAACTTCTTCATTAAGTAACTTAAATAAGTTTTCTCATAAAAAGAAAGAAAGAAAAGATAAACTAAATACTCATTCCACCGCGTTTATCTTTGGCACATATTCCTTTTTTAGTTTGTCTCATTCATGTTAAAGTATTAGCTCAATAATTAGACCATAATCATGCGCTCATTAAAAAAATAAACTAACTTTATGTGGTCAACACCTACTAATCCAAATTATAAAATTATTAATTTAATTCTTTAATCACTAATTCTCATTTATAATCCTTCTCTTATTAAATTACGTGCTTAAAAAAAATGTCAAGGTAAACAGGACGAAAGGAGTATATAACAACTAAGTTAGCGGGTATTATTTTTCAATTTGCTTAATAATAATAATAATAATTTTTCATATCTTGATAGGCCAGCAACCATGGTAAGAAACAATGAACATCTAAAGAGTAGTGAGGGGAGATTGATTTGGATGAGGAAGGAGTTGAAGAGGAAGGCCGTGAGCCGGTATCGGCCAAGCACCATGAAACAACATCTCTTCATTTGGAATGGCCTTTTCAAGCCTAAACCTGGTCACCAAATTGTGGATGAATACAAGTATGACAAGCTTCACATAGCTTCTTCCGGGGCAAATTGTGGGTCCAGCTCCAAAGGGAACGTAAGAGTAAGGTGCGGGCCCACTCCCCTCAAACCGCGACGGATCAAACTTCTCCGGCTCAGGAAAGTAGTCGGGGTTGTTGTGCGACGAGTGGGGTGACCACATGACCTACGGTACGTGATTATTTAATTTATTCTTCTTGTTGATTTGATAGATGTTATAACTTGTAAAAGAATGAAAATCCTTTTCTTTTTTTTTTTTATTGAGAGAAAATCTAGAGTTAAATTGTGTGTTCAATTAATTACCTTCCATCCTTTAGGAATGGTGAAACCTGCATAGGTGAATTTAGTTGTTGCTTCCTTGAAGCCTACTTGTGCGGGAGGTGCTAGCCTTAGTGATTCTTTAACAACATTCTTCGTGTACTTCATCTTTTCAAAATCCTCCCATCTCAGCTCCTCATCAGGGCCCTTTGATTTTGCAATCGCCATTTGTTCTGTAAATAAACTTATTAGGATTAAGAAAAAAATACTACTCACTCCATCCCAGTTCACTTTGTCCCATATTTTGAATATATAATACAATGGATAGAGATGGTTACCTTTTAGAACTTGTTCATAAATGTGAGGAAGTTGAGCAAGAAAGTATATAACAGCAGTGAGCGCAGAGGCCGTCGTGTCGAAGCTGGCCAGGAGCAAACCAAGGAAGAAATTAGACATCTTCTCATCACTCACATCTTCCCCATCTTCATCGGCTAAAGCTAGCATCTTCGACAGCAAATCGCTGCCTTTCTCCTTCTTCTCCACAGCCTCCTTCCTCCTTTCCTTGATGATCATCATCATCTCACCAAGCATGGTTTTGCTTGCTTTGATAGCACGGTTGTATGGCGTCCCAGGCAAATCTACAGGAAAGGACAACAACCCCTTGCTCATCACAGTAAAGGGATCCAGCAACTTGCTTACGCTCTTCGGATCCATCACATCCATAAACAATCTACACGAAAGATCGAAGGTGTACTTCTTTATCAATGGAAGTACCCTCACCACTGTGTTAGGCCTCCACTCGTTCTCGAGCTGCTCACGAGCTAACGATTCCATCACGGGCACGTACTCTTTCAAGGCCTCGGGTTTGAGAGTGTCGTACTGGAACTTGTGGAATAAGTACTCAGATCCTATTTGGCCAGTTTCGCTAAATTCTGGTAAAATAACCTTCTGTACTGATACCGGCAACCAAGGGATAAGAAGTTTGTTATAGTTGTTGAAAACAAACTTGTTCCCCTTTGCACCGCATAATATCACGAATTTTTCACCCAATATTGAACTTTTGAATACCTCACGAGAGTATTTTGCCATTTTGTTTTTGATGAATTTCGGAAGCCCTGAAAGAGCAAGCTCGATGTTTTCTCCGAGAACCGGCCAGCCATTGGAGCCGGGAGGAAGGTTTTTAGCATCGTCGGAGCCTCCCTTTTTGTGGATGAAGAAAATGAGATAGAGAGAGAGAGGGAGAAGGAGAAGAGGGAGAAGATAAGGGATCATCACCATCTCCATGCTTGTATCAAGAGATATGAATATGTGTTGATGAGGAAGAGAAATGCTTCATGATTTATTTACATGAATCTCCACTTGCGTATAGCCTCACCTATAAATAATTAATAGTTGACAGAAACGTACTATTGCTAATATATAGCAACGCTCTCATCTTCCCATAGCTGATGCGGCAGTCATGTGTTAATAAATTTTTATTTAGTGTTTAATTTTTTTTAGTTGTGTATAGTTTTTTTAGTAAAATTTATTTTCAGGGGATATATCTATAATATTATATATTTATATTTAATTATTTGAAGCTCGGATAATTGGTTAATTTTAGGGCAAAAAAGGATTAAAAGAGAAACTCATATGATGTTTGAGTGGGAATTAATATGAAGTCCCAAAAGAAATATTTTGTGCATGATGACAAACTAGAGCATTGACGTTGCGCATAAGCGCAACTTTTTATCATCCATTTCGCCATTGTTCACGTAGGATCATCCACATCAATGGCCCACCACTTTCTTGTCTTTAATTGGTCGAGCATCGAAGAAGATTTAAAAATTAAGTAGATATAGATATTTATAACATCCTTCATTAATGTCCAACAAGAATTTTCTATGGTGCAACATATATTACTTTGTTGTTTCAATCCATTCACCATGTCCACGAAAGTTGGGACTATAAGGGAAACAATGGTATATTTACTATATATATATATTTTTAATAGAGGGCTATATATGGTTAAAGAAATGAGGCTATGTTTAAAACAACCCAAAAATAAAAAAAAATCAGTGAATCTATATTTGGACCTAACTAAAATCGGCCAATTACATCCCCATTTGCATTTGGATCGGTGGCCTCGGATCAAAAGGAATAATATGGTTTAAATATATGAGACATATATAATTGAACATTTCCCAAATACAGTATTACACTATTACTATACCTTACACTTTCAGTGCTCGTTTGGTTCAAGTTGAGTAACGGAAAGGGAATAGAATCAAGTAAAGTAAGGGAATGATAATAATAATGGTTACTTTTATTGAGTGTTTGGTTCAATAGTAGAAAGGGAATCACTTGTGAGGAGAGTTTTTTCTCCTTATTTTCCCTCCTTCTTGAGGGATAACAATGTAATGGATTGAGTTACCCCCAAGTAAGAAAAATTGATAACTTATTACTCAAACCAAACAAAATATAATGAAAATCAATTACTTGTTTCCGTTTCCATGATCAAAAATAGGTGAACCAAACATGGGCTCAATTCTATTTCATGCGACACATTCCAGCTCTGATTGTATATGATATAGTAATTAAGTAAATTGTAGATTATGGTCTCAACTTTGAACCTAGTTGCAGATATAGCCCTAACTTTACAAAATGCAAAACAAAACAAAAAAAATCTTGAATTTTTAAAGAAGTTGCAAATATGTCCTGGGCCTAAATTTTGGGCCGTATCCTGTGATGTGGACGGCCTAAAAGTTTAGGTTTTCTTTCTTTTGCATTCTATAAAATTTGGTCATATCTGCAACTGAGTTTAAAGTTGAGGCCGTAATCTACAATTTTCCCTTATTTTAATCAGCTCAACAGCTAATGTAAGATCTACATATAAACCTCTAGATTGGACTTTGTATATAATTAAGTAGGGATGAGATCTTGTAAATAAAATTTTCGTACAAAATAAAAGATTTGTATAATTAAATAGGGATGAGATCTTGTAAATAAATTTTTCGTACAAAATAAAAAGATGATAACCTTATGCAATGCAGTGTACATCAGAAAAAATAAAAATTAAAAAAATTGCAACTTTAATTTAATTTGATAAGTAAAAGAAAAATCTAGTCAGAAAGATAAAAATCAAGCCATTTCTTTAGAATTCAATTTTTATTTCTCATTTCTTTTAAAAAGGTTATATATAAACCTTTTGTTATGAAAGTGGCTGTATATTCATTTTTTACTCAAACAACAATCGTTAAGTTCTTCGTCCCCACATACTGATCTAGGAAGAAAATGTGGTAGTTCTTGAGGTTTTTAAATATTGCATATGTATATATGATCTAATTTTTTAAATACGGTATTACCTTCCACATTCAATTCGGTTTTCATGCGATGACACATTCAAATTCTGACTATATATATATATATTGCTGGGTGGGGAGCACAATCGCCGCACAAAGAAAGGAATTTTATTAAACAAGAAATTTGGTGTACACAACACCACGACTACAACTCACGACACCTCACTCTACAATATTTACGTGAATGCTTCTATCACTACTCACACTCTCTTCTCTTCATGTACTTGAGGCACACTTACAATGAACCAACCATTACATATATATAGTGGTAGTAAGTCGGTGGTAATTAACCGACATTAACTAACTAGAATATTCTATCTAATTCTCATGCCTAGCTATAATATTATTTTATTATGTCTAGTCCTCTCTCAATTTTTCTAGAACACAATATTAATGTGCCAACCTAATTAATAATCTTCCTCAAGCTTCTCGATTCTTCTTGGCAACTCAAGTCGGTGGAGATATCTTCATATATATTAATAAACCGATTAAGTAAATTACAGTAAAACTTCTATAAATTAATAACCTTAGGACCATAAAATTTTATTAATTTAGAGAGATATTAATATATCGATAAATTAATATTTTATTAATTAAAAGAAAGACTTTTTTAAATTCAACAAATTTAGTACAAATGTATTGAAAATAAATGAATTCATATATGTTTTATTGATTATATTCATGCATCAACTAATTCTTTGTAACTAATTAAATATATTCATGTATTTTATCGATTCAATGAATGCATATTCATTGGAATTACTTAAATATACATGTATATATTAATTCGTTGCACTTAAATAACTATTATAGCCAATTAAAGACATTCATGCATGATAAATGAAACAGTAATATATAAATCTCAATGTATAAATAAAATAATTCATAACATCCAACCATGCCTTCTCATCTAAAAGGCATCGCAAAATCATCCATGAATGATCAAATACGTAATACATTATGTGAGTATAAGAGAGATCATCCCACATGCATTCAAAAAGATTTACAAGAGTGAGTTGATGAAAAATATCGTTCAAAAGTTAGTCAATGTACAATATCAAACACTCTCAAGAAACCAAGTAACAATAGATTCATATTTTAGCAAATTACTATAATATTTATAATTGTATATTTATGAATTATTAATTTAGAGTTTGAATGAGACCTAATATTTATAAAGGGATTTTCCGAAAAACTATTATTTTATTATCTTATCGAATTCGATGATATTTTACAAAGGCCCAAGTCAGGACTAGAAAATTTTATTATTTTAGAGAGATTATTAATTTATAGAGTATTAATTTATAGAGGTTTTAAGTAACTATTTTAGTCAGCTCAACAGCTAATGTAAGATATATCTACATATGGATCTCTAGATCTAGCTTTATTATAATAATAATAATTAATGTAAGATGATGATGCATCGGCCGAGGAAGTAGTCTTGAAATTGACTTTTATACTAGTCGCAGACTTCGATAACACAAGATGTTAAAAATCCAGCTATCGCACACTGATTTATGTGAAGATTTATTTGAATGATAATGCCAGCCGATGAACATAAAGATCAACTAAATTTAATATATAAACTGTATTCCCTCTTTTTTTTTTTCTTTTTTTTAAGTATTCTAGTTACTATCTCCAACCCACCAAAGTAGTCTCATTCACTTTTTTGACTTTTCCGGCACACATTTTCACCGAAACCTAGTATTGGTTTTAAAATATAATTTTGAAGTATCGTTTTTTTACGGGATACTATGAGTGTCATAGTATCCCGTAAAAGAAAAAATACTTCAAAATTATATTTTCAAACCCTTACTAGGTTTCGGTGGAAACGCGTGCCGAAAAAGTCAAAAAAGTGAATGAGACTACTTATATGGGTTGGAGGTAGTACTATTTTTTGCTGTTTGTTTTTAAGTGTCTCATTTTGAAATTTAATGACATAATAGCTATATTTTTCTAATTTTTCCCTATAATTAATGTTATATATAAATTAGTGCTTGGAAAAAAAAATAATAAATAAGGTTAAAATGTAAATTTACACATTTTCTTAGTATTTGCAATTTGGCGGCTGGGAGACTTAAGAAAAAAAAAAAAAGGAGTACAAATATAGTAATTATCACCAAAGTAATAATACAATTGGTAGCTAGTGGCGCTCAAAGCTCGTAATAGTAATAATAATAATAATAATAATAATAATATCTTTGTTAATAGCGATGCTATGCTAACACCAAAGACAACACAATACACAACAAGAACAATAGCAGAGAAACAAATCTATGGAACGATGAAAGAAACGAAGACAGAATAGTAAATCAAGAACACAGTGATATAACGTGGTTCGGCAATATGTCTACGTCCACGGAGGTCAACGGGATTTGATCTACTATAAACAAGAGAGAACACAAAATTACAACGGAAGAAACACTCACAAAGAAAAACACCTATCTTCTATTTCTCCCACCCCAAAGTAACTAGAAAACAATATCTCTCTTTCTCTCAAAACCGTATATCGGCTGCACTCATGCAAAGAATACAAACAACTAATATATACATATAGTGTTTGCATCTAACCCTAATTCTTGGAGAACAAGTAATCTTCAAGTTATCATGTTTGTCCCCCAAGAATAACAAAATAACAAATTTGCCCCAAAGAATTTGCGGTCACACCCCATAATTCTCCACCTTGACTGCAAATGACTGTAGATCGCCCAATCCAGCTTCCCCTTAAATGATGCCCCATCACAGGGCATAACATCAATCTCTCATCAATGAGAGAGCACGCTATCCAGCTCCAGGCAGTGCCTAAACTTTGTAGTAGACAATGCTTTGGTCAGCATATCAGCAACATTTTCCTCAGTAGAAACCTTTTGCATCTTCACCACCTTCTTATTCACCAAATCCCTCACAAAGTGAAATTTAACATCAATGTATTTAGACCTCTGATGAAACACTCGATGTTTGGCAAGATGCAATGCACTTTGGCTATCACAGTTTATAGAAACTGTACCTTGGTTTATTCCAAACTCTCCAATGATTCCTTTAAGCCAAACAACCTCTTTCACAGCCTCAGTCATCGCCATGTATTCGGCCTCAGTCGTCGATAAAGCTACTACAGATTGAAGAGAAGAACTCCAACTAATAACAGAACAACACAAGTTAAAGATGTAATCTGATTGAGACTTCCTTGTATCCAGATTTGCTGCAAAATCTGAATCCACATATCCAACTAATGGATCTCCATTCATATCCGATTGGCGTTTATACAAAATACCGACCCTTGAACTTCCTTTAAGATATATAAGTATCCACTTCAATCCTTCCCAATGATATCTCCCAGGATTAGCCATATATCTACTAATAACACTTATAGAATGAGCAAGACCAGTTCTTGTGCAAACCATTGTGTACATAACACTCCCAACAACATTAACATACGGCACCTGACTCATTTGCCTCACCTATTTCTCTATGCTCGGTTTGTGCTGCTCCGACATCTTGAAGTGTTGAGCCAAAGGAACAGTCACTTCTCTTGCTTCGTGCATATTGAACCTTTTTAATATTTTCTGCACATAATCATGTTGTGTGAGCCACAACTCTCCTTTATCTCGATTCCTGGAAATATCGATACCCAAGATCCTTTTAGCAATTCCTAAGTCCTTCATGTCGAACTTAGATTTCAGATCAGATTTTACTCACTCCACCTCAGCCAAATCTTTACTCACGACCAACATATCATCTACATATAACAATAAATATGTTGCAGCAGCATTCTCTCCCCTCTTGATGTAAACACAATCATCATATTGTGATCTAGTGAAACCAATATCCATCATATGCCCATCAAACTTCATGTTCCATTGCCTCAAACTCTGTCTTAAACCGTATAAGGACTTCTTCAATAAACAAACTTTGCCCTCATTCTCAGGTAAGACAGATCCCTCAGGTTGAGTCATATAAATGGGTTCTTCAAGATCTCCATGAAGAAATGATGTTGTAACATCCAATTGATGCAGCTCCATATCGAATTGTGCTACCATAGCTAGCAAAATTCTTATCGAATAATGTTTAACTACTGGAGAGAAAACCTCGTTGAAATCAATACCCTCTCTTTATGTGAAACTGCGAGCCACAAGCCTTGCCTTGTATCTAACTTTCTCATTTCCAGCGACTTCAAATTTCTTCTTGAAAATCCACTTACAGCTCACTAGTTTCTGAGATTTGGGTTTATCAACTAACACCCAAGTTCCATTCCTTTCCATTGATTCCAACTCCTCCTTCATAGCTAACATCCATTGTTGGTTCTCTTCAGAATTCACTGCATCCTTGTAGTTTCTAGGTTCCTGATATTCCACATTTTTAGCAACATTCAAAGCGTAGAAAATCATATCAGCATGTCCGAACCTAGAAGGTGGAGTAACGTTTCTTCTTGTTCTATCTCTCGCAAGCATGTAGTTTCTCAAATCTTTAACAGCATCATCGGCTTCAGCATCAGAAATATGGTCTTCACCATTGTGATTTTCAGGAGCAGATTGCTCGCCAGACTCCACCTGAAACCTTCCAGCATCCTTCTCAGCATTAACAGTTTCTTGGGATTTTCCTTTCTCCTCCAAGAACGGCATAACATCCTCCTTGAATACTACATCTCTACTGATAATGACTTAAGGTTTTCCAGACTCTGTACACCACAATTTATATCCCTTCACTCCTTCGGGATAGCCTATCAGTATACACTTCAATGCTCTAGGTTCTAGCTTGTCTTGCTTAACATGAGCATAAGTTCTACAACCAAAAACTCTCAAATATCCATAACTTGGAACTGCTCCATACCACATCTCATCCGGTGTTTTAAAACCAATTGCAGAATAAGGGCATTTGTTTATCAAATGGCATGCTGTGTTGATAACCTCTCCCCAGAACTTCCTCGGTAAGCCAGCACTCAGCAACATACACCTTACCCTTTCAAGTAGTGTTCTATTCATTCTCTCTGCCACGCCATTCTGCTGCGGATTTGCAGGAACCGTTCTGTGCCTTTTAATGCCTTTCTTCTTGCAAAATTCTTTGAATTCATCAGATAGAAACTCTAACCCATTATCTGTTCTCAAGCACTTCACTGAAATTCTCTTTTCAGTTTCAACTTCACTACACCATTCTTTAAACCTTGTGAAAGCCTCATATTTGTTCTTCAAAACATAAACCCATAGCTTTCTTGAAAAATCATCAATAATGGTCATGAAATACCTAGCTCCACCTAGAGTTTCAGTTCTAGATTGACCCCATAAATCAAAATGGACGCAGTCTAAAGGTGCAACAGAAGTATGCTTTCCGGCATCAAAAGGTAACTTCTTGCTTTTAGCCAAAATGCACTCTTCACAAGCTTCTATCTTGAACTTACCAGAATGTTGTAAGATACTGCTTCAACAACTCATTCAACCCATTCTCTCCTACGTGGCCTAGCCGCTTGTGCCACAGTATAGAGTCATCAAGAGAATTAACTTCAGACTCTCCTATCACAACTTTTGCGTCAAGATAATACAAACTTCGGTTTCTAGTGCCTTTCATGACAATTTTTGAATCTTTCATAACATGAAGCACACCATTACCAGATTGAAAAACATATCCCTTTTCTTCTAACGTGAAATAAGATTTCTATTAAGGTGAGGGATGTACCTAACTTCAGACAAAATCTTGAGAGAGCCATCATGCATTCTGAGAGTAATATTTCCTACTCCCTTCACGCCACAAAGTTGATCATTCCCGAGCAACACAAACCGAAAATCTCCATATTTGAGATCTGTAAACCATCATTTACGTGGACACATGTGAAAACTGCACCCATAATCAAGAATCCATTCATCACATATCTTAGAATCTGTCACATTCAACATCTCTACCTTCTCACACTTCTCAGTGTCTTCGGCAACATTAGGTTTATGATTCTTGAATGCTTCCTTCCTCTTCAAAGCATAACAATCATTCTTGACATGTCCGGACTTCTTGCAATAGTTGTAGCTTCTTGTTTCCCTTTCCTTAGGTTCTTTTCCTTTCCACTGTGCAGTTTTCTTGTCATCATGAGAAGGTTTCTTAAACTTTCCCTTTGTGAATTTCTGCTTCACATTCAAACTTTCTGCAGCTTGATCCGGATGTTTTCCCGCGTTTGTTTTCTGCAACTCCTTACCCCTTAAAGCAGATTGAACTTCTTCCAACGTGATGGTCTTTTCTCTACTATACATCATAACATCCTTCAAGTTCTCATATGATTTTGGAAGAGAATTCATCAATATGATGGCCTTGTCCTCATCATCGATCTTGACTTCAATATTCTCCAGATCGTCAAGAACTTTATTAAACTCATCTATTTGATCCAAGATGGGTTTATCCTCTGTAATCTTAAAAGAATACAGTCTCTGCTTCATGTACAAACGATTGGCAAAAGTTTTAGTCATGTAGAGACTCTCCAACTTTTTCCAAATATCAGCTGCAGCCTTCTCTTTGGCCACCTCCCTCAAAACCTTATCTAAGAGACACAGAATGATGGCACTATGCGCCTTCTCCTTAACTTCATCCCTCTTATCTTCTTTAACGGCTTTCACAAATTCAGCTTCAGGTTTGATAGCATCCGCCAAACCTTGTTGCGTCAACAACGCCTTCATCTTAATCCTCCATAGACCGAAATCATTTTCTCCGGTGAACTTCTCTGTGTCAAACTTTGTGGTAGACATCTTGCGATTCGCCTTCCCACAGACGGCGCCAATTGTTAATAGCGATGTTGTGCCAACACCAAAGACAACACAATATACAGCAAGAACAATAGCAAAGAAATAAATCTATGGAACGATGAAAGAAACGAAAATAGAATAGTAAATCAAGAACACAACGATATAACGTGGTTCGGCAATATGCCTATGTCCACGGAGGGTCAACGGGATTTGATCTACTATAAACAAGAGAGAACAAAAAGTTACAACGGAAGAAATACTCACAAAGAAGAACACCTATCTTCTATTTCTCCCACCCCAAAGTAACTAGAAAACAATATCTCTCTTTCTCTCAAAACCGTATATCGGTTGCACTCATGCAGTGAATACAAACAACTAATATATATATATAGTGTTTGCATCTAACCCTAATTCTTGGAGAACAAGTAATCTTCAGTTATCATGTTTATCCCCTAAGAATAACAAAATAACAAATTTGCCCCAAGGAATTTGCGGTCACACCCCACAATCTTGATAGGCCAGGAACCACGGTAAGAAACAATGAACATCTAAAGAGTAGTATGTGACACTTTTTTTAAAAAAAAATACTCAATAGATTGATTAGAGTGAGTATCTCGTATTTGTACATTATCTTTTAATTTTTGTTTAATATTGTATATCTTGCATATTTTTCCTATCTTAGTAATCTTAGTCCTCAAAACTAGTTTTACACGAGGGATACATGAAAATAACATAATCATATTTGGCTTGCCCTAGTTTTTCTCTCCTCACCGAGCTTTATCGTGCCGCGGAGAAAGTCTCCGCCTAGCTCTTCATCACTGCCGCGGGCGTCACCGCGTTCACTCGTCGCCGACGCCGTGCGACAAGGCGCCGGATTCTTGATAGAGGAAACGAGCTCTATCAACTGGTGCTCTCGTTGAGAGCTCTCTCCTTGAGAGCTTCCATCGCCGAACTCACATCATCGCCGAACTCGCGTCGCCCGCCGACAACAACTTCCGGCCCTGGTTCATTCATCACCGACAACAACTGCTGGCCCTGGTTATTTACCCTGATTCTGATGTTGTGATTGTTCGCACCTCACGAACTGTTTCTCTTCGGCTGCCGTCGGATTCGATTCCGCGTTCAGCCCTGCAACGACGCGTCGATCTCGTGCGGCGAGACGACAACCAACATCGATCGCGTGTATTTCGGCTGCGATGCCGATCTGAGATAGGTTTGCACCTATCACCGGAGCAGTCCATGCCGCGATGCTCTGCAAAGATCTCGTCCGCAAGAGTCGTAATTTCTCCGACCATGAGATGGGTAACGACGGCCTACCTTCTACCCAAGACTATATTTCGGAAGGAGATGGAAGAGAATGCCGACTTCGAGGATGATTTCTCTCGCCATCCCTGGCTTTCCGCACTTCCGTTTCTCAGTACTGAAGAGGGTTTGATTTCAAGCACATCTACTCAACCACCGGCAGCCCCGCCTACCGACTCGTGGTCGGCCGCCATGGAGCGTATCATGGCACGCCTTGATGCCATAGAAACGCGATTGACGTCTCCAGAGCGTCGGGGACATCATGCGCGGCCCCCATCCTCTCTTCACATCGACCGACCATTCGCTAGAGAGGCGGACTCGTCGTTTCCCTTTGATGAGTATCGAGTCCGTTAGCGCCGCCCTCCCGCCACAGAACCTCGACTTCGGCAGAATAGTGAACTGAGCCCCCTGGTCTTCACCCATTATCGGGGCCCCGACTCCACTCCGCGTCGAGGCGCCTTCGTTGGAAATCATCACCGCGGGTTTGTTCATGCTCAGCCACACTTTCCGCCAACGGAGACGCGCGCATTACCGCCATCGCAGCCAGCCCCTTCATCGTGGGACCGCTCTCTCTCTTGTTTTCCGTCCGACGCTGACGATTATGAGGAACCACGCCACCACACATCCTGGGATGCTCCCCCTTCACGCGAATCACACATGGAATTTCACCTATCTGCGTCACACGAGGCGCAACAAGCACAATCTCTACGCACACAGTGGCGAGAGCCGCGCTTGTCGCCCGCCGTTTCGTCTAGTCCGGTGCAGACGTCCATTTTTCCGAACATGGTCACGTGCGAATCTGCCACGTCCCCGACACCGCCCATCCGTGTGTCAGCCACGGAGCGAGCCGAGCGAGCCAAACGGAGACTTTGCTTCTATTGCCCCGAGAAGTGGGTACAGGGCCATGTCTGCCAGACGAAGCTGCTTGCGTACTTTGAAGAGGATGATCTCGATGAGCAGAACCAGGACGATGACCATGCCACCGATGAGGAAAAAGACGACGTCCAACCCAAATCAAGAGAGGCAACGGAGGAGGTTGGAGTAACCACGGTACATGAGCTGCATGATGCCGAGACCTTCGTGTATCAAAAGCTACTTGATGACGAGGCCGAGCTGCATGCTGTGGCCGAACCACACGCCATCAAGGCCGAGCTGCCGGATGTCAAGGCCAAGTTGCCGGAGGCCGAGGTTCTCACGCAAGCCGCCCAGCCTTGCATGGTTACAACGTTCAAGCTCCAACCCTCGCGAGCACTTCTCGCCTGCAATTATGAGGCACTCTATCAAGGTCATTTCGCTTTGGTTGGGTCCATGGAGCGCAGATGGAAGGTGGTCGACAGTATCGAGCTAACTCACTTTATTCGGCGTGTGTTTGATCCCGGAGGGGATAATTCACCTCAGAGTGCATTTTGTTTCAATTCGCCCCGGTGTGCGTGGATCGTGGCAACGTAGTACCCACCTTGAGGGCAAGGTGGATTTCAACCGGGGGAGAGTTGATACGAGTATATCTCGTATTTTTGGAAGATTATCTTTTATATTTTATTGTTTAGATTATTAGTATATCTTAGCATATCTTTTCCTTATCTTAGTATATCTTAGTCCTATAAATACTAGATTGTAATCACCACCGAGGGATTATCATTGAAGAATAACATAATCATATTTTGGCTTGCCCTAGTTTTTCTCTCGCCTCACGCGAGCTATATTATCGCTGCCGACGGAGAAAGCTCTCCGCGCTCAGCTCTTCCACCTCGCTGCCGACGGGTCCGTCACCCGCGTTCAGCTCTCGTACGCCGACGACCTTGTGCGACAAGGCGCCGGATTCTTGATAGAGGAAACGAGCTCTATCATAGATACACTTTTAAAAATGCCCTAATAGTTTACATTTATTGGCACTTATAATGTGTACGCCTTAAAATTCTGAACGTGCACCTTGTAAATTGAAAAAGTAAAAAGAAAAATATTAAAAGAAATTCATCCTCTTCGTATTAAGATATGCTAACCGCTTCTTATTATTATAATATTTATACTAAAATATCAAAATTCAAAACTGCCTCGCTCCCTCATTCTTCTTTCTCTGCGCTGCTGATAACCCGTCGGCCCTTGCGATGAACGCCTCCAATTGTATCCATGGCCGATCTTGAAAACAATACTATACGAGACTGAGACGGTGGCCTGTTGTCTTTGTCTTCCCTCAAATCGCAGCTACGCAGCGCAAAATTGAAGCCACAACCATTGTTGTTGGACCGACCGGCCTGGAAAGGTTCATTATCCTCCTAATTTCAAGACCCCTAAATTATTATCCCCATAATTTTTAGGAGTGTTAATCGTAATCTCCCGAAAATTGTTATTTTCCACGTGTTTGGTGTATTATTACATTTATCTATACTTTGATTTCGCATTTCAGATTTTCTCTGGCTGAGATAAAAAAAAATTCGGTGAAAATATTTGCCTTATGATGTCAACTATTCAGGTGTATACTTTATCTCATGATTATAATCAAGTTTTTTATTTACTTCTAATTTCGGCATGCATGTTCACTCTTTTTCAGGCACTAAAGTATTTCTATGAGAATTTTGATTCATATTTCATTGACATAATTAATGAGAAATGGTTGTGAAGTGCTTGAGATAGAGAACGAATTGCGCAGGTACATGCCTTGTATTTTTATTATCCTTAACATATACATATATATGTATGATGGTGTATATCATGAAAGGAGGATTGCGTCTTTGTTGGAGTCAGGAATATGTTAACTATTCCTTTGATTTCAACCTTGAGCATATAGGATATCTTTTAAAGAATTTTATTAGATGTTTGGCTTCTTGCTGCTGGTTGGAAAAGATGCTCATGTTGAAAGAGATAAAATGACACTAAGTATTTCTAACTATCTAAATTATATAGTAGGCCGTACAATGTATTAATATATACAGCTTTAGCTTGTGTGTTGACAATACCTGATTTTTCCACTTGTATCTCATAATTAATGTGATTCAAGAGCAAATACTTGATGATGGCCCCTGCAAGCTTTTTTTTCCCCTTTTTTTTTTTGCAGAAAAATATGATGATATTTGAGGCTGAAGACACGAGAAGTCCTTGCGGAAAAACAGAATGACACATGAGCTTGCACTAAGGGATTTATCTACACTATTAATTAGATCGACTGCGTTCTGATCTTATGATCGGATTGGCTTGGTGTTAGTGTCAATTATATTTTGTAAACTATCTTTCCTATATCGAACATAATTCGATAATTTTGAGATACCTTGTACATATTTATACATCGAGTGAAGTCATTTTTTTTTTCAAAGCTTTGTTCTGTTAACTTTATAGTATTTTGTTTCCATTTATATAGGTAAAAACAGGTAGAAAGTGTTGAAAATGAATAATATATAGAAAAAATGTGGAGCATTTATTTTCAAAACTTTATATTTACTATTTTTTTTATCTTTCAGCTAATAAAAATTATTGTACTTTTAAAACACATATCATGACACTTTACAATGCCTTTACGGAACCGTTTTCATGGCACTTTACAATGCCTTTACAGAATCATTTTCATGGCATTTGATCTATTGTTACACTTCATAATGTGGCACTTCTATTAAATGCCTTAATATTGAAAGTGCCTCAATAACTTATTGGTGATGACACTTTTGAGTGCCTTATTATTAAGTAGATTTTCTTGTAGTGAGGAGAGATATATTGATCTATTGTGGATGAGGAAGGAGACGAAGAGGAAGGCCGTGAGCCGGTGTGGGCCAAGCAGCATGAAACAGCATCTCCTCATTTGGAATAGCCTTTTCAAGTCTGAATCTGGAGACCAAATTGTGGATGAATACAAGTATGGCAAGCTTCGCATAGCTTCTTCCGGGGCAAATTGTGGGCCCCCCTCCGAAGGGAACGTAAGAGTAAGGTGCGGGCCCACTTCCCTCGAACCGCGACGGATCAAACTTCTCCGGCTCAGGGAAGTAGTCGGGGTTGTTGTGCGATGCGTGAGGCGACCACATTACCTATATACAATGCATGTTCATGTATACATGAATTGATTTTATTTGACCGATGATGTTGTAAATTAATTAAAGAATGAGACAAAAGAGTTAAAAAATGTGTGTTGAATTAATTACGTACCTTCCATCCTTTAGGAATGGTGAGACCTGCAAAGGTGAATTCAGTTGTGGCTTCTCTGAATCCTCCTGGTGCGGGAGGCGCCAGCCTCAGTGATTCATTAACAACATTCTTCGAGTACTTCATCTTTTCAAAATCCTCCCACGTCAGCTCCTCACCAGGGCCCTTCGAATTCGCAATCGCCATTTGTTCTGTAAGGGAAAAAAAAAATACATACCGATATAGTAGAAATTAAATTAAATTGATAATATGGATGCTAGGGCTGGGTGGTTACCTTTTAGAACTTGTTCATAAATGTGGGGAAGCTCAGCAAGAAAGTATACAACAGCAGTGAGTGCAGAGGCGGTGGTGTCGAAGCTCGCCATAAGCAGACCAAGGAAGAAAGTAGACATGTTCTCATCACTCACATACTCCCCATCTTCATCGGTTAGAGTCAGCATCTTCGACAGCAAATCCTTCTTCCCCTTCTCCTTCTTCTCCATCATCACCTCCTTCCTCCTCTCCTTGATGACTACCATCATCTCACCAAGCATAAGTTTCCTTGCATTGATAGCACGGCTGTAGGGTGTCCCAGGCAAATCTATAGGCAGGGACAACAATCCCTTGCTTAACACAGTGAAGGGATCCAGCAAATTGCTTACGCTCTTCGGATCCATCACATTCATAAAAATTCTACAGGAAAGATCGAAGGTGTACTTCTTTATCAATGGAAGAGCCTTCACCACTGTGTTAGGCCTCCACTCGTTTTCGAGCTGCGCACGAGCTAACGAATCCATCACGACCACGTACTCTTTTAAGGCCTCGGGTTTGAGAGTGTCGTACCGGAACTTGTTGAATAACGGGGACTGAGTTCCTTTGAGGCTAGTTTCGCTAAAATCTGGTAAAATAACCTTCTGTACTGATACTGGCAACCAAGGCATAACAAGTTTGTTGTAGTTGGTGAAAACAAACTTGTTGCCTTGTGCACCGCATAATATCACGATTTTTTCACCCAATATTGAGGTTTTGAATACCTCACGAGAGTATTTTTCCATTTTGTTTTTGATGAATTTGGGAAACCCTGAAAGAGCAAGCTCGATGTTTTCTCCGAGAACCGGCCACCCGTTGGAGCCGGGAGGAAGGTTTTTAGCATCGTCAGAGCCTCCCTTTTTGTGGATGAAGAAAAGGAGATAGAGAGAGAGAGGAAGAAGGAGAAGAGGGAGAAGATAAGGGATGATCATGAAGATCTCCATGCTTTGCATTGTATCAAGAGAAAGAGAAATGAATATGGGTTTAGGAAGAGAAATTGCTTCAAGATTAATTTATGTATTGAGAATCGAAAAGACGAGATAGAGAGAGAGAGAAAGAAGAACTAGAGGAAGAAGGTATGGCATGATGGTCTTCATGTTTGTTTCTCACCTACTGCAGCCAAAGAATACTTATGTGTAAAGAGAGGTGTGTGCGGGTGTTAATATGAAATTATATATATATATATATAACTTAACCATGGTATACAAACTAATATGTGCGGATTAGCGCAGGTTTGAGTATTTCGAAGCGTGGTCTTTAAATTTAGAATTATTAAATGAAAAACACGTGAAGATTAGGATATATATACATAGTGTGCCCACCGTTAATATGACACTGCCAAGTTGGCAATCTTTCCCTTAGGGTTTAGTTTTTTTAGGTAAGATTTAGTTTTTTATAATAAAGTTTAATTACATTTGATATATTTTTTATTAATTTCCTTATTTATACTAATGTCATGTTATCTGTGAGCACATTAAGTGTGTCCACGATGGGTATTAAAGCATTACTATATATATATATATATATACACGTTAGTGCTGGCGTAATATTCTAACTCATGATCTCTAGGAATTAAGCTATTTATCCAAATAGCATTTCAAGTAGCAAACTTTTGGTTTGGTTAAAGCTATTTGTATACGTTGACATGTGCGCATGAAGATTCAGATTCAGATTTATACTCGCTCTATCATCTAATAAGTGTCTTAAGTTTAAAAAATATACAAATCAAGAAAATAAGTAAATTTATTCAATTTCCCCCTAATCAGTACATAGTAAATTGAAAAAAATAAGGTAATATTTGTAATGATTACATGGATAAATATGACAGTTTAGATTATTTTTTGTTTAGAAATTATGATTAGGACGGACAAAAAATTTTAAAGGGTTATATATGCACTTATTGGGGAACAGGAGTATAATTTATACTGACCATGTGCGAACCACGTTCTCTATTCCAAAACGAATTTTTCCAACTAATTCCACTTAAACTTGAAAAAGAAATAAAGATTAAGAAGCAACTTAAGTTATAAGCCATGCTAACCAGGTTGAAATTAATATAATTAATTGCTAGCTCGCTAGCAGCTTCCAAGTACTCGTAATTAATTGCTCGCTAGTAAGCCATGCCAAACTAATTAAGACTTTTAACTAATTTTTCATTAAATTAAAATTGTAAGGGTCCTTGCTACATCCACTATGGGTATGTAGCAATAACACTCACTTTGTGATCATTTTATTATTATGCCTTGTGTTCTCATTCTAATGTCATTTCTATCTCTCAATACTCAAATAATCAACTCCATAAACATGTAGCTAATCGCATTATCTGCTTATTAGTCCTTTGTTTCTTTGATATGTTTTTGCTATACATTCTACATTGAGATTGCTCTTGTAACATCATAATGTTGTATTAATGCACGAGGTTGATCAACATATCCTCGCTGGGTTTTTTTTTTTTTTTTTCTGTAATGAAGCAATACTGCGAGAGCATGCTAAAAAATAATTATAAACTCTAATTGGATGAGTGAATCCTTCAAAATAATTATAAAATTAAACTAAATCATTATAAAATAAATTTATTAAAAAAAATGTATAAAACTAATAGAAACCACGATTTTGACACCAAATTCCACTTAAACTTGAAAAAGAAATAAAGATAAGAAGCAGCTTAAGTTATAATTGTTGGAATATTTGTTAAGGGAAAGCGGAATCTACTTATGCTTTCAATAAGATAAATTTTGTTTTGATTAGATTCCAAAATCTCATAGAACTTTCCCTTATTATTGATGAATACCAATATCGCTTCATGTAAATTTTCATATATTAGAAAAGCTCACTTGTTAGGGAGCTACACTCTGTAAGTATTTTTGGCTTAGCACAAGAGAAGCAATACAAACACAAGCGAACCGAAGCAAAGCGAAGATAAGAGAAGCAAAAAAGACTTCACTATTGCTAGACGCGTAAAAAATCACAAGCGATCACTCTGCTGAAAGTGAAAAGCGACTTCAGTAAAAGCAACGTGAAAAGAAGCGATTTCGTACTAAGCTACTCCGAGGAAGTGACATCAGTACAAGTGATAAGTCTACAGTATCTATCATTGATGAAGCGTTCGTGAGAAAGCACGAAAAGCGACAAAGTGAACTTGAGTTTGAATTTTAAGTTCAAACTCTACAATAGTTCGTACACTTTATTAAATGCAGCGTGGCAGTTAGAGGACACGTGGAAGATTGCTATTAGACAACGAAAATCGCCGGAACAATGCACAAAGGTTGTCTGCACTAATCTCCAAGACGGAAATTTGCAGATATATAGGATTTCCTCTTCCGGAAAGAGGACAAGCCGGAAAAACATTATACTTCTACAAAAGCTGCATTGTCGCTAAACCGAAGGGAAGTGAAGAGCACGTGCCACCAACCTCTCTAACGGGAAGATGGCCGACTCCCACTATAAATGGGGCTACATTCTCAACATGAAGACTTAAGAAAGTATTCTCTCGCGCACAAGTTTTTTGCAAGAACTTCTGAGCTTTCACAACATTCAAAATCTCCTAAGTTCTGCAACTTTAGAGTTTAGTTGAGTAAGTTAGCAGTACCTAAATCCCTTCTACCCTAGACTAGAAACCAGTCTTTCAAATCTAGGATGAGAATCCTTATCCTTTATACGTGTTCTTCATTGTAAAAGGATTCTCTAAGTTATAACTCTCATAAACAAAACTCAAACCCTCGTTCGTAGTTTGTTGTTAGATCGAGTTGTAAGTTTGAGTTTGTGTTTGTTTGTCGTAGTTTGATCTGAGTTTGTGAAGCTTAAGTCTGAGTACTTAAGTGGAAAAACAAAGATCGTTGTTAGGAGTGTTTGTTAGTTCTCTAGAGAACCCGTTTTAATCTCTAGGTTTTAAGTTCAAGGTTGAACTTAAAACACTTAACTGAGAATGATAAAACTAGGACTTGTTTGTGTTGGTTGTTCGAAGTTCTGAGTGAAGGAATTTTGAGTTGCTGAGTGAAGGCAACAAGTGGACGTAGGAGTGTAACCTCCGAACCACTATAAATAGCTCGTGTCCTTACTGCTTTATTTACTGCTTTCATAGCTAAGTATTTACTGCTTTATTTCATTTATTTAGTAGCTTATTTATTGCACAAGGCACACACTCACTTAAAGCAACTAACACTATTTTATTGTAAAGCAAGATTTTATAAAAAGCGAGTATAAACTTGCTCATCGAATTTCTGCAAGCTTATTAACTCTGAAAGCGACTCGCTTCTGAGAAGTTTATACTTCATCAAAAGCGAAACGCTTCTTGTTTTTCAAAACTCACAGTATTTATTAAGTAAAATTTAGAGAAGTCCAAACTTCTCTAACACACGTATTCACCCCCCTCTACGTGTGTAAAACTCGCTTTTGGGACCAACAATAAGCCCAACCAGGTTGAAATTTAAAAATGAATTAATACAAAACCAAACAAACTAATTATTAAGACTTTTGACTAATTTTTCATTAAATTAAAATTGTTCTTGCTACATACACTTTAGAATATGAAAAAGATTATGTAACAAATCAATAGTCTGTTTGGGTGATTCTTCACAATAACTCTCAGTTTGTCAGTTTATTATTATGCCTTGTGTTCTCATTCTAATGTCGTTTTCCATCTCTCAATACTCAAATCAACTCCATAAACATGCATGTATAAATAGTAGCTTTAGAGGTGGCTAAAATAATCGTACCTGTCGACCCGTACATGCATCCGTATACTTATTCGAAGCGTTTGTAATCGTACCCGTATTCGCCGGTTTGGGTTGGGAACCGTACCTGCCAAGGGTGGTGGTTCAGGTACGGGTTTTGAAAGTTGCATCCGTGACCCGCCGGTTCCTATACCCGCTAATTAACCTGCCATTTTAATAATTATTTCATCTAAAATGTACATTTTAATTACACATGCACTTTTTTTCTTACTTCAGCATTTTTTCTGTTATATTTTCACCAAATTCTATGTTTTAACGGCACTCGATCCTTGGAGATTAAGTTTTTAAGTGACTAGATTTCAAATGATTTAGTATTTAGATGTCTAATTTAGATTTAAGTTGTTAGAATCTGTGTAATAAGAATATTTTTGTATTGCAAATAATTCGAGGTCAACTAATCAAATTCAAAATGATTTTTTATATTAAAAATAATAATTATAATACCCGCATGAACCGCCAGGTTGAACCCGTACCCGTACCCGCACTCGTCGTACTCAAAATCGTACCAGTACCCGCCTATATGGCGGTTAGGGTGTGAGTCCGGTTTGGTGGAACCGTACCCACCGGGCAATAGTACGGTTCCATATTCGAACCCGCATTTGGCCACTTTTAGGTAGCTTATCGCATTATCTGCTTATTAGTCATTTGTTTCTATGATATGGAAAATCATATTTAATTTGTGTGTGGTTTTGCTTTACATTCTACATTATGCTTCCTCTTGTACCATCATAATGATGTATTAATGCACGCGGATGATCAACAGATCCTTCCTGTATTCGATGAATTTTGGAAGTCCGGAAAGAGCAAACGCGATGTTTTATCCAAGAACCAGCCAGCCATTGGAGCCGGGAGGAAGGTTTTTAGTATCGCCGGAGCCCTTTCCCTTTCTATGGAGGAAGAAGATGAGATAGAGAGGGGGAAAAGGAGAAGATAAGGCATGATCAACAAGGTACCCACCATGCTTGTTTATGTTTGTGAACTTACTACAATTGGTCAATGCATGTCAACTCTGAAAAACAAGGTAGAGTATACATATAGGAGTTAATATTAATCCTATTTAAGATATAATATTTGTAGCAGTTTAATTTATGAGGAAATATCCCAAAATAGTCATTTTGATAAAACAAAGATAAATTTTAACCATCAATAAAATAATATGCAAATTTTAACCATAATTTGCCAATTTACCCCTAATTAATTGTTTTGCTTTATTCAACAAAGTGATTGCGAGAGCAGTCCTTCCCCCGATCCATTCTCTCTCTCTAGGAATGAAGAAGCCGCCCATCCGGATGCCATCGCCATCGCCTCCGTTGCCACCGCCGCCTCCGTTGCCGCCGCCATCATTGCTAGCTCCACCGCACAACGGCGTTGTTTCGTTGATGGGCGCTTCGCTCCCAGCCGATCTCATCATCAACATACTCTCTAGGCTGCCTGTGAAATCCCTAGGTAAGTTCAAATGAATTTCAAAGGAATGGCTTGAATTAATCACAGACCCACACTTTGTTTCCACGCACAGGGAGCTAGCTCCAAACTTAACACTCGAATCCCCCGCCAGCGACTTTAGGATGATTGAACACCGCTCGTGCTAGCGTCGATTTTCCGATCTGCAAACGAAAGCCTCTTCCTCTCTTCATTCAGTATCGAATAGCGTAGCAACTTCTTCACATCATCATTCATGCCAACCAGGTGTTCGACATTTTGCCAAGGCAAACGCTGCCACCGCAACGCCACCAACAACAAATCTGTTGTGCATTTCCGATAGTATAATCTGTAGATGTCGAATATAATGGATGGAAAAGTCTTGTATAAAGGTTCAGAACTCTCCTCTCTCTCTCTCTCTCTCTCTCTCTCCGACCACGACGGGCCGTGGTCGTGCATTGGCCGTGGCTTGGGCATGAGCCCCCGTCGGGGCGCCGTGTGTGAGCGCACGGCCACGACCGCTTCCCCCGGGCTGTGGCTGTGCGTCATCCATCTCCATGACCAGCTCCACGTCCAGGTCCATCTCCTGCTCCATCTCCATGACCAGCTCCACGTCCAAGTCCATCTCCTGCTCCATCTCCACGACCAGCTACACGTCCAAGTCCAGCTCTGCATCCAAGTCCAGCTCCACGTCCATCTCCTCGTATAACTCCTCGGCCAGCTCCGCGTCCACCCCCTCGACCAGCTGCTGGTGCTCGAAGCATAGGTGCCATCTGAAAATTTAAAAGCATAAGAATAAGTTAACTATGATGTATATATATGTGTGTGTGTGTAGTGAATGATAAAATAAACATATAACACAAACCATACTCTAATCATCAAAATCATCAAGATCATCATTATCAGTTTCTTCATCAGAAGATGATATAGTTTCTTCTTCATTATCATCATTTCCATCATCAAGGTCGATAAGATCATCGTGTTGATCATTTGGTATCATGTCAACATCCACATAATCATCTACACGGCTGGTGTGTGCAAGACTCTCCTCTTGAAATGGTTGGTCTAATGTTGATGTAGAACCTTCATCAGGAACTTCTACCGTAGACCTAGCTTTAATCTTACAAACTTCTACCCAATCTTTCTTGGACCGATTCAAACTAGGATAAGTGCAGTAAAATACTTGAGTGGTTTGATTAGCTAAGACAAAGGGATCAAACTTTTTATACCTACGCGTGTGATTTATATAAATGAATTTGAATTGAGGATGCATTAATGTCCCTGCACTTGACGGGTCGAACCACTCACACTTAAACAACATCGTTGTTTTCTTAGGTATACCCTGATACTCCACCTCACATACTTCCAACAACCATCCATAATAATCGAGATAATGATAGTTAGTATCCCGTAAAAAAAAAAAAAACTTCAAAATTATATTTTGAAACTCGTACTAAGTTTCGGTAGAAACGCGTGCTGAAAAAGTCAATAAAGCAAACATAGCTAATGAAGTGGGACGGAGGTAGTATTATTTCACCAAAGTTTAATTAATAATTTGTTTTGTTTGTGACAATGTATCCAAATTTTGTGTTGTCACAACAAAATTTTACAATAAAAAATAGAATTGAAAAAAAATAAATAAATAGCATAAAGATATAGCAATATAAGAAAATTAATAGAATATAAAAATTATTACAGAAATAGGTATATTAGTAAACAAGGAAACAATATTTATAATTTAAAATACATTTATTATCAAATTCATTGGACAATTCACAACTTTGAAGTACACTATCTTCATAAACTATTGGACAATTAATGGTTACTTTTGGAGGGAAATGACAATGTTGTAATATTTTACAACAATTAAACTTTTAGGTATTGTAATAGATGCATTGCTGAATGAATGAATTAATTGTCTTCATGCTCAATAATGTGATGGGAGAATTGCACAACTGAAACAGATTTCACCACAGTACAACACCTCTGAGCTTATGCAGGAATCTATTACTGAGCTTTACTACAGTATGTGATTTTGGAGAAAACTTGCACATCATGTTGTCTGCCTTTCTCAGTTTGAGCTCAAAATTTACTGTTTCCGAAACAACGAATGGAGATGGGAACCATTGCCAAAAATTACAACAATATATAATAATAACTCATAAATATAATACTTCCTCTGTTTCAAGATTGTTGACACGTTTTTTTTCCTTTTTTTTTTACACACATTTTCACGCTTCTCGATGATGGATTTTAAAATAAATTTTTAAAGTATTTTTTCTTTTACGAAATACTACGTATGTCATAGTATCCCGTAAATAAAAAAATACTTTAAAAAATTATTTTAAAATCCATCATCGAGAAGCGTGGAAATGTGTGCCAAAAAGAAAGAAAAAAAATGTGTCAACAATCTTGAAACAGAGGAAGTAATTTAACAACCACCATAGTAAGGAATTAACAAGAAACACAAAGAGAGAAGTGGCAGAATTCCAAAGACAGAGAAGAGATATGATCTTATTTTGGATGAGGAAGGAGGCGAAGAGGAAGGCCGTGGCCCGGTACAGGCGTAAAACGATGATACAAAATCTTCTCATTTAGAATGGTCTCTTCAAGCCTGAACCTGGTCACCAAATTGTGGATGAATACATGTATGGCAAGCTTCGCAAAGCTTCTTCCGGGGCACATTCTTGCTCCTCCTCCGAAGGGAACAAACGTGTTAGGCGTGGGCCCAGTCCCATCAAACCGCGACGGATCGAACTTCTCCGGGTCAGGGAAGTAGTCGGGGTTGTTGTGCGTTGTATTAGGCGTCCACATTACCTACATGATTGTTCTTCTTAACCATCGATTTATTATTTAATTAAAACGAAAAGAGTAGACAACGAAGCGCAGCTCAGTTGGTAAGACACTTCCCCTCCAATCCAAGATGTCGGGGGTTCAAGTCATCCCGGGTGCGTGTGTGTATGAGTGTGTTGTGTTTGACTGATAAAAAAACTATAAAAAAAAAAAAAAAGAACGAAAAAGAGTATTTAGAGTTTTGATCGAATGTGTTGAAGTACCTTCCACCCCTTAGGAATGGTGAACCCTGCATACTTGAATTCAGCTATCCCTTCTCTGAATATTCCATTTATAGGAACTCGCCTCTGTGATTCCTTGTGAACATTCTTTAAGTACTTCATCTTCTCGAAATCCTCCCATGTCAGCCCCTCGTCACGGACTTTCGATTTCGCAATCGCCATTTGTTCTGTAAGGAAACTAAAAAATAATTAAAAGAAGCAAAAAAAATTTAAAATAATTACTCATTTGGATTAATAATTAATTCATACCTTGAAGAAGTTGTTCATAAATGTGGGGAAGTTTAGCAAGATAGTATATAACAGCAGTGAGTGAAGAGGAGGTGGCGTCGTAGCTACCGGTGAACAAACCAAAAAGGAAACTAGATATTTTGTCATCATTCGCATATTCACCATCTTCATCAGTATAAGTTAGCAACCTGGATAGCAAATCTTTGCCATCCTTGTCCTTGTCCTTGTCCTTGTTCTCCATCATCTCCGTCCTCCTCTCCTCGACGATCCTCATCATCTCCCCACGAAAACTTTTGCTTGCTTCGACAGCACGGCTGAAGGTCGTCCCAGAAAAATCTAAAGGCAAGGACGACAGCCCTTCTATCATCACATGGAATGGATCCGACAACCTTCTTTTGCTGGCCGGATCCATCAGACTTATAAACAGTTTACACGACAAATCGAAGACGTACTTCTGAATCAATGGGAGAACCTCCACAACTGTGTTAGGTTTCCAGTTGTCTTCGAGGTGTTGACGGGCTAACGACTCCATCGCAGGAACGTACCCCCTCAACACCTCGTGATTGAGAGTGGCCTGTTGGAAGTTGCGGAATAAGGTTACAGACTCTATGTAGCCAATTTTACCAGTATCTGGTAAAACCACCTTCCTAAATGGTGGAGGCAACCAGTGGGTAACCAGCTTTTCCTCGTTCGCGAAGACAAACTTGTTGCCCTCTGGACCGCATAATACCACGAATTTTTCGCCCAACAACGAGGTTCGGAATACCTTATTAGAGTATTTCTTCATTCTGTGTTTGATGAATTCCGGAAGCCCAAAAAGAGCGAACCCGAGGGTTTCTCCGAGAACCGGCCAGCCATCGGAGCCGGGAGGAAGGTTTTTGAGATGGTCGGATCCGCTTTTTTTGTGGAAGAAGAAGAAGATAGTGAGAGAAAGAGGGAGAAGGAGAAGAGGGACAACATAAGGCATGATCACCATGCTTGTTTATGTTTGTGAGTTTAATTACTACAACTTGGTGCAAGTGTGTCAACTATGAAAAATAAGTGAGCATAGATTAGGGTATTTATGTTAATATATTCTTAGAAAACGACAAGAAATTTAAAATACAGATCTAGCTGTAATTAGTGGACCAGCATTTAAAGCTTAGAATACTGACACGCATTTACGCATCCATATGTAAAATATGATATTACTATTAATAAAAACATATACTAATATTTGATGCAAGTAACTATGACACCACCTACTCCAAAATGCTAGCTAATTAATCTTCTCAATTAACAACTCAGAAATACACACAACTCAAAATATGCTATTCTAGAAAATGGAGATAAAGTTAAAAGAAATTGATTTATCAACCCTGACAATATTATTCATAATTGAGCCAGGCCTAAATTAGTTACCACCTGTTTTCTTTTACCAGGATGGTGAAGAAGTGAAGAATCAACAAGTCAAGAACCAAGAAAATGAAATTTCCAAATGAAAAAAAAAAAAAAAAAACCCAACTAACCATTATGAGTTGCAAATGTGTTTGTAAATCATGGTTCAACCTTGGGCCTCGTTATTCAGTTATTTTTCAAACCTTATAAAACTTTTTAATAAACTTTTTGATTTTTGGGTATTCATTTTCTTCCCACCAAGTACGATTCCACCGTGCCTCCAACTCCAGCAGTCAATAAAAGTCCACTCGCAGGTCAGATCTTGTTTTCCCACATCTTTTATTTATCCACTTTTTTCTGATAACTTTTACTCCCTCCGTCCCCAGTTAAATAGGTTTATTTTTCTAATTGGGACGTCTTATACGAATTGACATATTTCCTAAAAAGGAAAGAATTACCCATTACTAACAATCTCATCATCCACTCATCATAACTTTTTCGTTTGTTCTCCAATTTTTATAATTTTTATACTGAATTAAAGGTCTTGATATGATCTTTCATTTAAGATCAGACATAAGTTTTTATGCATCTATGATGCTCTAGTTTTAAAACAATAAAATTTACGTTAAAATATCACTATACTTTATCTCTATATACACTCTTCTAAAATCTCGTGCCGAAAAGAAATAAGCCAATTGAAGTGGGACGGATGGAGTATTACATTTGGGGCACACTTGGGTCAGTCCGGCATCACCGTGAGGCCAGCTAAAGATTGACACTTTTATTCGTGTAGATTATCACTTTTCTGCATAAAGATTGACACTTTTAAAAATTAGCACTTTTATTCATTAAATAATTAGGTTAAAGATTGTCACTTTTATTCGTGTAGATTAACACTTTTCTGTATAAAGATTGACACTTTGGCCCGACCACACCGTGAGGCCGGCCTCACCCAAGTTTTTGCCATTACATTTTGTATGAATTTATATTGTTTTAGATCTCATTGTTAAGGTTGCCAGAAGAAAAAGTTAAGTTGTGTTTTAGGGGTTGAGTTGATTATTGATATGTTTAATTATGGTGTGCCTTATTTGTTGAGTATTTAAACCGGATAAATTTAGACTTAGAGAATTAAAATAATCAATTTTTGTTGGGTGGGTCGGCCCAAACACTCGATAATGGGCCTGAATATATCCGGATCCGAAACCCGACCATTTGGTTGGTTCGAAAATGTGAATCATCGTTTCATTATGCTGTTTTCAGAGTTATGTTGCCCAAAGATATGCTTAACTGACTCCCCAGCTGGGAGATTTAAATACTACTACTACAGACAAAAATGGATCCGCGAATAAAGCAAAACTACTATAGAACCAACAAAAATTTATAGGTGGCATATCTCAAATGATCACATGCTATGCAATCTTTAATGATCTAGTACCATTAGTTCATACTCTCTTCAGTCCGTCTCACCCTTTACAATATTTGTCCTCAATTAAGTGTCTTATCATATTTTTTTTAGACACAAAATAATTTAAAATACCATATTTATCTCAATAATCATTACAAATATATTACAGTACTTTTTTTTTCAGTTTCTTATGTAATGATTAAGGACAAATTGAATAAATTTACTTATTTCCTTGGGTCGTGTATTTTTTCAACTTGGTTTGAGTATAATAATTGCATAAATACTAAATGCTGGTGCTTCGAAAATCACTAGGCTTACACATTACAAACAAATATATACTCTATCTGTCCCCTAATAAGTGTCACAAGTCATCACATCACATAAATCAAACAACTATGTGAAATTACTTAATTTGCCCCTAATGATTACATAAAAAACTGAAAAAGTAAGAAATGTGTAATAATTATAGGAGTATATTTGGTTGTTTAAACTAATTTTTATCTAGAAATATGTGATAGAATACTTATTTGAGGACAAAAATTTTAAGGGGTTAAGATACTGAGGGAGTAAGTAGATTGATAGAGTCAATGGCGCTTCATCATCTCGAACATTGTTCAATGCAAATAGTGAATGGCACGAGCAAGTGGGTAACCTAATCTATTTGTCCCAACAACCCATATATGGGGTTTAAAAACAGGCTGGAAGCATTTTTCTATTTTTGGGAACTCCACCGAAGATGTAATAAATAACTATTTATTCCACACTGAATTATTTGTTAGAAGAATCACATTACCCTCTTCATCATATCCATTTCTTGCATAACTTCAAATTCAAAAAAAAAAAAATAAAAAAATGGAAAGCATAAGCATGCCTCCTACTCCGATCAAAATGAATATCGAGAAAGAGCAAAAGGAGTACGAGAGAATGAGTGAACTGAGGGCTTTCGATGAAACAAAAGGTGGCGTGAAAGCACTTGTTGATGCTGGGATCACTAAGGTCCCTCGCATGTTTTTCTCAGATCAAGTAATTAGCTTTCCAGATGCAACCAAGCCCAAGTTCAGCGTCCCGACAATCGACCTCGACTCCATCGAAGAAGACCCCGTTCTTCGCAGGAGTGCAGTTGCGAAAGTGATGGATGCATCGGCTAACTACGGTTTCTTCCAAGTGGTAAACCATGGGATTCCAGAGGGTGTTATGGATGAAATGCTCCAAGGCGTGAGGCGGTTCTACGATCAAGACATAGAGATAAAGAAGCAATGGTACACGAGAGATGTGTCGAAGCCGGTGGCGTACCACAGCAACTACGATCTCTTCACCACTGCCTCTGTTAATTGGAGGGACTCCACCATTGTATGCATGGCTCCTAACTCTCCTAATCCACATGATTTGCCTCTGGTGTGCAGGTTACCCTCTCTGTCTTTCACATTTTTTTCAGTGTTTTTTCATCTATTTAATTCATTTAAATTCGAAGTATATAATGGTGCAGAGATATCATGGTGGAGTACACAGAGCAAGTGAAGAAAGTGGGTCTGGTTATGTTCGAGCTGCTGTCGGAGGGTCTGAATTTAGAGAAGAAGTATCTGAATGAGATAGGATGCTCTGAAGGACTGCACAATTTGTACCATTATTACCCAGCTTGCCCTGAGCCTCATCTCACCATGGGTGGAAGCATCCACACCGACATCAACTTCCTCACTCTCTTGCTTCAAGACAACCTCGGAGGCCTTCAATGCTTCTGCGATGGTCAATGGGCTGACCTCCCTCCTATGCAAGGAGCTCTGGTGGTCAACATTGGAGATCTTTTACAGGCAACCAACTCTCAACTCTCTTGCTTGCATTATAGTAACATTTCTTATTTTAAATAGTTTTTCTTTTCTTTTCTTTTCTCCACTTAGGCCATAGCTAGAATATTATGTCTCTATTTAATTAATTTTATTGTTTTTCTTCAATTTCAATATGTTAAATGGATCTAGTTTAATCTCACAACTACTCCCTCAATTTCATAGTATCCCGTAAAAAAAAGAAATCTTCAAAAATTCATTTTAAAACCCGTCCTCAAGAAACGTGGAAAAACGTGCCAGAAAATCCCAAAAGGCAAATGTGTCAAATTCCATGAAATGGAGAGAGTATATATTAGCTAGATCTCATTCGCCCAATCTAGGATTTATAGTTATTTTTTAACATCTATTTTTTTGTTTTATTAGTTAAAATATGGTAGACAAATTCAAAACGAGGATAAAATATATAATTTTAAATAAATTTAAAAAAAAATTCAACTCCTCCTTATAAATGTTAAGTATGATTCACTAAATCATAAAAAATAGTGACATAAGTAAAATTAGGGAGACCTTTAGAATGTCTTGATCTTTTTTACAATGTTTATCATCATTGTTGCTTATTGTATTCTGGTGTAGAAAAGCAAAATTGATTGTTTAAATTAAAAATGAGTGAAATTGCAGCTGATAACGAATGACAAGCTGAAGAGCCCGCTACATAGAGTAGTGGCGAGGCAAAGTGGGCCCAGGTTATCAGTGGCTAGCTTCTTTTCGGCTGCTACGGAATCGTCTAAACTGTATGGCCCGATCGAGGAGCTGTTGAGCGATGATAATCCTCCCAAGTATAGGAAGACCACATCCAGAGATTACGCCACGCACATCATCCCTAAAAAGGAACACTTCACATCTGCTCTATTGGATTTTATGCTTTGACACTCGCTCATCCCCTCTTGTAATGATTATCTTCAATAAAATAAACGAATGGTCTTTAAATCTCATGTTTATTTGTTAAAAAAAAAAATGATGATACGAGCGTATCTCGTATCTTGGGAGATTATCCTTCAGATTTTATTGTTTAGATTATTATTAATATTTAGCATATATTTTCTATATTTTGTTGGGTATTTAGTCCTATAAATATAGTCATTGTAATCATAAAGGATATGAAGAAGAATGAATTAACATTATTCACGGCCCAAAGCCTTTCTTCATCACAAACCCTAAACACCGCTGCCGACAAGAAATCTTCTCGCGTTCAGCAACTACCACCACCGATCCCTGCGTTTGGGACGCCGGTTTGTCTGATTTTGGGAGCCTCTCACTCTCGCTGCAGTTTCCGATAGGATTGATCCAATCATTGGTCCTGTGGAGGAGGTCGACGAGGAGAAAGACGACGCCCAATCAGAACCAAGAAAGAAAACGGAGGTTGGAGTCATAAGTAAGTAGTATGCCTGAAGCTGTTCGACAAAATGCCACCCTTAGTGTTTCAAATGCGGAAGGGTGCGGTCAATGCCCGGGTGAGAATGATAGATCTGCGTTTGCTACTTCGGTTTCCGCCGTCGTCATAGATGCCATCCACAGCCAAGAAGTTCTGGTTCTCTCCGACTCGGCATCCGACTCCGATTCACCAGAAACAACCCTTGCGGAATTCCCATCGCCGCATCCCTCCAACAGGACGCGCGATGCATGTGTTGCAGATAATGGGCAGCAGCACTCCCCGAGACAAATTGGAGCTTTCATTCTTACAAAGTTGAAGGACACTGCAGACGATTACCTTGGGAAGTTTGGGACTAAAGATGTGATTACGATTCCAGATTATTTTAAGGATGTCCAACGGCAAGTTACCAAGAGTGCTGGTAGAATTGATGGCCTTGATGTTCAGAGGTTTATTAATGTGCCTACTGCAGTGGCGTTTTCGTATGGTTTGCACATGAATGCAGGTAATATTGTTGTTTTCGACCTTAGCGGTGGAACTTTC
Organism: Mentha longifolia; assembly: GCA_001642375.2. Taxonomy (NCBI): domain Eukaryota; kingdom Viridiplantae; phylum Streptophyta; class Magnoliopsida; order Lamiales; family Lamiaceae; genus Mentha; species Mentha longifolia. The sequence goes on from CM038114.1 coordinate 6,457,369, forward strand.
GATGTCTCCATTTTGGAGATAGCACAAGCGGTCTTGGAGCTTGAATCGCGGCCCCACACACTCACTCTCCAGTATAACAACTCCGTTATCACGAGTGTCATGTCATGCCAACTGTTAGGAATTATTTGGTGTGTGATTGATCCAGGCGGGGATATCTCACCAAGGTTTTCACTTTGTTTCACTTCGCCACGGTGGGTGTTGTTCGTTGCAACGTGGTACCCACCTTGAGGACAAGGTGGATTTCAACCGTGGGGGAGTTGATACGAGCATATCTCGTATCTTGGGAAATTATCCTTCAGACTTTATTATTTAAATTATTATTAATATTTAGCATATCTTTTCCATATTTTGTTGGGTATTTAGTCCTATAAATATAGTCATTGTAATCATAAAGGATATGAAGAAGAATGAATTAACATTATTCACGGCCCAAAGCCTTTCTTCATCACAAACCCTAAACACTGCTGCCGACGAGAAATCTTCTCGCGTTCAGCAACTACCGCCGCCGATCCCTACGTTTGGGACGCCGATTTGTCTGATTTTGAGAACCTCTCGCTCTCGCCGCAATTTCCGATAGGATTGATCCTATCATATGATGATATTGTAACTTACGTTTTCTTCTTTTCTTGGTAGAAATAATGGTGACTAGCTGATGTTGTGCTTGTGTTATGATAAAACCACATCATGTTTCATGTCCAATGTTGTTATCTGCGGTTATAAAATATCCATAATATAGAAATAAATTTTGATGTGGAAAATAAGAATAAATTTGGATCATTAATGATTAATATTAGGGCCGAATCTTGGCTCTTTTATTAATCGAGCCAAGCTTCGTGCTTTACTTTTCGAATACTTTGAAGCTCACGAGCTTTATCGAGCCCACACGAGCTTTCCAAATTTATATTTATATTTAAAATATTAAAATAGCCGCGCCCGTTTTCGTTTGCCTCTGCCGCGGCGTTCTCTCCAAATCTCTCTCTCTAGATCTCTCTCTCTCTCTGAAATTGAAATCAATGATTCTGTAGGTGGCTAGGGATCTAGAGTTATAGCTAAGATAGTTGCAGTGAAGTGCAATTCTCGCTATTGCTCGTTGCATTCATGTCTTCTTGCTTATTGTACGGGGCTCCTCAATTTGAGAAAGAAAATAAACATGTGATTTGAGAAAGAAAGAAAAAAAAATGATTCTAAAACAAATAAAATGAAAGAAGAGGCAATAAAAACGTGAGAAAGAAACAAAACAATTCTAAAAAAAATAAAATGAAAAAAGGGAGGGCAATTAAATAAAAGAGATGTCCTCGGCAGGTTTCGAACTCATAACCATTTAAAAAATAGTAGGCGCAAGAACAACTGCACTACCTCAACTAGGGATGTCAATCGGGTCAACCCACCGGGTTTCGGGCTAACCCTATCGGGTTGCGGGCTATTCGGTTCGGGTCAATCGGGTTTTTTTTCTTTCGGGTTGATATTTTTTGGCCCTAACGCTAACCCTCTCGGTTTCGGGCTAGCCTAACGGGCCAAAAAATTTACGAAAATAAATTTGATATTTCTAACATTTTATTTGTTATCATAATTGTCTTACACTCTCACAAATAAAAATAATGTAAATAAAATTAATATTTTAATTATACGATCGGAGATCGAAGCGGGGAGATTTTCGGGTCATAGTTCAACCAATTAACTAATGGTTTAACCGTTTATCAAATAAGTAATATTATTAATAATTAATTTCATTGAAAAATATGCAATAAATTATAGTAATATTGTGTCATTATAAAATTTACAAAGATATTAATTTATAAATAATAATAATAATAATAATAATATATGTAATAGTAGAACAGTAGTATAAAAGAATAGAATGTGGAAGAAAATAATAAAGAAGATTGAAACTTTATAATTGATATGCTTTTATAGTATTTCAAAACCTATATAATAATAAATTGTTTGTAATTTTGCAAATTATTTGGGTAGTTGAGTTGGTTAGCATGTTATTGTCTATATTAGAAGGTCTTGGGTTCAATTCTTGGTAGGGGCAATTTATTTCAATTAAATTTAATAATTTTTTATAAATAATAGTCTGGCTTGACGGGCTGGCCCGCGGCCCGACCGGGTTAGCCCGATTAGCCCGACAGCCCGATTGGGCTGGCCCGAAAAGCCCGAAATTAATATGGGCTGAAAAAAATGAGCCCTAACCCACCCTTTTTTTCGGGCTATTCGGGTCGGCCCATCGGTCTCGGGCTTTTTTGACATCCCTAACCTCAACACAACTTAAAATCATTGAACAACTAATACATAGACATCTTTTAAAAGCGCCAGAATAATTGGGCCCTAAATTTTCAGGGGCCCTGTGCGGTCGCCCACCCTGTACAGGGCCCAGAACCGCCTAGACCATTAATTATAGCGTTAAAGTGAGAAGAATTAAGCTATTTTACCATTAAATTTCAAAATAAGACATTAAAAAACAAATAAAAACAAAAGCCAAATAATACATTTAAAAATGATTCCGATGGAATTGAGTGTATATAGATCATTCATCGGTTCATGGGGAACGTTCAAGCTTCGACACTTTACATAATTAATCAAATAAACAACAATTAAGTTAGATCGACTATATTTTTAATCAGTGCGAATCTGCTTGAAAAGTCGACGAAATTCATTTTCAAACTTATTGTAGACTTCGAGGTGGTCAACATAATAATCCCGTTATTACAACTCTAGTCTCAAATATGCGCAAATTTATTTAATTATTGATGATTTGAGTTAATTAGTTATATATTGTTAGAATATTACTATACTATCCTATTTCATTTCACCTATAAATTCAATAAATATGTGATATAAAATAATACTCCCTCCATTTTTTTAATAGTCATTCTAGCTTACTGCATATATTAATAAATAAAACTGTTATCTAAATAGTAAATATGCATACAGAACTTTGTCTGATATTTAGTTTAAATCATGAACTTTCAATTTTTTCCATAAATACACTAACTTTGCTCCGCGTTCAATTCTCCCATAAATCGAATTTTCCCCAAAATCGAATCTGATGTGATGCTTATGTGGCAGCCGGACGTGTGTATTTTATTTTTCCGGCCAGGCGAACAATACGACATCGTTTCGACAATATGAAGATGCCGTCATTTTATGCCTAAAACTATGTTGTTTTAATTTTTTAAAAATAATTATTAGTGTATTTTATTATTATTAATTATTAAATTTAAAAATATAAAATATAAAAAATTCCCAATTGAAGATTGTCGTCTTCTTCCTCTCATTCACTCTTAATTTCTTCCTTCTCAATTTCCATGACGGCGCCACCCATCCATCTCCTTCTCTCGTCTATGTGGCGCACCGCCTCCACCAACACGTCGCCGCGCAGGCTGGTCTACCATCGTCGCCATGACCGCAGCAGGAGAGCAGGGGTTCCCCATCCGTCACGGGTCTGTCTATGCCGCCGCCGCGTTCTCCGGCGTCTCAAAGCGCCATCGCGCTTTCAGTAGAATACCGCACATCTTTATTCAAATATTCAGAGCCACCCTTCACGCCAACGTCTGCAAATTAGATTAATTGGGTGTGGATGGGAATAGCTGTCCATTCTTCTTCTACCAATTAGAGATGAATTGATTTTTTAGATTGGGGTTTTGAATTTTTTAATGGGATTAGTGAGTGAGATTTATTTTTTGCGTTTTGAGTTTGATCGCTTCTTTTTCCTAGCATATTGCCTTCGCACTTAATCAATGGGGAGAGAGAGAAGAAATGGAGAGAGTTCGAGTGAGAGAGATAGCAGGGAGAGAGAAGGAAGGAGTAGAGTGAGAGAGATGATTTTCTATTTTTTAATAAATAATATAAACATAATTACGTGGACGCTTACTTGTAATATAAAAGTGACGTGGAAGTTATGTGGAAGCCACGTCAGTTTCGATTTGGCCGGAAATGTAATCGGTGAGAAAATTGAACTGAGAACAAAGTTAGTGTATTATAGAAAAAAATGAAAGTTCATGATTTAAACGGAATGTCAGACAAAGTTTGTGTATTTACATGCACTTTTACCTATCTAAATTAACCTTATTTAATGAAGATTTATTTTGTGGAAAATCACGCGAATTACTTTCTCCCATAATTCTATTCAACTTCTTCTTATCATAATACAAAACAAATGTGAGTAATAAATAAAGACACTCTTGGTATAATTTATCAGAATGACAATTAAATTATAAATAATCAAAAAGCTAGAATGACTATTAAAAAAATGAGAGGGAGTAAAACATGCTAAGTGATATAAAATAGAGATTAGTAGTATTAATTATGTCAGAAATGCTCAACTACCCATCATGGACACACTTAATATATCCATTGATATCGTGTCATATCGGTCATTTTTTCATTTAGGTTTGAGTTTTTTTAATAAAATTTAGTTTTTTTAGAGTAATATATAACACCCCAAATATTTCAGAAAATTAGAAGACATAACATGTATTGGACCATGGGACATTACTTTGGACACTGAAAATTAATGGACGTTTTACACATTGAATTAATTAAGCCCAATGAAAATAAACTAAACAAGTATAATATGACAGGAAAATATTGCTCCCTCCCTCCCTCCACGAAAAAATGACCATCCGATTTTCAACAGCAATTACATAAAATCCTCACACAAAAATCTCTATCTATATACACATGTGACGGATCGGATACTCTATTGCCTATCCATGTGATATCGTTTATTACATTCGTGGATGAAGGACATGTGGTATAATCAATGGTTGATGATTTAGGATTTATATAAGGAAAATATATAATCTAACCTTTGAAATTTCTAAACCCTTATGATTTGCTACGTGTCCTCCATCCACGAATGCAATAGAGAATGTCACATGGGTAGGTAATAGAGGATCCCATGTTCACATGTGATACAAGAAAACACTAAAGTGCTAGCGCAAACAGAGGTTACACATATTATTATATAAATAAAAAATAGAATGGAACACAAATTGAAATATTTCATGTTCTTAAGCCATAAACAATTTGAACAACTCATCTTCCTCGAAACACTCATGTCGTTTTCGTCCAAATACACCCATGCCTGTATCCAATTACCCTCTTCGTTGCTCATGACAAGAATGGTGTCGATAGGCGGCCGTTGAGGCCCAGGGCTCGTCCAAACCGGCTTCCCCCATCCGAAATCAGCTTCGTAGAATCCAAACTTACTCCAATCGGTAAAAACTGTGACACTCGTCTCGGTTTGAATATTTCCTCGGTCAAGTTCTTCAAGCTATTTATGATGATATCGCGTTCATCCTTCTCTTGAGACAGTATTTCGGCATGATCGGCGATGACTCTCCTGATGGCATCGCCGATCAGGCAACCAGTCCCTCACTCTGATATCCTCGGCTTCCGGCATAGCTACGCGCCAAGTGGTCGAGGGAATGAAAAAATTCCCACAAGTGTGCTTGGGCTGAGGCGGAACTGTTCTCCATCCAATGTTAACCGGTTGAATAATGACGAAATCTCCGGCTCATCCGTGCTTGGCGCGGTTTAGGCGAATCAAGGCTTCAGCTATAACGGCGGTGACAACACGCACCCCGGAGATCGTCTTCCCCTCACTCTTCGGCCTTATCTTCGATTTCAAGCTCGTGAGCGCTACCTCGTTGAACATAAGCCTTCTAAAATCAACTGTCATATCACCGGCACTAGATTGAGTCGATTTCGTGCCAGAGTTGTGATCCTTCATAGGAAGCAGAGAGGGAAGATCGAAAGAAGGGGTAAATCCGACAGTTCTGTCTGGATTGGTGGCATCGGACCATGCGGTGACGAACGTCCCAAGTGATGCTGCATCGAAAACCTTGTGATGGCGATGGCGGCCCCACCGCACTGGAAATGTGTGACTTGGATCGACAGGATTGGATCGTCGCCGTCTTTATCAACACGGAAATGTTGATCCGGGACAAGGCCCTCGAGCTGATCGGCCTTGATCTTCCCAACGACATCGATCAGCTCGAGGTCTAGGGCTTCTGCAGTGACAAACTCGGCACCTTGATCACTGCAGTCGACCATGAGATCATTCTTGATGTATCTTCCGGCAAGAGGATAGAACTGGACCAAGATTTTAGCCAGTGATGCTTCCAGCATGCTGTCATTGTCCGGATTCGATTTATAGTAAAGAATAATCGCGACGTTTGCCATCCCCACACATAGATCGAGGAAGGAAACGTGGTAGTTCTTGAGGTTTGATGGAGTTGGTATACTATGACGCTCATAGTATCCCGTAAAAAAAATACTTTAAAATTATATTTTAAAACCCGTACTAGGTTTCGATGGAACGCATGCCGGAAAAGTCAATAAAACAAAGTGGACTAACTATATGGGATGGAGGTAGTATTAATTTATATACATCATTAATAATGTATAAAATTTTGTGGCTAGATTTTTGGTTCACTAAATGTGGTTCACTAAATGGGGGAGGGAGGAAGTAAATCATTATGTATTAAAATTTAAGGTAAAAAATGCATAAAAACTATATAAAAAAAAAGGGCCATTATTTGAAATACCCATTTTGACTTTGTCAACAAAAATCATAGCCACCAACTTAATTTACATAAATTATACCCACTTTTTGAGCTTTTGGACAAAATTACCCTTCTTTCTTTCACACTTTATATTTTTTATTTCTTTCACAACTTGTAATTTTCTTTCTCTTTCTCCCTCTATTCCCTTCTTATTTTTTTCATTCATCAAATTATACGAAATATAACTTTTTTTACTGAATTTATTTACTTTTGGTACCTATTGAACTATAAATTTAATTTTTTTTACTGAATTTTATATCTGGAACGAAAAAATATTAAATTATTCTAATAGTTCTAACGAAATTACTAAATTGTTCCAACTGTTCCAACGAAAAATTGGAACTATTGGAACAATTGTTCCAACTGTTCCAGTTGGAACAATTTAGTAATTTCATTCCAATAGCGTCAAAAATCACCAACGATGAGAAGAATGACGGAGAGAGTCCGAATAAAAAGAGCGTAAGAGAAAGAAAGAAATCAATATTCAACACTAAATGGAACAGAATGTGCACAAACCAAACAACAAGAAAAACACTAGAGATCTGATATTCAAAAACAAAAAACAAAAAAAAAAAAACAAAAAAAAAAAACAAACAAGCACTAGAGAAACAATAACACTTCGATTCCATGTCTCCACATCACAACTAGGAAACTAATCGCAAGATCGAAGCAGTACCAAGGATCCTCCAAAAAGTAATAAAAATGGTTTACTATAAAACAAATAGATTAAACCTTAATGGCATACTTCCTAGGGGAAATACATCTCTTTCTTTTTTTGCTTTTCCATCTTCAAAGATGCCTGACGTTTGGTTAAACGGCGGCGGATGGCACTAGCCTTCTTAGGGCGGAGATCGAGCAGCAGATACTTCTTGTTCTTGTGTGCTTTTCTGAGGGCGGATTTTTGCTGCTGAGAAAGGACGGTGAGAACCTGGGCAATCGACAGCCGCACGACCTTGATCTTCGATAGCTTGTTGTGGGGGGCACCGCCGGTGACCTTCGCCACGCCACAGCTCCACCTTCAAATCCTTCAGCTGCGCCAGCAAATCCACCTTGCTCTTCTGCCTCAACTCGTGCTAATTCTCGCCATTTCGCTCGAGGGATGGGGGGCGAGCGCAGGGGGAGTTTTTGGGATTTCTAATAGGGTTTTCAATTCAGGAAATTGAAAGAAAAATTAGAGAAGGGGAAAGTAGAGAAGACGCCGGAGTGGCTGCGCCGAGGAGGTGGTGCCGACCACCGACAGTCCGAAGAAGAAAGGGGAGAGAGGCATGGCGGCGGAAGATTGAGAGAGAATGAGAGAGTCGAGAGAGAATGAGAGAGTCGGGCAAGAGTAGAGAGAAGATATATCTAGATCTGAAAATTTGGGGAAGGGACTGAGGTGGGTTTCAATTAAAAAATAAGGGTATTTTTGTCCGAAAAATGAAAAAGTGGGTATAATTTATGTAAATTATCTTATGGGCTGCGATTTTATTTGGCTAAGTCAAAATGACTATTTCATACCATTTTCACAAAAAAAAAACTCGGGACAAATTGGTGGGCCATGGTCGGCTTTCATAGTTAGATTAAATAACGTGAAAGTGTTTTTGTTGGGTGGGTCGGCCTAAATGCTCAATAATGGGCCAGAATATATCGATCCAATTACCAATCTTTGCACCAAAACTTCCCCTAAGATTAAGAAATCAATCAAAATTTTGCGCAACAGAATCCGACTGAATAGTTTCCATGGGAAGCCGCTCGAGAAAATCGCGGCACCGGAATTCATCACCAGAGCCGTCGGCGTCCAGCGCCGCCACTTCCTCGTCACCCGCCGCATCATCTTCAGAAGAAGAGCACGAATCTTCGTCGAAATTGCGCAAACGACGCCGTGACAAGGACCGGGAGGAGAAGCGAAGGAGTAAGAAATCACGAAGAGATGGGGAGAAGAGTAAGAAGAAGAAAAAACAGAGCAGAAGAGAGAAGGAGAAGCATAAACGAAGGGAAAGGAGGAAGAGGAGATACGATTCGGACGATGAGAGCAGCTCCGAATCTGATTCCGAGCCGGAAAGTCCAGAGAGCGTGGTTAGGTTTATACTAAAGGAATTTCCTGCTGTGGCTGGGGACTTGGAGCAGGTATTTCTGTACATATTTTAGATATAAGAAACTTTCTATTTCGATGTTGATTTTGTTTTCTGATTTCTAAATCGAACTCGAACCATTCAATATTCTTGAGTAATGTTTTCACCTAGATTCAATTCGTTCGGGGCAATAGATTTTAGAGAAAAATAAGAAGCGTTGAGAATAGTTTTGAGCTTAATTAAATACTATATGATGCTTAATAGTTTACTGGTTTTACTATTCTCTTTCACTCTTCCATGCGATTTCAGCTGTGTCTTGCTGAACCTCATCAATGAATATTGAAATGTTCTGAAACTGAAAAGAATTAGATTGGCCTAGTTTTTAGGATTTAAATGGGTTAATAGATCAATGTAAGATTCAGAGTAAACTTCTAATGCTGGGTGCTGCAAATCCTAAGACATACTTAAGTCTATGTTGCAACAGAATTTCGAATTCTGGAGTAACACAAAGTTAATCTTTGGTTTCAAGACTACTTTGTTTTAAAAAAAATTAAATAAATTTAGTGAATCGTACATGTTTCCTAGAAGTTACAAGAAGTAAATCTTGCTTTCGGAAGTAACCATTAGATTCTTATTTTCTGTTTAACTTTAAATTCTGAAAAGAAAAGCTATAAGGAAGATTCATTTTTTGAATCTTATGCAGAGCATTTGCTGAAGTTTATAAGATTACTAAGCAGGCCATGTCTTTAGAATATATTACAGTTTGATGTGTTCTCTATGGACTATTAGACTGTCTGAGTGCTGTATTCTAGCTTTTTAATGAATAAGAGTTTATATTGCATGTTTACATACTTATGAAAGGTTACAGTGCCTTACCGTCTTGAATCCTGGAACACAATTAAGCCTTGATATCACATTAGGATTTCAGTTGTTTGATCACAAAGATTTTAGAACAAGAAGTTTTTCCATTTTTGTTAGAGATCAAAATAAGCCACTACAAGATTTGGGGGGGGGGGGTATGCTTTTGGTACTTCTACTGCTACAGTGAATGTTTTGGATGATCGGTCATTTTGATGTACTTATTTGACTTCATTTTTACCTTTCATTAGACCTTAGCAATACTTTACTAAGCAATCTGTGAAGTTTCCTTATAAATGATTCTTTTATCTAGCTTTTGCAAATGATAGACGAAGGGCAAGCAGTGGATATTAGGGGATTATCAGAAAAGTCATTGGTCAAGCATCTTCGAAGGTTGTTCATCTCCTTGAACCTCAAAGAAAATGGTGACAAAATTTTTCTACTGCCAGATAAGGCGGGCCCGACACTAAATATTGTTGGTCCAATCATCCTCTCTCATATTCACCCTCATAAAGAGATTGAACACGTAGAGCCATATAAAGAGGGAAAATCAGTGCCACCAGCACCAGAAATGGAAACTGGGACTAACATTGTGGATGATATGAAGGAAGATTCTGTTGGCCCAAGAAGAAGGTATCTTTTTTTTTTTTTTACTGCAAAGAAGGTATCTTATTTGAGCTGATCTCTAGGATGCAGTGTGCGTAAAATTTCTTATGCATGTGGGCAGAGCTTAATTAAAGAAAAATATTCTCGAAACGGATGATCATATATATAAGTGTGTGTATGTGTATTTGGTTTTACCTTCTACATTGAGCTTGCTCGTACCTTTATTTTGCAATGATCTTTGCTGCTGATTCTTGCAGGGCCATTGGGCCTGAAATGCCATCTGCTGAGTTACTTGCTGCTGCAGCCAAACTAACAGAAGCTGAAGCAGAACTAAGGTCAAGCTCATAACTTTTCAGTTGAATGTAAAGAAGCTGCGTATTTTTTTTTTTTACTTCCTTTCCGTATATTCTTTTCGTAGTTGATATACTAAAAAGCTTAAATATCAGCATTGTAATGCTGTATTAATGCAAGCGAATTATAAACAGAGAGGCTGAGTTGGATGGGAATGACGGTCTATTTATAGGACCTCCACCTCCTGCTGTGGTTAAAGAAGCTGAATCTGCAAATGAAGCTGAGCGTTTTGAGGAGGTCACTCTCTATTATCTTATTATCTTTCCAGCTAACTTATATGTGAATATGAAGTTTCTGATACATTGTACATCACGAGGTTATTTGTCCTTCCTGGGTTTTTGAATTGTCCAAAATAAAAAGAGAAACACAATCTCCTTTTTTCATCTAGATTGCTAGGTTATATTGCAATCTATCTTGTGATGTTATTGCCTGGTCTTACGAGTTTGCTATTTGCTTAGATTACAAGAATAATTGGCGCTGAGGCAGATAGTCCTTATGATATTGTTGGGGCAAACAAAAATATGCCAGCTGAAAACATAAAGAAAAGGTATGTATGCATTTCCATTTTGGGCATGGCTCAAACTCTTGTGCTGGGTACTAACAGTTTAACAGCTTTCACACCACTTTGCTAATATCTTGTGTATACGCATATCTTTGCTGGATGAAGCCTTTTGCTAATATTGATATTGTAATTTCTTTTTTAGGTATTGGAAGTTGTCTCTGATGGTTCATCCTGACAAAAGTTCTCATCCTCAAGCTCACCAAGCATTTGTTAAGTTGAACAAAGCATTTAAGGATTTACAGGATCCTGATAAGGTGAGGTTCGCTAAATGTTATTGCTTTGTGGTGACATTAAAAATACTTTTCTGCCTGCTTCTACGCTTATGAATAAATAAGCTCATGCACTGAGCCATTTGGAAATTTTTTGGAATTAGTTTTGAAAGGAAATATATCATATTCCTGAAGCATTATAGGAATAGGGAGTTTCATTCTGGAATATATGAATCCAAAACCTCATCTGTGCTAGTTCTTACCATTTTACTTGTGAATAACTAAACCATAATATTTAAGTATATGATTTTATGTATCTTATTGTTATCATTCTTTTGTAGCGAAAAGCACTAGATGATAAGTTAAAGGAAAAGGAGGAAAGAGAAGCATATCAGGTACCATTATCTACCTGATATGAGTATGCAGTCTGTTACCACCTGGTAGTTTTGCTCACAGAAAACGCTCTATATTTGCAGGTAGAGTTGAAAGCAATGCGCGAAGCTGCCCAATGGAGACGTCTTCAAGGTTTGGCATGTTCTGATAATTGCTATATTACTGGTGATGCTCATGTATGCATTTGAAACTTGAAAGTGTTATGATGGTAGCTTTGGGTATACCCATTGACTAGATATCGTTCAGTGTGATCAACTATCTCTCTTTCTCTCTCTCTCACACACACACATGCAAAGAATCTTAATTCGTGATACCTGAAGTCAACATAAGTGGTCTAACCTGTATACAGGCTTCTAGGTAGTTACTATTTAGAACCACAACAACCAATAGTTATAGGAGAAGTATTTCACATTTTCAATGAATGGCTTACTTGATTAAACCAGAAAGATGACTATGTTTTGTTATTTTCCGTTGTCCTGTGCTGTGTTCCCTAATCTTTTGGCCCAATATTTAATGTAAATATCAGCATATGTTTTTACCTCAGCCATACTCTCCTTTGATACACCCGGGCCATTACCACTCCCTTAAGCACTTGAAGTCATTTACAATCCCAAAATTCCATTAGATAGGAACAAAGAACAGTAGTAAATGAGAGTTTGCATCTAGATTCTAATTTCTTAGCGCCGGTGGACACATTGAATTTTACTTCGTAGTTCGTACTTGATATGAAGATGGAAAGTGTTTGCTGGCAGGTATATCGATGGAGGGTGATGATATACTCCTGGCAGAGATGGATGCAAAAGCTCCTCCTAAGAGAGATGAATGGATGACTACATTACCCCCTGAAAGAAAGGTACATAATCTTTTTGTTTCTAGCTTGCCTTCTTTCGTTCCCTGCAAAGCAACATGCCTGTGTCTGAGAAGTCTTTGACTCTTTATTAATTAGCTGTAGAGAATGGCTTACTTCTTCCACTAATATCAGTAGTAATTTCTTAATGGCCTATAGAATACAGATCTTTTGTTAATGCAGTACCTCATTTTAAACCATTAACTATCTTTCATGATAAGCTATGCAATTAGCTATTCCCTTACATATATGAGTACAGGAGTTCCTCGCCTATTTTCCCTACTGTCATAGAGTTTGAAAGTTTTTGGCGGAAATAATTTAACCATGTGTATTAGTGTAGTTTATGGAAGGATGCTGTATGGTCTTTACATTGATAAAAATCAAAGTTAACTCAATGACGGTTGTAGAATCATGTTACCACTTCTGAACCTAGTAATATGTGAATCTTTGATAAAGAAAGAAGCAAATGTGATCAGATGTTTGATGTTTAATCTATTGTTGCTATTAACTTGTACTCTTATTCAGCCTGGCACTGGCATGAGCATGCATTCTACAACGTTTAGCAAGACCGGAAAAGAAGGACGTGGCGATACAAGTGTGTGGACCGATACACCTTCAGAAAGAGCTCAAAAGCAAAAATGAAGTATATTACTCCTTTTTTCTTTTCTTTTTTATAAATTATTTTAAAGAATGTATATTACTCTTAGTTTTTAAATCTCCATATGTTATTTGGGCTTTGATCTCTGACATAAGATTCCTATAACCAGTTATCTCGAAGCCTACAATGAGGCTGCAGCGCTTGTATCAAGTGAAAAGGACAAGGTGAAAATGAGTATTGATGCAGAATTGGTAGATAAGTACAACAAAGCAAAGCGATCCAAATCCTTGGTAGAAAAGCATATGGAGTCTACTAAGAATCGTTCAAAGAAAAAGTCAAAGCAGGATAAGCAAGAGCCGATGAACAAAGACTGGGAAGGGAAGCACCCATGGAAGCCTTGGGACCGAGAGAAGGATTTGACTGCTGGAAGGCAGAGTGTAAATTTGGACGCGGATAACATGGCTAAGGGTCTTACTTCCAGGTTTTCTTCTGGAAACTTCCAAAGAAACTTTCTCTAAATCATCTGCCTGTATTCTTAGGCTCAATTATACTGCTTTTGTTGTGAATCTGGATTTAAAGTCAGTGTTGTGCTCTAATTATACTTGCAGCTGTAGTAGCTTTTTACCTTCAAAGAAATATTCAATTTAACATCACATGATCAGTCTTATTTTTCTAGCTGTGTCTACGCCGTTGGAGCGAAGCCGTGCTCTTTCGACACTTTCGAATGTATGGCTACACACACACACACAGCCTTAATTTCTCTGTTACTCTCTCCTTATCAGAATCATGCCTGAGACAGAGTTGGATAAAGGCTGATCAAGTGCAGGATTCTAAATTCTTTTAACATGTCTCCCACTAGTACATGTCCACAGAAAGTGTTTGATATAATACTCCCTCTGTCTCAAGATTCATGACCCCTTTCTTTTTGGCACTGTCAGCAAACATTTTCACGCTTCTCGGTGATGAGTTTTAAAATGAATTTTTAATGTATTTTTCTTTTTACGGGATACTACGACACTTGTAGTATCCCGTAAAAAGAAAAATATATCAAAAATTCATTTTAAAACTTATCACTGAGAAGCGTTAAAATGCTTGCCGACAGTGCCAAAAAGAAAGGGCTCATGAATCTTGAGACAGAGGGAGTACTATATACTGACATGTACTCCTTACATAAAACATGAGATTAAGATAACAAAGACAATTAAGTATTAACACCAAGTCTAGTCTGGATTAACTGAATTTGAATAGAAAATTTGTAAACTGGGAAACCTAATTGATTGTTGAGGAATTTTATGCAAGTGAATCTAAAAGCAGCATTCGATTAGGAGAGGTGAGAATCTAATAGTGATCCATTGCAGATTTGAGAAATGATTGGTGAAAGAAAAACCATATTGATTAGTGCTTGAAATGAAGCAATCATCCATGGAACATAAAAACTTTTCGGCTTTATTATATGATCACGGCCTTCATAGTCCCACTTGCAATCCAAGCAATGGCCACAGCATTCACACAGAAAAAAAAAAAAAAAAATATATATATATATATATATATAATATTATTTTTCAAATAAAATAAAATAAATAAAAATAATGTAAAACCATTGAAAATTGTGTTTATATATCTTATACTCCAATGGTTGTGCAATACTAGTTCCAACAACACCACTGAATTCTGAGAACAAAAGGTGAATATTGTTTACAAACAAATTGAAGATGAGACAAATGGAATAAGAATGTGATGAAGTAATCATCCACCTCTGTCTGAAAATCTTAGGAAAATTGAAAAGGGAGACTTTTTTTTTTTTTAATTATTTTATTAGTGTGGAGACATGTCATTATCATCCTTAGTTAAGGGCCCTAGTCTCCACCCCTTCTCTAGAAGCTAGTTAATGTCATTTTCAAGTCTAGTTAAACACCCCCACCCCCTATCCATTACATGCATTTTTATAATGTTTTTTTTTTTCAATATATATGCATATGGATGAATTTGCATAAATTTCACTTTTAGTGTGAGAATGTAGAAGCATGCTTATATATTTGTATATAGTCATGTTTTTATACATAAAATGATGCTTATTTCAACTACAACAACAGATCGTATAAAGATCAATGATCCATATTTGTTCTTTGTTCTTCACGGATGTATGTGTAATTTGACGATATGGTTAGCACAACATTCCTTTAGTCCCACAAACCACCGCCCCAAAATACGCCACTTGCTTGGTTACACTGTAACGCTTTTTCGACAGCAGCATACATTACAATTTACCATCAAGTCATCAACTCTAATTTCTTAATTCCTAATGCCTAATGCCTAAGTACTTATCATTAATATTTTATTCCATACTCGACTCGAACTCATTATTGGATATCCACTCACTTTTAATATTTGGGGGCTCCACATTTTCCTTATTTCTTTTTTAATTAAATTCATAAGGCCACTTGACATAAAAATTCCGACAAGCCAATACGAATTCATCGCAATTTCGCTTTGATCAAATATTTGAGCTACCTAGTCGAAGAACTATATACATACCTGACATCCGACATCGAATAAGTGATGAGTGTCGATACAGTACAAGTATGACGGGCTCCCTCCTCGTGGGTCCGGGACGTTACAAATAATTTGTGCTCCATTCGGAATAGTTTAAATTTAGTGAAGTGTGCGAAACGTTTAGACCAGAAATGATACTTGCACTCATGTTCATAAGATTTTGTGATATTTTTGCGGCTGTGTTCACATTGCAGGTATGAAGTCGTACTCGAATTTCGTCACGCTTTGTTCAGCTGTTAGGGCTACAGTATCCCATAATAGATTTCTCTGCTATTCCTAGAAAAACAAATTAAATGATTATGCTTATTTTCAACTCTTATTTTTTTGACACATTGCCAAAACAAGAAATTCTGCATGCCTTGTTGCAGTTTTGTTCAGACATCAGGCCTTGAGCAAAATATCATGTCTCAATCTCAATGTGTGTGTGCAGCGTGTGAGAGGGAGAGAGAAAGAGATATGCCAGCTATAGTTAAATTAGAGTATAGTTTTAGTGAATCTTGAGGCGCAAGATCCATATTTTCTGTAAAAATAGAAATTAAATTTAGTAGTAGGGAAGCAAGAGGTGGCGTTGTTAGGGGCAGCCTTTGGAAGCAGGAAGAGGCCAAAATTAATTAAGAGGTTAAACTTGTAGAATATGTAGATTGCTCAACAGAAAACAATTAGGCCCACATTTATTATATTTAATTCATTATTGTGGGTCAGATTAAGAATTTTAGGTAGCAGATTTTAAGGTTATTCATGGTGGGAGTGAGTTTCTTGAAAAAGGTTGGTGCTCCTTAATTAATACTCCGTATTGTATTTCGTGTGTGGGTGTAGTGTAGCTACTTCCACTATACCCTTAAAAACTTGTATAGTACTATAAAATATCAATTGCTTACTACTACCTCCTAGCTACCACTGTCACATTTCATTCCATTTGACGTGTTTGTATATTTTATACTCTTTCACATATATTCAATATGTAAGCTAAATGAAGCGGACGAAATGAGTATTATTTACAAACTGATGTAATAAATAACTTAGTACTCCCTTCGTCCACTAAAATTTTGCATAAGAAGGGTCAACACAAGTTTTAATGTATTGGTTAGTTATTGTGTGAGTGGAAGATATGTTTAAAAAAAATTTAATTTAAAAGGGTGGGATGCATGCAAAAAAAGGAAAGGAACGTATATACTTTTTGTGGACATGCTAGAATGACAAATTGTGTAAACTTTTCATGGACGGAGGGAGTATACTATTTGAGACTTTTAAACCGAACTCCAAACAAAAATGTTACAATTTTTAAAAAGTTAGGTAAATGCTAGGTTCGATTTAGTATATACACACTTATATAGTCAATATTCGTTATCTAAAATGGAAGAGTATGTTATTGAAATGATCAAAAGAAAGTTCCCTTTATAAACTACCTTTGGTGTTTCTGACATTAGGCCTTGTAGCTAAGAGAGAAGAACGTGGAAGCCATGCGCAGTTGACGAAATTTGACCCCAAAAAAATCACTTTACATTTTGCAACTTTTAAACCTTTTGAATTTCGATTACCGAGGTGAAATTTAAATTTAAAACAACACCCCTCTTAAAGCTTGGTCTAAAAAAGTATAAATGCTTTTGAATCAAAGAAAACAAAAGCATATATAAATGCTTTCGCATTACAGAAGATTTTCATTTACTTTGTTTTATTATAACACTAATTAATCTTGTGCTTATTTGGTAATAGTTGTGAAACATAAGTTCACAGATAAAAATGTTAGTTGATTTTTTTCATCTTGAGGAGATTGTTAAATGATATTTTATTAAATCCCTAAAATTTGTGCGAAGCCGTTTTATTTGGAGAAATGCTCTCTTACCTATGGTGGACATACTTAATATGACAGCGTATTTAACGAAAATTATTATAAATATATATCCTAAATATAAACACTACAATATATATATATATATATATATATATATATATATATATATATATATACAATAAAAATGTCTAGTAGTGACACAATTTTAGTGAAATCATGAGATAGTGTCACAAAATTTGCTACATCTTAAGTGTAGCAAAAATTAGTTACACCCACACATGCATCTATAATATTTTGTGACACATAAAAATGTAAGTAAATTAGTAACATTTAGAAATGTAGCAAATTTTGTGATATCTATACATGCCACTATATTTTACACATCCTTATATTATCACAATTTTTACTATAAGCATTATCCCACATCGAAAAAATATAATGAAAAGGCACATATTTTATGAGAAGGATCAACAAGCTACCTAAAAACAACGGGTATGAGATTGTGGCTTTCTATTCACACACGCATATATATCAAAGAATAGCTACGCATATATCAAAAGAAATGTAACACACATATATAACTTTCGTTTTAATAAAATAGTTTTTCTAAGAATTAATTATAAATAAATTGTCAAAGAATAGTTACACTTTCACATGTCACAAATATAATTACACTTTTATATATCGCAAAATTAGTTACACCTTCAAATGTCACTAAATTTAGTGACAATACTTAATTTCTATGACACGCAAATTAGCTACTCAACTATAATATGTCACAATTTTATTTAGTGGCATTTATAAGTGTCACAATTTTTAAAAAATTATGTCACTACTGGAATATTTTGTTGTAGTATATACTAAAAAAAACTAAATTTTAAATAAAAAAAATATTAATGTAACACTGTCACATCAGCTGTGAGCATGTTAATGTATTTACGGTGGTAGGGTAACGTTTCTGGTTTTACTTGTATCGACTTATAAACGCTATATATGAGTTAATGAAAAAATTAACTCACACCTTAATGACGTCATTATGTTCCTAATCCCCACGGCTTTGGCAGTAATCAAATATACTAATTTTTAGGAAATTAAATTTTAATTAATTACTAGTCCCATATTTGGGTTTGGAACTCTTGTTGGCGCAATCTTTAATCATAGTTTAATTGCACAGGATCCGATGAATCTTCCATCGACACGCATGAATTGTGTTTGTGTTTATGCGTGTAAAATTTATTATTTTTAATAATTTGGATAATTTTTTTTCTTGCAAGCGTAATAATTGCAGGTATTCAGAATCGGTTTCTTTATAGTTAAAATGTCCTTTTCTAGATGAGATGATTAATATATCTAATCCATCCTAATTAATTAATTTAACTAATCAAATCTAGTGACATGAAAAGGATAGGCCGGTTAGGTCACTCAAGATTTGTTATCATTTTCTCAGATTGGGAAAGCATCGATTTGTTGGAGTCATGTGTAGGTCCTTAATTAAAGAATGTTTTTAGCGAAAAATAAGTACGCATCAATTATAAAATTGTGACTTTAGGAACTAAGATAAGTTTTTTCTTATAATCCGAAGTTCAAGAATGAAAAAAAATATATACTACTAGTATTATTATGAGTCGAAATGAAGAAGTCTAGACACTCATCTTAATATGATCTACGATTGATATTGATATAATCATGATCATAATACACAATAAGCATGAAATTATTTATATATATGCAATTTGATGCTTAGAGTATTTTCATATTTATTATTGTACATTGAAATTATGCTTATGTCAATAACAGTCGTAATCATTAAATCATACTAAGACTAATGATTCGCATTAATTTTTTTATATTTTTCAGGCAATAAGTACTTATTCTATACTAAATAAAATCCCTATATAAAACATGCTTAGAGTCAAACTAAAAAACAAAAACTGTACACTTGGCACAAACAAAAAGTCTCAATTAAATAATAAATAAATAAAAACAACTTTGAATCCGTACAATTTTCTGGATTTATTGAAATATAGTGGTTCTGTAATTAGTACTCTCTCCATCCGTATTCTTTAAAGTGGTCACGTTTCTTTTTTGAGACATTTACTCCGAAGTGACAACTTTCAAAAATAGCCTAAAATAACATTTATTCTACATTCATTAAAGTGGCTGGACACCACAATAATACATACTCTCTCCGTCCTCTATTTCTTGACCTTTATACTATTCAGCACATCATTTCCACCGAAACCTAATACAAGTTTTAAAATATAATTTTAAAATATTTTTCTTCTAAAGGATAGTACAACAGTAGTATACCGTAAAATAAACAATACTTCAAAATTATATTTTAAAACCCGTATTAGGTTTCAGTGGAAATGCGTGCGAAAAGTATAAGGGTCAATAAATGGAGGACGAAGGGAGTATAAAATTATATTTTCTTAAAAACCATGCTAAAAAAAAGTGGTCACTTCGAAGAATACGGAGGGAGTAGTGGCTAAATCTAATTTATTTTCTCCTTATAAGTAGAGATATTATTAAAGAAAAAAGTAACTTTCCGACCAGACCAAAACTTCCATCAAGAAATTACTTTAGCCAAAAAAAATAAATATAAAATATAAAATCCACATTGTCATTTTGTCAATTAGTGTTTCATAATTAAACTTGAAAAATTGGACCCAATTACTACTAGTTTGTAATAATTATGATTAAGGTCATTTAAACCCCATGGACCATATTACCATTATTTCCTCAGTCCTTTTTCTTATCCCTCGCCCCCATCTTTCCATATCAATATATAGCATGAATCATTCCAATCATGATTTCTTTTTTGTATTTCGTTATTTTACAATATATGATAATAAATGTTTTTGCTTAGATACTTTGTGAAATTTGATAGATAGATAGATAGAAAATTTCAGTATGTAGCATTATTCCAAAATGAAATTCAATCTATAATATTATAGATATAAAATGTGGAATACTTTCTTACACAGATATTCAACTTTGTCTAAATTCTTGCGTGTTAGTAAAATGACTAATGTACCCCTAATCAATAATTAAAACCCCATTGATTATATGTCTCAAAGTGTGACAAGTAAGTAGCCGCAAAGTGCTTCTCCATGCGTGACATTTTACTTTACCTTAGGGGTCTGTTTTGGAAATTTGGACTTAGGGGGTGGGGTTGTTACTTAAATTAATTAAAATTTAAATATAAACTTACGCAATTTATCTAGCATATAAAATCATTTTTAGAATATGACATAATCTTCTCATTATAAAATGAAAGAGAATATGACATAATCTGAATCGTGTCTGAGCATCATGAAGTATAACTTACGTTCAATATTCGAGAAGGTCTAAATATCGTGTAAGAAGGTTGTGTAGTTATACACTCAACTACATAAGAATGTACAAAAATAAAAATGGTAGTTTAAAGTAACTACGAATGATCCTATTTGGTTATCCCTTTGCAAGAGCTCGTGTTAATAACAATTTTATTCTATTAAATATGTTTATATTTAATTTTATCGAAATGTATAAGATAAAAACTAGTCTGATCCGACCTGAATTCGTGCTTTCATAAAAAAATATCTTCAATAAAAACGTTAATTGTCGTCAACAAAACTACAAAAGTATCAATTGTTCTGAATAAAAGCGACAATCTATGTGATGATATAATCAAAAGTGACAATTGTTATGAATGAAAGTGTTCGTTTAAGATCCGGTGCCAATTGTTATGAATAAAATTAAGTGACAATATCTGTGATGAACAAAATCTTCATTTTTATCAACTTTCATATTTCTAGTAAAAGTGTTAATTAATTATTGTGAACAAAAATGAAAATTTATTCTGAATAAAAGTGACAATTTATATGATGATTTAAAGTGACAATTGATATAAATAAAAAAGTATCAATTAAAATCCGATGACAATTAAGATCCAGCCGCACTGTGCGGCCGACTGACAGAAGGTTGCTTCAATGTACTCTCTCCGTCCCACCCTAATTGACACACTTCTTTTTAGCACGGAATTTAAGACAAAAGTGTTTAATGTGTAAAGTGTATTTTATTTAGGGATGTAATGTGGTTTATGTATTTAGGCATATTTTAAAACTAGAGCATCATAAATGCATAAAAATATATTGATGTCTGATCTTAAATGAAATATCATATCAAGACTTTTAATTTAGTATAAAAATCATAAAAATTGGAGAACAAACGAGTATGTTATGATAAGTTCAACTTTTAGAATTTAAAATATATTGAAAATGTTAAGTTTAATAAGAGATTTACTATTTGTACCATTTAAACCCTAATTATTTCCCAAAAAAAAATATGTAAACTAGGGTGGGTGGGACATCCCAAAAAATAAAATGTGTACTACATTGAGATGGAGGGAGTGTAAAAGATCATTTACATTATGATTGGAAGAAAAAAAAAATCCGTCTAGATCTAAATACAACATTACTATATCCGATTAATTATTAGGTGTTGTAACAAACCATAAAAGATGTAGAAGAAACGTAAGGGTAGCTATACTAATCTATTACTACTATTATCCTACAAAAAAGGCTTTGTGGCTGGGATTTAGCTAAAATATTTTAATGATGCCTTTTTGTCTTGTGTCTTCCATATATTTTTGATCCAATTATTCAATGAATTTTTAAGGACATAAGAAATTTAAAATTATTAATTTTTTGAGCTCTTCTCTTGCAAAATACTCAAAGTCCATTAAAAAAAATTCAGATAAATCTAATTTTATAATCGAAAAGTATTCCCTTACGCAAAAAGTACACATTTTATATATGCTGCGATCGGACACGAAGGTTCTTGAAGTTTGAGACCAAAAGTCCAATCTCATGAGAAATTTTATGAACCTAAAATGTTTTTTTGGCTTTATATTGTCTGATTCTACTCAGAATATATGTTAGTACAACTGTACAAGACTTTTGTGTTTATTGCCTAAATTAATTTTGTGGAATCTTTCTTTCACAAATTAACTAAATAGAAGAAGAAGAAAAAAATCAATCTAGAACATTAAGTTAAGCTTCTACTATAGGGTCATCAAAATACAGAAACGCTCCTCTACCCACGGTGGACATACTTAATGTGCCCACCGCTTATGTGGCGGTACCACGTCGTTAATATTTTTCATTTAGGGTTCGATTTTTTTAGTAGGTTAGTTGTTTGTAGGGTTAGTTTTCATAGTATGTATTTGAATTAATTTCCTTATTTAAAGCATTGTCACGTCATCCGTGGACACATTAAGTATGCCCACGATGGGCATTGGAGCGTTACTCCATCAAAATAAATACAAATATCATACGGAGTATTTATAAAACATTTTTTTTTCTTGGAGATATGACCTTAGGGATCTATCGATGAAATTAAAGCAATGCATATGAATATATGATATATCATCCATCTCACAAATTCACAATACATAGTTAATTTCTACTTAAATCTATAACGACATATACGTATTCGAGATGACTCAGAACCCCATTAATTGAAAGGAAGGGAAGAAACGCACCAGTACAATGCGTTTCGTTGTCATTTCATTGCCAATTTTACTTGCGGGATCATTGAAAATTCTATGATTGCCCTAAAAAAGAAACTAGCTTAGCAAACATTGATTAAGAAATTTCAAACACAAACTCACGTTTTAAGATAGAAGTTGTCATACTATGATGAAATAGAGAACTAATTTCGTATGCATTATATTATATTTCATGTTCTGTTAATGAAGTAGAACAAAAAACTGAAAATATAGAAAGAATATTCATAAAAATATACTTATTAAAAAAAAAAAAAAAGAGGATATTTATTTTGTGAAGATATCTTTCCTCAGACTCATCCCCTATAGGAACATACTCTGGAACCGAAGAAAATGATTAGCTTCCTGACGTAGACAGCTCCGATCCGTCCACGTGTCGGGCGGCCATTGGTGCCACATGTCCAAGGGCGGCGCACCAAACAGACAAAGCGTAGCTGGACCAAAAAAAAAACAAAAAAAACGCTCGTGAAATCGCAAATGTATGTTATTACAGTGCTTAAAAATGTAATTGTCTTGCTTCAAAAAAAAAAAAAAAAAAAAAAAAATGTAATTGTCTGTGACAGATGACAACTTCTCTTAATCACGAAAAATAAACCCCCCATGGGTTGGGTGGGGCCCCCCTCGGGGGTGGGGTTGTGGGGGGTGGCGTGAAAAGCTTGTTGTCACGCCGTCCAAACATATAAACCTTTGAGCCAATATCGGCCACCCCACGCGTAATCAATACGAACATTTTTACTACTACATTATATTTTTATATATTTATATTTCTGTATCTATATGTTTTATCCTTACTCTCTCTCTCTGTGTGTGTGCAGTGTAAGTGTTATTTTTTCTTGAGTTCGAAATTGAGAAGAGAGAGAGAGAGGGGGAAAAAAAAGAAAAGGGAAAAAGTAGAGTAGTGCGGTTTGCTTCTGGTTATGATATAAATATAATGCATACATCCCTCTCCCCACCAAATTTAACCAACATTTCATAACGTGTTATCCGCCATTTGCTTCATAATTAACATTCCATATTCATCACCTCTTTCCCTCTCCAGATTCTCTCTCTCTATAAATATATATATATATAACGAGAGACCATTCTCCCTCTCCCTTTGTCGTCTCTCCTTCTTCTCTCGCAAGAACGGGACGATTGCGCGACCTAACTTCCTGGTTAGTACGTATATATATTTTCTCTAGCTTCTCTCTCATGCTTGTAATGTTAATATATGCAGCCTCTCGATCTCAGCAGTATTCATTATTGTTGCTTGTTTCGAGATTCATTAAAAAGAAAAAGAAACAAAAAAAAAAAAAAAATCACTACATGAATGAGAAAATTAACTTCATGTATCACAGGCTAAGGTTAATTTCTTCTATCCGTGCATTATGTGTGTGAGATTAAATTGCATTAACATTCTGCATATACATATCTCATGAATCGATCTGTATTTGAGAGAGAGAGAGAGGAGTATAATATTAATATTAGTATTAATTAGTAGTATAAGAAAGAGAAAAGTTGGCTTATTAATTAGTGTACATGTTAAGCTTAAAAAGTGAGTATTGAACAAGAGTACATGTATGGTGGGTATTGAAAACCCCTTGTGCACCAGGAAGCATGGAGTAGAATGTACTCAAAGAAAACCCACATAACATGATATATATGCCCATCTCTCTCTCTCTCTAAAATAAAGTCAATGTTTTTGGCCAATACTAGCTTCTACTTTTGTGTTCCATATACTTTCTCTTAATCACTATACATGCAACTTACTGATTGGCCTATGTTTCTACTGGTCTGCCACACACACACACACACATATATATATATATATATATGAATATCGTTGAATGATGATCGATGGTGTAGGAACTGTTAAAAACACATGTTATCAGACATTAGTGGGACCACTGTTCCATTTTCCTCACGAATGGATATGCAATGAATGATTACATTTCCTGAGATGAAAGAGCTAGCTAGCTTAGTGTGAATTTCACTGAACTGCCTTTTACACAGCAGCTAGCAACGAACATAACACGTCCTTCTTCTATTCTCTCTCTCTCTCTCTCTCTCCATTGCTATGTGTGTGGCTCCACGCCATTTCAGTGCCCTTTTCACCATCTCTAAATCAATGCATGTTCGGACATACCTATCTTTCTACTCTCTCTAAAAACATCTCTCTCTCTCTCTCTAGATCAAGAAGTAAAGATGGAGATGGAGTCGTGCGTTCCTCCCGGATTCCGGTTTCATCCCACTGAGGAAGAACTGGTGGGATACTACCTCAAGAGAAAGATCGACGATCTCAAAATCGACCTTGACGTCATCATCGAAGTTGATCTCTACAAAATTGAGCCATGGGACATTCAAGGTACCTACATTATTATTATTATTATTATTATTATTATCTTTTTCTTTTTTCTCCATAAATTACATGATTAATGAACTGCAGATAAGTGCAAATTGGGATATGAAGAGCAGAGCGAGTGGTACTTCTTCAGCCACAAGGACAGGAAGTACCCGACGGGGACGAGGACGAATAGGGCGACGACAGCTGGATTCTGGAAGGCCACCGGAAGGGATAAGGCAGTTCTGTCCAAGGGGAATATCATCGGCATGAGGAAAACCTTGGTTTTTTACAAAGGGAGAGCTCCTAATGGAAGGAAAAGTGATTGGATTATGCATGAATATCGCCTTCAAACTTCTGAGAATGGACCTCCTCAGGTAACCTTCATTTATTTATTACCTTCACTTATATATGTTTGCATGATTAATTTTGCAATTTCACATTTCTTTTCTATCACATTCAAATCATAATTTTTTCTACAATTACATCCTCAATTTTTTTTATTATTTTTTTTTTAATGTTTTTGTAAACAATTGTTTTGATTGGAAAAGTAAAAAATCAATAAATAATTGGAAATGATATTGTGTTTATAATGTTTTAGAAAATTCAGATAAAGTTTATTATTTTGAGTGATTAACCATATATGATACTTCCTCTGTTTCAAGATTGATGACACGTTTCTTTTCCTTTCTTTTCGGCAGGCATTTTCACACTTATCAATTATGGGTTTTAAAATATTTTTTTTGAAGTATTTTTTTATTTGCGGGATACTACGACACACGTAGTATCTCGTAAAAGAAAAGATACTTCAAAAATTTATTTTAAAACTCATCATCGAGAAGCGTGAAAATGTGTGCCAAAAAGAAAGGAAAAAAAATGTATCATCAAACTTAAAACATATGAAGTATAATTCATTAATTTTTAAGTATTATAAGAGTACAAAATGGAATTTGTGGCTTAATTTAGGTTGATCTCCAATAGAATGTTCTTTTGCACTTAGTGGCATGCATGCATAAGGTTCATTGCAACTAGCTAGTTGTGTGCCTAAATTTCATGTGAAAAACCACTTTTTTGTGTGTAATGATTTCAAACATGACTCCTATAGTCTTTCCTAGAGCACATTCTAAGGTTGAAAATGTTGAAATTTTATGAAGAACTCCACCCCTACTTTCTTATCTCTACATGCATGCTCAGATCTGTTACAATTTCGTATTACATCTCATGTTCGGTTATTCCGTTGCATGATCGTATATAGGAAGAAGGATGGGTGGTTTGCCGCGCTTTCAAGAAGCCGAACCCGAGCCACAAGCAAGGCTATGAAGCTTGGAACTACATGAGAAACATGAGCTATAGGCCTCCATCATATCCCAACAATCAAAACCTAATGCCTAATAATTTCAACCCTAACCAAAGCCAAACCCCAAATTTTCACCAACCTCCATTTTTAGCCGAAGCTCTCAACTCGAGCAGCTGCACTTTCGACAACCAAATGGTGGAGATCCCGAAGCTCAACAGCCCCTCCATTTCAACGAGCTTCGCCACAAACGACACGAATTTTGCTAGTGAAGAAGCTCATGAAGATATAAAGAGCAGTTTTGGCAGCCATTTTAGTGAGTGGAAGAGCTTTGATAAGCTTCTTGGATCTTCTTCTTCTTCTTCTCATCAATTTATTGGATCTTCGTCGTCTTTCGATTATGCAAACATGCCTTTAGTCCCACACAATGATGAGTTGGATGCTCAAAGCCATTTGAGCCATGTACTTGAATGCTTTCCTGACTTATAGACAGACTGCATTTGTTTAGATTTTTATTTAGAAAAATGAAAAAGGAGGAAGCTGTAAAAAATAACAAGACTTTCGTTGGAAAAAATTGATCGAAGCTGTCTTTGATCTAGGCTGATTATTGTTGATTTTGATTCTTGACCGCTGTTTTTTTTTTCTTTTTTTTTTTTTTTTGTTTGTAAGCAATTGTGAATTTCTTATATATAAATATAATATATGTGTTGTTATACTTGTTACCTGATCATGATGATCAGAAGTATATACATCCTTTTATTTTTTTCATTGTTTTTCTCCTTACTTTTTGTTATTTTTTTAACTATTTAATAATGTAATAATGTAATATTACATTATGTATTTTCTTTCTCTGGATGTATTATTTTGCAGATGAAGAATCTATTAGTTTTGCAACTGTTTTCTTTTTTATTTTTTTATGACTAGCTATTAGGTTTGTCAGTAGATTCTATAGCAGCTAAATAAGACAAACAAAAGCATAAAAGAAATAAAAATAATCCTTAAGAAGAAATGGTTATATTAGTTTTGAGAAATAAATTAATGAAATATATACTGCATTTTGTCATGATTCATAATCCATACACCATATTACATACTTCTACATTCCCAAATCTGTTGTGATTCACCTCTCAAGAATCCAAATATACTTCACTTTGTCTTTAACTTCTGTCAAATGCAGGCCAAAATCTTCACTAATCTTGAATCTTTTCAATCCTATAAATACACAATGCTCAAAACTCTCAAATGCAAGCTCACTTCACTTTACATATTCAAACAGTCACAGTTTCTTGAAAACAAGCATGGAGTCCTTCCTACTATATCTTCTCCCTCTTCTCCTTCTCCCCCTCTCTCTCTACCTCGTCTCACTCCTCCGGAAAAAGGGATCCGATGATCTGAAAAACCTTCCTCCCGGCTCCAAGGGGTGGCCTATGCTAGGGGAAAACATGGAGTTTGCCATATTAGGCCCTCAGAAATTTGTCAAAGATAGAATGGAGAAGTATTCACCTGAAGTATTCCGAACCTCATTGTTAGGCGAGAAAATGGCAATATTCTGCGGTGCACAAGGCAACAAGTTTCTCTTCACGAACGAGAACAAACTCCTCACCTCATGGTGGCCTCAATCGATGAAGAAGGCCTTGCTCTTCCCAGAATTCGTCGAGAGCAACTTGAAGGAAGTGTCGGCCTTGAAAAGAAGCTTCCACCACGACATTCTCAAACCCGAGGCCCTAAAGCAGTACATCCCGGTTATGGATGCATTAGCCCGCGAGCATTTGGACGCAGACTGGAAGCCTAACACAATAGTAAAGATTCTGCCCGCCTCCAAAAAGTACACCTTCGACCTCGCCTGCAGATTGTTCCTAAGCGTGGTGGATCCAGAACACATAAAGAAGTTGTCAGATCCCTTCACTCTAGTGACTAATGGGATGTTCTCGGTGCCTATAGATTTGCCCGGCACGGCCTACAATGGGGCCATCAAAGGAGGGAAGATGGTGAGGGAAGAGCTAATGAGGATCATCAAGGAAAGAAGAAAGGAGCTGATGGAGAAGAACGAAGGCGAAGGACGAGACCTTCTATCTAAAATGCTGCTGGTGACAGATGAAGAAGGCAAGTTTTTGAGTGAAATGGAGATTTCTAACAACATCATAGGCTTGTTAGTAGCTAGCTTTGAGACTACAAGCTCTGCAGTGACTGCAGTCATGAACTATCTTGCAGAATTCCCCCATATTTATGATGGGGTTTTGAAAGGTAATCCAAAGTTTCAATTGCCTTCTCTATCTACATAATTATTTCTTGCATTATATATATATATATATATATATATGATAATGATTCCTCTGTTTGAAACAGAACAAATGGCGATTGCGAAAACGAAAGGGGATGATGATCTACTAACATGGGAAGATATAGAGAAGATGAAGTATTCATGGAACGTTGCTCGTGAATCTTTGAGGCTGACCCCACCTGCACAAGGTGCATTTAGAGAAACCACAACTGAATTCACCTATGCAGGCTTCACCATTCCTAAAGGATGGAAGGTACTAACTATTTCTTCATAATTTCTTCATTATTCACAAAAGTATATATACTAATATGATCATAAAACTGCAGACATTTTGGACGGTTCATTCTTCCCACAAGAACCCCAAATACTTTCCAGAACCGGAGAAGTTCGATCCATCCCGGTTCGAGGGGAGTGGACCGGCTCCGTACACATTCGTCCCGTTTGGGGGAGGAGTGAGAATGTGCCCAGGGAAAGAGTATGCAAGGCTTGAGGTGCTGGTTTTCATGCATAATGTAGTCACAAGGTTCAAACTTCAGAAGGCAATCCCTAATGAGAAGATCGTTTTCTACGCTTCGCCTACTCCGGTTCATGGCCTTCCGGTTCATCTTCGTCCTCACAAAGAATAGACCGGATTTGTACTTTTTCTGCCATTGATTTCTCATGCTGTGGATGTATTTGTTGGTTTTTTTTTTTTTTTTTTTTTTCAGTTTGTGTTTTGTAAATAATCTACGAAAGTAGAGCCTAGAATGTAAGGACACGGACCAAGGATAATGAAAGCTATGCTTCTTTTTTTAATTAGTTCTCGGATTATAATAATTTGCTTCTTTTTTTTTTTTTTTTTGCCTTCATAATTAAAACATTACGAACACGTTTCTACTAAGTTGGCGTCCACGGCAAAATAAATAAATAATCTTAATAGAGGCGTCTAAGTTATTTTATCTATTATTTTGAAAAGAAAATGTATTTTGTGTCTATAGTTTGACTGATTGTCAAACTAGCTAATTCAAAGTATTTACAATAGTGATTTCTTTACAAGAAAAGTTTTTTTTATTTAATCAGAAATTCATATCAGAATATATATAATAGTATATTTTATTTGTATTAAGTGCTACTACCTCCGACCCATATAAGTAGTCCCATTTACTTTTTTGACTTTTCCGGCACGTATTTCCACCGAAACCTAGTACGAGTTTTAAAATATAATTTGAAGTATTGTTTTTTTTATGAGATACTATGACACTCATAGTTTTCCATAAAAAAAACGATACTTCAAATTATATTTTAAAACTCGTATTAAGTTTCGGTGGAAATGCGTGCCGGAAAAGTCAAAAAAGTAAATGGGACTATTTTGGTGGGTTGGAGGTAGTATTAATCAATTCTAAAGCGCATTTATAATGCTGGTTCATAAAAAAGAAATATTTTTTTATTTGTAATATTTAGTTGAAGTATATATAAACAAAACACGTGAGAATAATAGGATCCAAAGCGCATATGCTACATGTGTTAAGATTAGCACATGTAGCTGTCTATGTAATGTAATAATCCAAGAAAAGCACAATCACTAAATCTGCGTTTGTGTTCTCAAATTCAAACAATTGCTGAACCACCATTTCACTCCTATTCCAATTCCAAATCTCTCTCATACTTCAGATAAAGAGAGACGATAATTTGTTTGTTTTTTTTATTTCTAGGGTTTCTTTTTTGGGATCAATATCAACCCTCCATTTTATGTTGCTTATCAATTTTTTTACTCTTATATATATACACAGACACGCCATTCTGTTATTCATCAAAATCCCAGCTCGATTTTGATGCAATTTGCCAAATTCCAATTGCATTAACAAATCTCCCCCAATTCCCTCGTGAATTGAGCGTATTTTTGAGTTGGGTGGTTTCGATTTGTTAATAGCAGGAGCAGCGGGAATGATCGAATCCCAAAACGACTTTTCCCCCTCGCGTTTTGATCGTAATGAAGGCTGCTAAGATCCTGCGCAGTTCGTCGGCTCCCAACAATTTACTAGAGTCGTTCACCACCTCATCTGCGCCATCGATTTCCATGGCGGCGCCGCGGAGCCTGTACGTGGAAAGCGGCGGCGGCGGCGGGAGGTTGTTGGACGAGGATAGGGAGAAGAATGCGGAGTCTCCGACGGACAAGAAATACAGAGCGGACAAATCGCCGCCCTCTAGGTGGGAATTCGTGGCTGCATTGGGGGTATTTTTGGTATTTTCGTCAGGGCTGTTGTTTATTTACCTTACCATGCCTGCGGCGGATTATGAGATTCTCAAGCTGCCTCACACCCTTGCAGATCTTCGCTTGCTCAAGTAAGGGGCTTTTTTTTGTTTATTTATTGATTATCTTTTTTGAAATTGGTTGCTCAATATCTTTTTCTGGGTAATGTGAAAAGGCTGAATATAGGTTGATGATTTATAGTATGGTATTGACTTTAGCTCAATTTGCTTTTTATGTGCTCTTTATTTTTATATGGATGAGATCTCTCCTGTCTTATTTGGTACATTATGATTATGGACGAGGTAGAGTTGGCAGAAAGTAAGAAAAATACGAATTATGTAGTAATACGTAAACTATGGCCATGGCCATTCATCTTGCTTGTGATGTGTGAGGCATGTGACAGGCTTGACCTTTTCTATATTTTGTATTTTGAATCATTTTTCGGAGTTCGAAGTCAGAATTTGAAATATTGCAGCAAGTATGATGAAGGAAAGTTAAGACCGAAAATCCCTGGTATAAGACATATTCTTCTCTTATAGCATTCTAATGGCATGTTGAATTCAAGAATGAAAGCTCCAGTTTGTCTCTTGTCAAAACTTAGTTATATTTCTAAGAATGTAGGGAAACATGTCTTGCATAAGCTTTATTGTCTAGGTATCAGTAGATCTGCAAACTTGTGTATGGTGCCTTCATTATATAAATTATGTATATGTTTAGTTCTGCTAACTTGTGTATGGTGCCTTCATTGTATAAATTATGTATATATTTAGTTCTGCATTGTATTATCTCTTTCATAAGTGACATTTATATTGTGCTCCAGAGATCATCTTGCAAGCTATGCTCGACACTACCCGGCAAAGTTCATCCTGGGTTACTGTTCAACATACATATTCATGCAGACATTTATGATACCAGGGACAATTTTTATGTCCTTACTGGCTGGAGCTCTTTTTGGAGTTGGAAGAGGCCTCTTCTTGGTTGTCTTTAATGCCACTGCTGGTGCTTCATCTTGCTACTTTCTGTCTAAATTGATTGGCAGGCCCATTGTTCTCTGGTTGTGGCCGGAAAAGCTAAGATACTTTCAGGCAGAGGTACGTTTGGCTTTCTAACTCTTTCCCCTCTTGATTTCAACTAGCAAGTAGATTTGTAACAGCTTAGGAAATTCTTTGAAGAATTGGTATTAGTAGTCCTTGATTTTGTACTTAATAAATATGTTGTTGCAAACAT
Organism: Mentha longifolia; assembly: GCA_001642375.2. Lineage (NCBI taxonomy): Eukaryota > Viridiplantae > Streptophyta > Magnoliopsida > Lamiales > Lamiaceae > Mentha > Mentha longifolia. The sequence goes on from CM038114.1 coordinate 6,489,664, forward strand.
TATTACTTAGTGATTCTGCATTTTGTGGCTTAAATCCTATTCCAATATCCACATGGATCGTTTGATTAATATGACATTCTAGACTTCTAGTCTGATGCTGTTGAAAGTTACCTATTTGATTGCTGGTGTATCCATATGAATACAAGAGAGAATTATTCACTGTAAAATCTGCAGATTTGCAGAAAAAGTGTATGGTGTGTGTCTCTGTCTCTGTGTGTGTGTGTGTGTGTGTGTGATAGGAATGACTGTTTATAGGTTAAATGCAGTCACTCTATGAATTCTTAAATTTTGCTTACTTTTTATGTATTATGTAGCAATCGATAATTCTGTGTTAGCTGCTGATTTTGATCTTGTTGATCCCAGATTGCAAGGCATAGAGACAAGTTGCTCAACTACATGCTCTTCCTGAGAGTTACCCCGACATTGCCCAATCTTTTCATCAATTTGGCTTCACCAATTGTAGATATCCCATTTTATATCTTCTTTCTCGCAACTGTCATTGGTATCATTCCAGCCTCTTATATTACTGTCAGAGTAAGCTTTTCCACTTTATTCGTTCATGATTTCTTTAATCATACCTATCTGTTATTCTGTTTAAGTTTACTATGGCTATTGGCATTCATCCTATTTGTGATCGCGGAACAAAATTAATGTGCGATTCTGTTTACTGTTGGCCAATCATAGTACATTTGGTTTGATTATGAAACATTCCCCCATATAACTATACTTCAATCCATTTTTAGTATTGGATTACTAATATTGCATCACAGTATGACTTGTGAAACTAACATAGTAACATATGCATGTATTTAGACAATTGTGCTATTCTCAAGATGTTTGATGCTATATTTTCCATCTTTCAGGCTGGACTTGCTCTTGGAGATCTGAAATCGGTGAAAGATCTATATGATTATCAGACTTTGGCTGTACTTTTCCTCATCGGGTCTGTTTTATTATTTCCGACCCTTCTAAAGAGAAAGCGGGTATATGAATAGAGGTATTTGTGCATTTCCTCCCATTTCTGTGGAGAAGGAATTACTTCATCTGGGGTGAGAATGAAGTGCAGAAGTTCATCCTTCCCTTCAAGATACCGTTAATTCCTACCTAGCTTATCTATATTAATACACCAGAATTTGTGAAATTTTTACATTTATGCGACATGAAGTAACACATGATGTTACTGTGTATATATTCATTCTACTCAAATTTGAAATGTCGCTTGTAGAAATTGTTAGATTTTACATTCATTCTGATGTATTATTATACTGTAAAAGCTCCCACCAAATACATATTGTGTTTGATATGCTACTCGTCATCTCTTCGATTCGTGCAGTTCGATTCGAAGGGTCTTTAGTTGCCTTCTTCCTCATCATTTGCCTCAATAAAATAACTGGTAGCATAAATAACCCACAGTTATGTAACATTTTGAAGAGCACAAGGATGAGATATAACACAAGAAACTGTATTTGCATGCAAGACAGAATTTGGAATCAACTGCCCATCAATTACAACTGCAAACATTGTCACAAAAAGATTCGAGAATCAAAATGATGAGACTACATATTACCCTAGATGGATCTCTACACTTAAACTTCAAATCGCCAAAGTCGAGAGGCGTTGACAGTAGACGGCATCATCTTCTCAAAAAAATAATGGAAACCTAACAAGCAGACATTTTCCAGATCTGGCAAGGAGAAACCTTGGAACAATCTACTCCTCGAGGGTGGTAACAGGAGAGTCTTGGTATCCGGTGATGCTTGTTATTCGTATCCTTGTAATAGGCTGAAATCACAAAGAAAAACAATAACAATAACAGTTGGCCAAGAAAATAATGTAATTTACATGCAGATTTTAAGAAAATAAATGATGTACTGACCTGTCTGTGACCGATGTTTCTTCTGTAGTTCTTCTTCTTCTTGTATTTGTAAACGATCACCTTCTTATCCAGCGTCTAAAGTGATATAACACAACCAGTGAGTTGATGCATTAATTACCATGAGTATCTACAAGAAAGTGTATTGGAATTTCAATCATACTTGCTCTTCAACAACAGCCTGGACTGTGGCATTAGGCACGATTGGTTTTCCAATATATGCGCTTGTTTTTGTTCCCACCAGCAACACCTTATTCAGGGTGATCTGGGCAAGGTTCAGTTGTAATTTGTCATTACGAATAAAAAACTAAAGTTTGTAAATACTAAGGGAGTTGATATCCACAAAACAATTCAACATTTGCAACAAACAAAACCAGTAAAAATAACAGTACAAAAGTTCCACAGTTTAGGCTTCTGCATCATAGTATCTATGCTTCCACTAGTATTTCCATGCCATCCATGATCAGACAGAGGCAGACAAATATTTAGACCAACATACCCTTATTTCCTGGTAATCGTTGGCTGACATCATTACATTGACATTCCAGAAAATATTCATTTTGATGCCATTATTATTTAATATTTATTTCAGCATTACCCTGCAAAATATGGTCTTCCTATGCTATCTTAAACGAACTATTCACAGCAAGGTCATCCCATTTAGAGTTGAAGTGAAGATATTGAGCTCACGAGGACATTATAGTAATCAAACACCAGTCTGTAAATAGAGTTACTTAAAGTAGAACCACGAATTTAGGTACCTGCATCAGCAGGTACATGCAAATGTGCAATATTAGCACGAGTCTAATTCTATGTGAAATTCACAAGCAACATCTGCAAACTCACAGTTAGAAGTATGAAGAATCACAAACCTCAGCCATACGTCAAAATGTAAGACTTTGTACAATGAAAAAAGGAGACTATGGAAACAAAGAAATGGCACTCAGTTCCTTATAGCACAGTATGGCATTATATTCAGCAGAACAATCATAACAGAAAGGAAACTAGAAAAGCAAAATACTCATTGATCATCAGAGACATTCTGAAATTATGTTTATAGAGGTAAAACTTACCTTGTCATCTACACTTGCGCCTTTAAGCCTCTGTGTGTAGATATAACGTCCAGGGAATACAATGTATTGCCTACCTCCAACCTAATCAAGCAAAAAGACAAAATAAAATAAAGTCAACTATTAAACTATACATGATATATAGGCAGACTCAATGCCTATATAATAAGCTAGAGAATTCTATCCTCATCATACCATACCGATTTTCACCTCTAAACATTTGATACATAGACTAGGTTATACTTGAAGGCAATGTGACCAAGTAACAAGGTAAAAAACAGAAAATCAGTTGAGCAATCACATAATCAATGGGGACACATTATTTGACCCCTAGGTAATAAAAATTTCCAGCAACTCAGCAAGAGAGGGATAAAACTAGGAAATCTAAAGTCCATCTATACAATCAAGAAATTTTCCATCTTTAACAAGGGCGGGAAAAATAAAAACAAAGAAAGCAATATTGGAAACCCTCATTCAGAGATGAAGAGTATTGTAAAATCTCCACTGTCAATAGTATTGAACCTCACAGGAAAAAGTAATAAAATCGAAGATAAATCAGTATTTGGGCCATCATAAATATCACTATAATTCAATCTCCTAAGAAAAATACCAAAAGATAAGGGAGAGCACACACACACACACTTACCATAACAACAGCGAAAACTTCCTCACGCTTGGGCTCCGCTGCTTCGACAGCTGGCTCAGTTTCCGGCACCGAGGTCTCAGTTTCGGGCTCAATCACAGTAACTGCATCCTCTGTGTCGGTTAATTTAACGGTGAACGACAATGCCGGGTATTTGCGGGCGGTGAGAGACAGAGACGAGAGAGAGTGGGAGAGGAAAGAAAGATTGGGTCTAGAGAGAGAAAGCGCAGGTTGAGTTTTGCTGTGGGGGAGTTTGGGAGTGAGAGAATAACAAAGAGAGAGGGCAGCTGCCATTGTTGGGAGCGTCGGAATTGAGGTCCAGTGAAGTGAAACACAGTTTTGATTGCTTTGGAAGGAGAGGGAGAGAGACTTCATTATCCTATCGGTTGCTTTTGTGGAATGACATTTTTGCCCTCATTTTGCTACTACTATTATTTTAATAAATGGGCCTTATATTATGGGCCGAGTTGCTGAATTATCCAAATGCATTCTAATTATTCTCTAGGAATATCAGTGTAAGTATAGTCCACTCTCGAGTTGGTGGAGATATAGTGGTGGAAATGGTGAAGATATACTGGACTAAACTTGATTTTACACAAGGAAACATGATACTCTCTTCGTCTACCGTCTATTTATATTATCTATAATTTATTGATCTTATTATTATATCGGAACGTCTATCATATATAGACTGGTAGTAGGCCTTACAATATACAAACAACTTTATTATTTTTATATACATAAAATATTAAAAGGGCCCACAATTATTTTACTTTGTACTTATTAATATATCATCAAAACTTTTCGTGTCCAAATTTTTTAGTGTATCGATCGATCATGGACGAAGGGAGTACCTACTTGTTGGAAAGAAATAAAAGTTCAAGTTTTCCTCTTCCATCTCTATTCTTTTCCTCTTCATCTTCCTATCTTCTTCTTCTTCATACTCCAAGAGCAACAACCATAACGATTTCGAAGCTCTACTTTTCTTCAAAAGAAACTAACGACATTGAACAAAAATGAAATCCTTGAACATCTCGAGTTGATGAACACCAAAGATTCAGTGAAGCGAAGCTCCGACGAAACCAGATCAAACTCCCACTGATGCGCTCCGATCACGATCGCCGTCCGGGGAGTCGGCCCACCGTCGACCAATCCGAGGCACGTCGTCTTCCGATCAATCCCCACCATCAGATTCCACCCTCTAATCCTCCACGTCACATCCTTCCCCGCCAGAAACCACATCTATATATCTTAACACACCACACACACACACACATTGCAAAATGTGTTTGTTTTTCGGGAGAGGTGTAGAAATGATTCCAAGATCAGTGGGTTAGGTCAGTGACTCAGTGTAAGTATAAATCGAACGTGCTTCATCTTCTATTCTTGCCCTTACCCTGCTAAAAGGGTGTTGAATCACAACTGTAACCCTGCTTCACTTCATAGAAATATTGAGATATAAATCTTCACTTTTATGTCGCCTTCACTTGGAATTTAAGGCTAAAAGGAAATCGCAATTTTTGTTTAACTTTTTTTTTTTGCCATTGAGCATAAAAAATGGCTGAAAAAACTGCATTCATGTCATGTCATCCAGAATGGCTATTTAATTTTGTTCTATTCCTATTGTTCAATAGTACTAATATAATTAATAAAACATCATATATGTGCTAAACAACTAAAACATTCACAAATGAAAATGCTCATAACAAACCAAAAAGAAATTAACTAAATACTTATACTAGAAAAATTCATAACAGACCAAAAGAAATGAACTACGTTGATACTTATACCAGAAAAATTAGAAAATAAGCAATCTAAGGAGACACAATTGTGGCGTTTAAAACGAAGAGGCCATTATCTAAAAAGCCATCCCCTATAAATTGACCATCTTTCGTCAATTCGGCTTTGCCAGCCTCAAATACTAGTTTAATAAATTCTTTGCCAAGTTGAGAACCAGACACGAGATTCGTATGAAAGTCGGTCGGGCACATGCAGCACATTCTTGAGCCTCAAATTCAAACCCGACGACGTCATCTTTAGTACAACGTCTCCGAATCCAACACCATCGGAAGTCGTACCGTTGGCCCCCTCAATTCTTGGCCGGTTGTTGATTGGTAAATGCTCATATGTAGAGAATAACGCCTTGTCCGCAAAACAGTGTAAGGAGGCTCCGGTTTCCAGCACCATACTTTAAATTAAAAAAAAAAAAAATACTACGAATAAAGGGACACACTTGGGTCAGCCGGAGGCATCGTGCGGCCGGGCTAAAACAATGACACTTTTATTCATATAGATTGACACTTTTTCGACACTTTTAAAAATTGTCATTTTATTCGTAAAATAATTATGTTAAAGATTGACACTTTTATTCATATAGATTATCACTTTTCTGTATAAAGATTGACACTTTGGGCCCGGCCGCACGGTGCCTCCGGCTGACACAAGTTTTTGTCACTAATATTATACATAATAAAAATACACATAATAAACAAACAAGCCATTCTCTCCGGCCCATAAATTTTGTCATAAAACCAAATATTATACATAATAAAAATACATAATCACGCGCTAATAATGTACTAACTATACTTTATTTTAAATTTGATTTTATTTTATTACTCCGTAGTAGGTATAACATATACAGTAGTATTTCATATGGTGGAATAATTGATAAAGTAATTACCTTGCGCTCAAAGTTGGTGGAGACGGTAGAGTATCTTTGCGAATAAGTAAGAAGGCGTGCAACTGCCTCACTATTCTGGGGTAATAGATCGCCCAGGCATATCGAAGATCTAAATTAACAACAATACGATTAAATTTAAAATTATTATTTTTTTAGTTTGAATAAAATAAAAACTATAATGAAGGAGTGAGTATATGAATATGAAGTGAACATACAAGGATCAATGTGATATTCGCGATCCCATATAGTAGCTTCACGTAATTCCCAAATAACGCGATTACCTTATCGAGTTTCATCCGAGTAATAAAGGCGACGCCGTTTTGCGCTTCTTTCCGATTCCATGCTGGCTTCCCTAGAGAGAGCAAGAGCAAGAGAAAGAGAAGATATATATACATGCATAGCGTGAATTAAGGAGGAGAGTCCCGATATATATACATAAATCTATCTTTTTCAGATCCTTCTTCTTGAATAAGTCAATCCCTTATCTTATTTAACAAACATTATCTCTCTCCGTATCCATACATGATATATTATATACATATGCATGTAATATTACGATTTTTCATTATTATTTTCCTAAATTTTTATAGTTCTACCTAATTAATCAATAAATAAATGCATGAATGAAAGGAATTGCATATAAAATAACATAATCTATATCTATATATATATAAAGAGGGAATCTGAATGGCAATTTTGTAAATTATATTAATTTGGAGGTCATAAATTTATTCAATTACCTAACCGTTAAAATAGTATATTTTTAAAAGAAATGAAAAAAAAAAATTCATTCCTCTTATTCACGTTTTTGGAAACTAAAAACTGTCAAATATGAATTAATTGATTAATTTAAAATCATTAACCCGTGAATTAAGGGCTACAAATCGGGCTCACGTCTCACGATCTTCAATTGCGAGGCAGAGCCGCTGAACGAGAATTGAGCTTCGATTGGAAGATATAGAAAACAGTAGTCTGTATTCTTCTTTAGTTTTGCCAAAAATAATACTGATATAGAAAACAGTAGTCTGTATTCTTCTCCAAACGATTAATTTGTTCTTTCCATTCATCATATACCAGAATCCCAACGGACATGGTTACTATGGCCAGTGACAGGAGTCCCGATCACATTACATTTGTAAGTTTACATCATCTCTTAGAAATATATAATGATTTTTGGCCTCAGAGAGTTTTAATGTTAGTGATAATTGAAGAATTTTTAACTTAGATATCGTATAAACATCAACTCTTCATTTTTGTCTTATGTCTCTACTGATTCTAAATTTATTATGAATCCTCGAACTAGGATTTTGCTGTCTTTTGTGTATTAAATTTAGTTGATTCATTGGAATGTCTAAATTTCTCCAATTCTATGCATCTTTTGTCTTACCCTGCAGGGATAATGGAGATTTTTGCGTGCTGCGTTGTAGTATTGTTATTTTCAGCAAAGCATTGTTATGGACTTATGGTTTATCATTACATTCCTTCATTGTAATGTGGTTTTTGCTTGAAACAGTAGTTACTTAGATAAAGCAAGGTTACTTAGGTAGTAAAGGAATGTCATCCTAAGTTGTTATGCAGTCATCTGAATATACTTGAATTTATCTTAATATGGTTTATCAGAAATTGAATAGAATAATATTAAGGGTGGTTTAAAAGTTTTCAAGTAAAATTTTATTGAAAATACAGATGCACATACAAATCACATTTCTTTCCACAAATTAACTCTCTAAATGATTCGAAGACCAAACAACAATATTAGTGTCCATCTCTGCTTCTCCTCGCATCGCACACCAACTCTAGAATTGACACTTGATTTCTTCTTATTAATTAGAATGAAGTTTCATTATTGTGATTTATAATTTGGTTAAAATCATTTTACAATTTCATTTCAATATAATGATATCCGTGCATAGCACGGGTGCAATACTAGTATATATAAAGAGGGAATTCTCCAATTAAAACTTAATTTCAATGGCGGTTTTGTAAATATGTTCAACTTCAATGTCAAAAGAAATATAAATTAATTAATTAAACAATTAAAAGCCAACAAATTATCTTCGTTTTGAAAGTCCGCGTTCCACTAATTAAGAGATATAAATAAAACCCACGTCCTATTTTATTTTTTTTTATATATATATAAAAATAGGTTAACCACTACAATATTAGTAAATGCATGCATCTAGTATATTGAAATGATTTACTTATTTTATTTCTATATTTATTGTGCAGTTGATCGTTATTAATTAAAACTAGCTACTTCATTTTATATTTTGCAGCATTGTAATTTATTCATGTCATAGGTTAAAGAAATATAAGGAACATGTCGATCATAATTTTAAATATGATTGAGCATAATTTAATAAATTAACATTCTTTTTTGTTTCATCCCCTTTTTCTTCATCCTCCTCCTTCATTATTGATATCATATGTAGAGATTTGTATGTGAATTCAATAAGAATTATTTTTCAAACGTTCAAAAAGTAATAAATTGGAAAATTTGAATTTGGTTTAAATTGAATATTTTATTTCATTTGACTGTTTAGAAAAAACAACGAAAGTTTATAAGTTGTGTGTGGTGGTAATTACAATTTGTAATAGGGACATCCCAAAATTAATAACATACTTTAATAATTTAAGTAATATTTATATAAGTTTCAAAAAAAGAGTAATATTTATACATTTTAATAGTATTTTTTAATATTCACACGACATAACATATATTACCGTGCGATTTTATTGGATCATGAAGCAGCAAGCATATCTTCAGCTACAGTTGATTCAATTTTGGTAGGGACTAGGGAGCAACACTTGTTCTTATCTTCTTCAAGTCAATCACAACCTCTGCCATCGACATCCGATCTCTCGGATGTTCCATCGAACATCTAACTCCGATGCTCAAAATCGAGACAACGCAATCCCAGTACTTGTTGTCACCACGTTGGTTAAGTTGCTCATGCAAAAAAAGGATCTACTACTTCCATTACATGATGCCCTTGATTGCAGCTTTTGAACTGCTTCCTCCCCTCCGATGATGATGAAATGACTTTGGTTAATCCGAAATCGCCAACGTGGGCAACCATGTGTTGATCCACGAGAATGTTACTCGGCTTCAAATCACCATGAATGACTATGGAGTCTGTGCCTATGTGAGGTGAGAGGGTTCCCACTATGATGATGATGATGATGATGATGGCCCAAGGTTTTGCCATACTTTTCTTCCACTCTCTATTATACACACTAGAATGGTCTTTGCTTGGTTCTTTTTTTTTTTTCATACTTTTCTAGGAACTTACACTTAATTTCTTTTAGACTATAGTCTACGATTGACTTGGTCATTCAAATCTTTTACACTGCAATGATAGTACTATCAAAGACTCAAGTCATGGATGAGTAGGGATGTCAATCGGGCCAACCCTATCGGGTTGCGGGCTATTCGGTTCGGGTCAATCGGGCTTTTTTTCTTTCGGGTTGATATTTTTTGGCCCTAACCTAACCCTCTCGGTTTCGGGCTAGCCCACCGGGCCAAAGAATTTACAAAAATAAATTTGATATTTCTAACATTTTATTTGTTATCATAATTGTCTTACACTCTCACAAATAAACATAATGTAAATAAAGTTAATATTTAATTATACGATCGGAGATCGAAGCGGGGAGATTTTCGGGTCATGGTTCAACCAATTAACTAATGGTTTAACTGTTTATCAAATAAATAATATTATTAATAATTAATTTCATTGAAAAATATAAAAATATGCAATAAATTATAGTAATATTGTGTCATTATAAAATTTACAAAGATATTAATTTATAAATAATAATAATAATAATAATATATGTAATAGTAGAACAGTAGTATAAAAGAATAGAATGTGGAAGAAAATAATAAAGAAGATTGAAACTTTATAATTGATATGCTTTTATAGTATTTCAAAACATATATAATAATAAATTGTTTGTAATTTTACAAATTATTTGGGTAGCTGAGTTGGTTAGCATGTTATTGTCTATATTAGAAGGTCTTGGGTTCAATTCTTGGTAGGAGGAATTTATTTTCAATTAAATTTGATATTTTTTATAAATAATAGTCTGGCCCGACCGGGTTAGCCCGATTAGCCCGACTAGCCCGACTGGGCTGGCCCGAAAAGCCCGAAATGAATATGGGCTGAAAAAAATGAGCCCTAACCCACCCTTTTTTTCGGGCTATTCGAGTCGGCCCGTCGGTCTCGGGCTTTTTTGACATCCCTATAGATGAGTGTGTGTTTGGGTCCCATGAAGAATATATGGACCAAAGTGATAGCACCTCTTTTTTTTTTTGGCATGATACCTTATTTTCTATGGAAAAAAATAATTCCACATAAAAAATAAAAATAAAAATAAAAAATAAAAAATAAAAAATAAAAAATAAAAATCATCATTACTTGACGTAAAAGGAAATGAGACTACTTTTCTTTGATCAACTACTACAAATTAAATTACTCTTCTCAAAAAGAAATAAAGAAAAAAAAAAGAAAAAGAAACCTACTACAAATTACTAAGAGCAGGAGAAGTAAGTGGCTTTCGGCACTAAGCATAGCTGAATTACTATTAATTTGTACCATAAAAATTGATTCAAGATTAAAATTAGTCAGAAAAATATACAGAATATAAAAAGAAGGGAAACAAAATTGTCTCAATCTTGATCTTCTTCCTTGTCTTCATTACCTTGGAGTGCATCAGCCAAGTTAAAGTTAAGATTTCCTCTCATGGTTCTTGAATTAACTGCAGCATTACCTTTCCTCATCATTGTCGCAAATTCGCCATAGTCGATGCGTCCATCCTGCACAAAGTCGAAGCATTTTCAAGACGAATCCATATATAGGGATGTAAATGAACTGAGTTTCGGGTCTCATTCGAGCTCATTTAGCGACTCTCGTTAATGTAAACAAGTCATAAAAAGGTGAAATTAGTAATCTGGTCTTTCACTTATATTTTTGTACTCTACTAGTGAGTATTATCATGTTTTTGTAATCTGAGCATACTTACGTTGTCGATGTCAATTTCTTTGATGATGTCGTCTATCTGATCATCTCCAAGGCCGAAATCTTTGCAAGCTTGTTGAAGCTCATCAGTGGTGATGTAGCCGCTGCCATCTTTGTCGAAGAAAGAGAATGCAGCTAAGAGATTTTCCTCCCTTTCCATCTTGTTCATGTGCAGCGTTGCTGCTAGAAACTCGCCATAATCTATAGTCCCACTGTTGTCGATATCAGCCTGCAAAGGGAACGTAGATCAACCAATCAAAAGATTTGCTCAAACTCATCATTCGAGAAATTTAAAATGCACGAACCGCGTTCATTAGAGAGAGGATCTCGGATTCCATGAGTTCAGAACCAACTTTCTTGAGACCTTGTTTGAGTTCCTCAAACGTTATCGTTCCACTCCCGTCCGTGTCCAGCATGCTGAATAACTGTCTCAAACCACCTATTTCCTCTTCCGAAAGTCTCTCTGCTATCACCTGCACATCACCACTTCACTTTATTATCTCAATTTCCACTCAAAAATCTATAATAAGTAAATTGAAGTCGAAGAGCGTACACGAAGGGCCATCTTCTTGAGCTTGTTCATGGCGGAGAACTGCTTCAACCGGGACAGGACAGCAGATCCCAGAGGCTTGTCGGGAGCAACAGTGTCGTCAACGATCCATGGATGGCCTGTTATATATAAAGTAGAAAAACCGTAGCTGATTAATTAATTATATATATTGTGATGGGAGTATGAAGGTGAAACGAAGAAGGAGAAGATGAGGAAACTAACATAGGACTTGGTGAGCAGCTATTCTTTGTTTAGGATCTCTTTCCAGCATCTTCTTCACCAAATCTTTGGCGCTGTCTGAAATGTGAGGCCATGGTTCCGACACGAAATCGATCTTGCCTTTCAAGATTTGTCTGAAGATCCCATTGTCAGTTTCTGCAAACAAAGTGTTTATACATCCATGTTGCCTTTCATTTCAAGATTTGGCCGGATTCGAGAATCGAAACGACTGAAGATTTACCTGCCCAAAATGGAGGAACACCACATAGCAATATGTAGAGGATAACACCAGCGCTCCATACATCGATTTCGGGCCCGTAGTATTTGTGCAGAACTTCCGGCGCAACGTAGTAAGGGCTTCCGACGACGTCGCAGAGAAATTGTCCTGAGAGAGTAGACATGTTTGCAATCAACTTCATCTGAATCATTCATTATACATAAAATTCATTCAGGAAATATATCAAATATCTTGTATGCATTATATCTCTCTTCTTTTGTAGGTGAACCACAAATGCCATTATCGCCTAATCATCAAACATCAAAAAAATTCAAAATCAAAACAGAGAAGGATCCACCTCAAGATCCCCTAAATCCACCAAAAACACATAATCATACTCCAAAAAAGAATATATTGATCAAAGAAGTAACCCTACCTGGCTTATAGAAAACAGACAAACCGAAATCCGTAGCTTTCAGCTTTGCATCCTCATCAGGCGTATCAAACAAGAAATTCTCCGGCTTAAGATCTCGATGCATAACGCCCAGAGAATGGCAAGCCTCCACCACCCCCACAATCGTCTTCATCAATTGAGCAGCTTTCCTCTCACTGTAATGCCCCTTCTGCACAATCCGATCGAAGAGCTCTCCGCCTTTGCATAGTTCCATCACCAAATGCACGAACATATTGTCCTCGAAAGTACCTTTGATTCGCACCACGCTCGGACACTCGGAGAGATGGTGCATTATCTGGATCTCTCTCCACACGTCGTCGCAGTCCTCTTTGCATAGAAGCTTGCGTTTTGGGATGGATTTGCAGGCGAATTCGAGCCCCGTTGCCTTCTCTGTGCAGTGGTAGGTTGTACCGAACTGCCCTTGACCTAATTTACGCCCTAGGCTGTAGTGATCTCTCAACCTTGGCGTTTGGTACGGAAGAATCGTTGCAGAAACTTTGGAAGACGATCCTGTCGACCGTTTCTTCATCTTCGATTTTCTTTTGTTCTTTGTATATTTTGGCTTCTTCGTGGAGATTGACAAAAGAATTTTTTTTATTTTTTTTTTTTTTTAGTTTTTGGCTCTTTTTTTTCCTTATTGTTGTTTTTGGAAGGAAATAACTAACATTTGACTTTTGGTTAACGGAATTTGGCGGGGTTTGTGGTTGAGCATGACCTTTGAAAAGATGTGTTTTTGCCAATTGCCGCTCACTTTTTTTTCGCTTTGGAATAGTATGGATAATTGGTATACACCATCCAACTTTATATATATTCTCTTCTCTCTTTATGAAACTTTGGCAATATATAATAAGCAATAAATAAAGTTTGAATTTCATGAATTTTTCACTCTCGAGATTTATTCATGGAGTGATGTAAAATGAGTTTTGTGCTTTACTTTTAATCGTGCTTTACTTAATTTTGCAATCTTCGCATCAGTTTTAAAATATTGCGTGACAACACTACCTTTTGAATTTCTTTTTCCCATATAAATCATGAAGGATACTTTAGTTATGAAGAAAGTGCTCTATCAACAATTTCTTTCAAGAATTTTTGCATGATTTGTCCCTATAGCGATGTCATTTTGCTCATAAAGTGATGAACAAAGAAAAGAATTTGGCGATGTCGCAAAAAGTGGCAAGGCTCTTGTATTTGAAACATTTAAAAGTCGAGTCAAAATCACAAATTCAGGTAGATGTTGTACTATCTACAACAGTTATGAACACGAACACAAACATCACCAGGATAATCTCCGTCCTCGTATTAACAAAAGATCATCAACATCTTTTTTCTCGAAAACAAAGAAAAAAAGAGCATACCATGAAAAACATCAAAGTTTCAAACCCTGTCCAAATCGATCTCATGTACATCCGCCCGAGACAACATCCATTCCAATCAATCTTCATGCATCGAATATTCAGACAAATCTCAAAATCACGAAAACTTCACCAATCATGCTTTCTGACCAAATCCCATGAAATCTCCACGGAGCTAATTACAGCAAGATTGTAACTTATGCAAGTTCGAAATTCCATTAGCCTTTGTAATTATGTGTTCCACAAGCTGTGCATCTTGTGCAGCTGACTGAAATCGGGTGACTTCAAAGAGATCTTGTAGAGCTCTGAAAGCTTTTTCACGTCAGAAGATTTACTCGGAGTTTGCTGAGGGTTGATAGGATGTTTATTTGCTCTTGTGGAACGTGCTGTGGCCAGCATACTCTTCAATACTGTTCGAAGCTGACTCCAAAATTTAGCACAATGCTCGGGAGTTTTATCATGCAGCGATGGATTCTCAGATGCATGGCGTCCTTCAAGTAGGCGATTTAGGGCTGATTCGAGCATCTGCAGAAGCAGCAAATCAATAGATTACCATGATAAATGTACAATTAACATAAAACGCTTTTACACTGATTACAAACAATGTGAAGGATTCAGAATTTTCTGGAAGTGCATGCTAAACCACGACATATCAGTAAGATGCATAAGCTAATATTATTAGAACTGAGCATATCTGTGCCAACACTAATGATAGCAATAACAAAAAAATTATCTTTTTACACCCGAGTTTAACAGTATAGAAGAGAGCATCAAAAACACATTGCTTTTGCCTAATAATGCAACAAAAGGGAGAAGAAACAAAGGAAAACAGCAACACATTCATATATAAAATAATGGCAGATGCTCAGAATCATATACACGGGGACAAGCTGAAGACATACCGCGCTTGAGTGAAGGTAACTTGAAAGGCTGATAGACAAAGCTGATCTATCGATAAGGATAGTCAAGAACATGACAGGGTGTGTTTTCGGCCCGTAGAAATCAACGGACTTCTGCCAATTCCTTTCTGCGAGGGCAGCATATTGCTTTACCTTTTGAACTACACTGCTTTCAGTTTTATTTATATTGGTTTTCTTCTGATCTGACTCCATAAACCTCATAACGCAATCCCTTTGATAACAAGCAAGTTGAAAATGAGCATATGCAGCCTCTTGCCTCCTTACCTCACCGAGTGACTCGTAGACAGCCAAGGCCTCCCGGATTGCATCATTCGCTGATATTTCATGCTTTCTGTGTTCAATTTGAGTTTGACTGGCTGTGAAACTAGAGGAAACTTCCAGAACACCATTTTCATAAACCTCGGAAACAGTATTTTCACTTGCTAGTAGCATACCAAGTTTCAGATACGTATGTGCAAACTGTGTGTTCACTTCATTCTTCAAACTGATGGATAGAGGACCCACCTTTTCAACAAAAGCATTTAGCTCTGTTTTTGCAGCTCCATAGTACCGGAGTGCTTCCCTGTATTGTAATTTTGCAGTCTCTAGTGCCTGCATATATGCATTTTGAAACACAGCATGTTTCTTGAGACTTTCAACTTTTGATACCATATCTTCTGCTAATGCACGTCTTCCGTGGGCCAAGTTACAGTTGATGAGAATGACATTGGTGTGATCCTCTACTTGTCTAAAAGCATCTATAGCCTTGACAAAAGCAGTTTCGGCTTTTCCCAAATCCTTCCTTTCAACCCTGGTCCTCCCTAATTCATTGCACACCCATCCTTTCTTTTTAAGTACAGATTTTAATTCTGTAGAATTAGGAGGAAGCCCCGACATAGCTTTCAGAGCCTCTTCGTAACAGCTCAGTGCAACCGATAGATTATAGTCTGCATCTCCACTCACAGAACCCCTCAAGAATTTGAATATACCGCCACTTTTAGGCACAGACTTTCCTTTAGAAGTAGCTTCTGGAAAAGTTTCTTTTGCATCGACTTTTTCTTTAGAAACATCATCAGTTTCAGAGCTGTCAGTTGTCAAATTCATCTCCTCCATTGCATCTAAAATCCTAAAATTCTTATTCCTAATAGCATTACAGGGGTCACTCTCGTGGTGCTTTATATGTTCAGCTGCAAAAGTATTTTTCGGGCCCACTTTCGAAGAAGCATGATTGTTGTAGTCCCCAGTATGTGTATGGAGACTGCTTCTGCCATTCATTTTTTTACTCTGCTTTCTAACATAAGAGGATGGGTGTGCACCCCGAGCACTGCTGCTGGCGCTGCTACCACTGCTGGCCCTGTCACTCTGGCAGCTGCAGTTCACTAAAGAACAAGAACTGCAGTTTTCAGTAAATTGCCCAATCTTCTTCTTCAGCCTTACAACTTCCTTCAATACTTCAGATGATATTTTCAACCTCTTGGTACATTCCTTCCTTTCTTCTGGGTTTGAGATGTCTTGGCCCTTCATCAAATAGAAGTCGACGTGTACATCCCCAACCAGAGTCCAAGATTTAGACCAGAAGAGGTAATTAGATGACAAAAGAACATCACCGTGCATAGCAGACTTCACATTTTCACTTTTACCATCATTCTGGGTGAATGGACTGCAAACCATAGAAGATACGAATCCCGAGTCTAGAGGCATTGATCCATAGACCAAACAAGCTAATTCTACAACCTTCAAAGCTTGATACAGCTGACCATCATCCTTATAAACTTGACCAAGGGCCAAGTAAGATTCTCCCAACAATAGGACAAGTCTCCACAATTTATCATCTATTTTTGATGTGGGGAGCCACTCCCTAATATCACAAACTTCAATACAATCAGAGTCTCCACAGGCACAGACAGAGAAATCCACTGACGAAGTCAGATCATCTTCAACTTCATTTTCAAGGTTCAGATCTTGCCTGGCGGTCTGAAGTTGCCTTGTCCATCTGAGTGACTTAATGGCTTGAGAAACATGATGTATAGCAGCGAGCTTAGAGGATAGTGGATCAGAAACAGTCTGGACAAGATCTTCAGTTTTTTTCAGCAATTTACAGGCTTCAAAGTCATTGCTATCAACATCTGAAACATTCATATTTCCTGTTGCCATTTCTACTACTTCCGGCGCTCTAGGTGCAGGTATATCTAGGCTCAGTGACTTCTGAGAATAAATTTCTTCTTCCACATGTTGTAGAGATCCCGCATTTTCAAGCTTTTCGACTGGGCTAACAGGTGGATAGACAATATCTTGTATACTTGATGTAGAAATACCACTTATAAACTCAAAAGACTCTTCTTCAGCATCAGAAATAATAACTTCCGACTCCACCGGAGGCACTGCTGATGTTAACTCAAATTCCTCATTGTAGGTCAAGAGGAGTCTTGCAAATTGTTCATGAGCAAGTGCGCGCACCACCTAGTCACACAATCATAATTAATATCACGATTAGTCTTGCGAATAATCCAATACAGAACTTTTCACTTGGTTAAATTTAAGAAACATACTAGATGATCCGGTTCATCCAAGAAACTAAGACACTTCTGGAAGAAACTTGCACATCTTGCCCTGTTATTAGAAGACTGTAAACAAATAATAATCAGCAAACAGTGGATGGCAGAACTTAAAACTATCAGGAATTTCAGAATACCATTGAGAGTGAAAGTCTATGAGCAATTCTGTAAAGTAGGGTGCCCAGGGAGAGAAAGGAATCACTTCTCCCTCTATAAATCAAAGAAGGCAAAGAGCCAGAACCATCATGACAATTATCAGCAGCGTGAGTTTTAGGAATGACAGAAAGATCAAAAAGTTGCATGACATCTTCTCCAGCACTTTTATATAGCTGCAATGAGTAAAAAAATGGAAATGAAGCAAATCTTATGACAGAAACAAGAAACATAAAATGAACAATCAACAGAAAATAAGTACCCAGTAAGCCCCAGGGTCTTGCTTGCAGTTTTCCTCAAGAAACCTCATAATGGAAAGACCATTTTGCTGGACAACTTGCGGATGAAAAGCAGGAGTTCCTTCATCAGATACACCTTTCAGCAGAAAAATATCATCAGTTTTCAAAAGCTCATAACCCTGAACGACTCCATTCTGGTGATAGCAGATGGCCAATTCAGGGACTGCTAGCCATAAAGTTATCCAACCATGCCTCGAGCCAGGTCATTGGAGTGACCTGCAAATGAGGTCAAATGACATTCTTATGTGGAAAAGAAGACAATAGAGAGATAGAACAAAAAAAAAACAGAGTTTTTGTAGGATAATGAATATTATCCTTATAATGTTTGACACCCACCTTCCGTGAAACATCCCACAAATGCAAGCTCACTGCTGCATATTTCTCATTGCTAAAGATTAGCAAGTCACTTCCCAAAAGCATACGAAAATTATGGAACTGCCAGAATAGAATCCTTAGAAAATCATCCGCACTAGCTTTTCTATACTTTTCAGATTCTTGAACGGGGCACCTTGGCTTTTCTTTGACTTCTGAGACCTTCTTTATAGCTTCATTTCCTTTGTGTCTTTTATTTTTTTTCTTCCCCCAGAACAAATTCTTCTCTTTTCCACCTGAGGGGAACTCTTCTTGATGAGCATCTTTGTCATCTTGAACAATGTCTTCATGCTGCCCATCAGGACCATGGTGCCCCTGCATCGGATGGTTTGAGGATCCAAACGGCCCTTCACTTGACATGCACTCATCAGTATAAACAGAAGGTTTGAACTGCTCATCAGTTGAAGTGTTATGACTAGGAGGGCAATCACAAGCCTCCATTCTGACTGAATGCATAGCAAAGTTCAAAAACAAGGACTGATCTACACATTTTGGCTGATGGTTTTGCCTTCGGATAAGTTTTTCTCCCTCTTCAACATCAGGCCTGTCAGACAACATTTGAGAACTAAAGCATTCAAAAACATAGAAAACTGCAATATGAACAGAATCCTACCCACTATTAAGGACGAGAGTCTGTCCAACGCGGCGAACTGCAACTGAGACTCGAGACTTGGAGTATGGTATCTTAAATAGTTGTTTTAATATATCAGCTGGGGCTATTACATCTATCTTGTCTCCATACTCTGCTAAGCCAGTTACAGCGAGTGCTTCTCCTTTCCTTGCAAGATTTGACGTAATAGGGCCACCTTGCCAGGGTAAATCTGCCAGCATCAACAAAATTTAACAAGATGACAACGTAGCTATAAGTTAGGCAAGAGACCACTAGCAGGAAAAAGAACACAAGAAAATCATGGAGATAGCATACTCTTGATAGTCATAGTAAGATAAGAATTCACATACTATTTATCAGCTAAAAGGCTATGCACCTTAGAAATGAGATATCATCCACTATGAATATGCAGGATTGTCATCATCAACCAACGCTTATGGGATTATCTCTTCTATCATGTATTGCATGATCTGTTTTGTAGAATCTTGGTGCATTTCTATGTATTTTGCATTTCTGTATGAGCTGGCACCTAGATGATAATGACTCCAAAGTATGTAAAAGTGATTACCTCCATTTTTTCTCGCCTTCGTTGCTGCAATTGGTAGCACTCTTTCAGGAATACTTGATAGTAAAGGAAGATCATTCAAATCAGTTTCCGTAGGAATCATCTTATACCTTGGAGCGCTTACCCTGTGTTACCGCAACTCAATTAAATAATACACAATATTGTTACTAAAACTCTCAGACCATTGAAGTTCTAAATTAATAGAAAACGCAGTAACTATTAGATGATACAAGAAGGAGAGCCGAAGTGAAAATGAATATTGTCTTGCACCAACCTATCAGTAAAGTCTCTTAAGCTAATATATCCTAAAAAAAATTAAATCCATTATTTACCACATGAGTGAAGGCGTATATTACTACATGATTAAAAATAAACAATGCATGTAGATTTACCAAATGTACATGAATTTCCCGCAACTCCACGAAACATGCCTAATCCAAAAAAATTACAAGCAACTAACAAATTGGTTCACTTCAACCATAACAAGCATAAGAACTTTATATGAAAAAGCACACCAACAGAAGACACGATCATTTAACTCCAAGTCCAACAAACTAATCCCATAATTTGACTCCAATTCAATCTTCAGAACTAAAGGACCAGTCTCTTTAAAGTGAGCATATATAATAAGAATGCTAACCCATACATAATACCACCGTTATTCAACCAAAAATCGCTTACGTATTAGGAGATGGAACAAGTGCGGCGGAGCTAAAATCGTGAAAAGCCTCATCTGTGGTCACGGGAATCGAACCGCAGAGAAAGCCGACGGGCTTCGGCCGCGCGATTTCCAGTTTTCCGACGCATTGTAATTCCAGCGAGCCTGATCCTTGCTTCTCCATTCACCACTGAAATTACTGAATTAAGTAGCGGACGAAACGGCTCCTATTTTCTAGGGTTTACAGAGCGACAATGGATTTGATGGTGATCGAATTTTGCTGTTCAATAGAAGTTGAGGTTTTGTGACTGGTGTCTTTCCCTTCTGGAAACTGCTGCTGAATTTTGTGAAGACGACGTCGCCTGTTCTTTATTTCGTTTGTAGCCGAGCAATAGTTTCGAAAAAGAATAACATAATATCGATTTTTCTTTATAAAAAAAAAAATTATATTGACATGAATATCGACGTGTGTGCGAAAGATGGCAGTTATCCCTTACCAAAATAATACTATATGTTAAAGTTAAAGTGAAATAATCGTCGGTATATCAAATTTTTTTAGTTGTATTAAAATGTAAAATGAATTTTTTAGACATCTAATCAAATAGTATGATTTAATTCACCAAAATTTAAAATATCCCATTGAACTATTTTTTCTTTTTTATCTTTTGAATTATGATATGCCCCCATACGTTTCAAATGGTCAGTCTAATATAAACAAAACCTGGTCCATTTTTTTATCACAATAAAAAAAGGTTTCATGTAAAGTATAAAATATTAAAGGGTTTTGATTTTGTACAGAAATAAACTGAACATTTATCGGGAACATGTAATATCCAATCAAATCACTACTCATCCTAATAAATCAACATGATTGATGATATTTTGCTACCATATATACAAGGTGAATTACATAAAATTCTTCTAAGCTAGATAATAATTTCTATCGAACTCCCTACTATCGTGAGAATTTTATCCGGTAACACGCGAGCGGAATTTTTTTTAATTAATAAATATCCCAATTTTGGAGATATTATTTTTTTAGCAAACTTCTAAGGGTGGTGTATGTAATTTCTACAAATATAAGGACTTATTTAGCAAATCAATGAAACTTGACGGAGTGGGCCTACTGTTGACTCGCTTTGGGCTCATAAAGTGAATATTGGGCCCAATTAAACCCATTTATATTAAATGGGCTACATATGTGGAAAATTATTATATATTGTAATTAGAAAAGAGGCAATTTGAAAACAAAATTTTCTCTCTCCTCTCCTCTCTCTCTCTTTCTCTTTGTATCGCCAGCAGCCCCTGCAGTTTTCTTCACCCGACTTCTCTGTTCTAAGTAATTGCTGAATATCATCCTAAGGTAAGAAATCACAGTTCTTGAGGAATCCATTTCGCTGATTTTGTATTTATTGCTGAATTATGTTCCTTTTGAGCTCTATCTATCTCCAGCACTTTGAGAATTTTCCTCTTTCCTTTGGTTACATATATCCGCTGATTCTCCAGCTACTGTATGTTGTTTTCTCAAATTGCACGGCAAACGGCGTGCATGCAAATGCACTTGGCACTATCATCTTGTTCCGAAGAGCTTTGTTGAGTTTGCTATTCGTCAGTTTACTTTTATTTCTCGTGAATAGTTTTGTTAAATTGTTGGTTCTAAAATTGATAGTTCGGCTACTCTGTTCCTTTTTCCTCTGTTTAGGTTATCGGATGACTAAATTTTTTGATTGGATACTTGCATATGTATCGATTAAAGAGAGAAAAGCCCTTGGATTGGTGGAAAATTGGGGCTGAATACTAGTTTTTGTTCAGTGCGAAATTGAAAGCTGTTGGTTAATTTTGATCTTTCCTTTTGTTGCCGAGATGGTTCTGATTTCTGGAAAATGTTAGTTATTCTACAATAAGATGAGTTCTTTATTTATTATTGTTATTAGGATTATTTGATTCAGTAGCTGTACGGTGAAAGAGGTTTAAACACAAACTGATATCATAGTGTGCTAGCATTATCTGACAATTTTCTGGTTTAAGACCAGAAATTTATATCATGTATTCTATTGTGAGTTTTATGGTTCATTGTATCCTCTTTGTCACCAGAATACTTTTATTTGATTTATGCCGTTTATTGAGTTTCAGTTAAGACTTTATGTAGATTTGTGACTTACTTCGCATTCATGTTGTGTTCTTTTTAGATCATGGGAAGACTCTAGTGGCTTCCGATGTTTTCAAAAGGATCAGTTGTGGTGGATGGGCCAGATTCCAGGCCAGTTCGTACTAGCGATAGGCTCAAGAGTAGGCCTAAGTATCATAATCGCCGCATGTATTATACTCCAAATATTGTTATGCGGAGTCAGAAAAAGAAGCCTAAAAAACGACCTTCAGCTTCACAAGTGTTGAAGATGTTACGTCAGGACAGAACATCCAAAACCAAAGTATGAAGTATAATGTCATTTTTTAATTTTTTTGTTGTTTGATTTGTTGGGTTGTGGTACAGGTCTAGATTCTCATGCTGTAATCTTTTGCCTCTACTTCTAGTATCATTTGTTGCTTAACATTAGAAAAAAAAGATGCATGTTAAATTCACTTTTGACTTCTTGCAGTCAGTGGATGCCAATCTTAGGCGCTCTACCAGGAAGCGAAGGATGCCTATGAATCTTGAGGAGTACACCGATAGTTCTGGAACAGAGGATGACGACTTAATGGTGAGGCTTATTTATGTTAGCCAAGTTATTGATGATTATCTGTGTCCATCTAGCTTAGTTGGATCCTTCTTTTTGTCTTCAGAGGCCTAGGTATCAGAGATCTAGGAACAGAATAAACAATAACACTGCAAGCCAAGATGAATTGACACCTCGTCGGGAAGGGCTAAGACCACGTCGAGAAGGACTTCGGCCTCGGCGTTCCAGAGGAGGTTCTAGAAAAGCGTTACGCATGGAATCTGATGAGGAACAAAGCACATCTGATGAAAAGGAGACGAATGACGAACCAGAAAATGCTAAAGACATGGAGGATAATGATGCTGATGCTGATGCTGATGCTGATGATGGAGAGGGAGAGGGAGAAGAGGAGGATGCCGGTGAGGAGGAGGGTGAAGATGAAGAGGAAGATGGTGATGATGAAGAAGGAGAAGAAGAGCAAGAGGGTAGAAGGAGATATGATCTCCGTAATCGAGCAGATGTCCGTAATGTCCACAGGCACAATATTGGGCAGAGTAAACAAATGCCAAGATCTCCACGTAGAGTACTTCATCAAGGAATGGGTTCCAAAGTAGGCACAGATGCAAGGAGGGGAAGTTCACGAGTTCATAAACGCCATCGCATGACACGAGCTGAAGACTCTGATGATTCCCTTCTAGTAGATGAGCTTGATCAAGGTCCTCCTATTCCTTGGGCGAGAGGTGGCAGCAGATCTGGGGCACCACCATGGTTGCTTGGAGGGCTGGATATCCAAGGGACTACATCCTGGAGCTTAAATGTTGCTGCATCTGGCTGGGGTCATCAAAATGATACACTTTCGAATTTGACTTCTGGTATTCAAACTGCCGGTCCAAGCTCCAAAGGAGGGGCTGACATTCAGCCTGTTCAAATTGATGAGACTGTGAGTTTTGATGATATAGGTGGATTATCTGAGTATATTGATGCCTTGAAGGAAATGGTGTTCTTTCCACTGTTATATCCAGACTTTTTTGCAAGCTATAATATTACTCCGCCCAGGGGGGTCTTATTATGTGGTCCCCCTGGCACAGGGAAAACATTGATTGCGAGAGCATTAGCATGCGCAGCTTCAAAAGCTGGACAGAAAGTCAGTTTTTATATGCGAAAGGGGGCTGACGTCTTGAGCAAATGGGTTGGGGAAGCTGAAAGACAATTGAAGTTGTTATTTGAAGAAGCTCAAAAGAATCAGCCCTCGATAATCTTCTTCGACGAGATTGATGGGCTAGCACCTGTTAGGTCTAGCAAACAAGAGCAGATCCATAACTCAATCGTGTCAACTTTGCTTGCCTTAATGGATGGTCTTGATTCTCGCGGACAAGTAGTCTTGATTGGTGCAACTAACAGAGTTGACGCCATTGATGGAGCCTTGAGGCGCCCTGGGAGATTTGATCGTGAATTCAACTTCCCCTTGCCTGGTTGTGAAGCACGTGCTGAAATTCTGGATATACACACTCGTAGGTGGAAGGAACCCCCTTCAAAGGAGCTAAAACTGGAACTTGCAGCTAGTTGTGTGGGATACTGTGGTGCTGATCTTAAAGCTCTATGCACTGAAGCTGCAATACGTGCTTTCCGGGAAAAATATCCTCAAGTTTATACTAGTGATGACAAATTCTTGATAGATGTTGAGTCTGTGAAGGTGGAGAAATATCACTTTTTAGAGGCCATGACAACAATCACCCCTGCTGCGCACAGAGGCTCCATTGTGAACTCTAGGCCATTATCATCTGCTGTTTTGCCATGTCTTCAAAGACTTCTGAAAGAAGCAATGAATATCATTTCCGACATATTCCCTGTTGTTTCATCAGATGTATCCAAGCTTTCAATGCTTTCCTATGGGACTGCAATTTCCCTTGTCTATAGGCCTAGGCTTCTATTGTGTGGGGATGATGGTGTGGGGCTGGTAAATGTCTTATTTTATCTTTTCCGTTTCCTTTTTTTTTTTTTTTTTTTTCCCTTTTGTGTCAATCATGGTAAAAGCTTACATGTGAACAAAATGTATTGAGTGCTTTGGTTTTGCAGGATCATCTTGGGCCGGCTGTTCTACATGAACTAGAGAAGTTTCCTGTACACTCTCTTGCTCTACCATCTTTGCTTTCTGATCCTGGAGCTAAAACACCAGAAGAAGCTTTGGTGCATGTGTTTGGTGAAGCCAGGAGAGCTACGCCATCTATACTATATTTGCCACAATTTCACCTTTGGTGGGAAAGTGTGAGTGCATTTTCACATATCTTTTGGTGATTATCTGGATCGTTTAATATGTGCATATGTTTTACTCTTTTTAAGCCTAGGCAGTTTGATATATCAATATTTTGGTGTTGATCAGATGTAATTATTTTGGCTTTTAGGCTCATGAACAACTTAAGGCTGTATTGCGGACTCTGTTGGAAGAATTGCCTTCTGATTTGCCCATATTACTATTGGGAACATCCTCTATCCCACTTGCTGAGATATGTGAAAGTCCAGCAATATTCTCGGATCGCCATGTGTACGTCTGTCAATACTTCATATAGTTTATCTGGATTTACTTTCGTAGTTCCAGTCTATGTTTTTTTATGACCTGGATTTATTTTCAGTGTTCCAGTCTAAGTTTTATTGTAGCTGCATCGTATTGTGCAAACTTATACATCAGATATTAATCCTTTAGATTTTTATTTCATGTTGATGTTATGGTTTTTTCAAATAATATGAATAGTTTCTGTACTTTAAAAAGTGTCTGTACTTTAATTATTTATCTTTGTTACAATTTTAGGATGCTAATTCAAGTCTTCACTATGTGGAACTATTAAATTCTCTTTGATTATTTAGGCAAATCTAGCCCAAAGCTTGTAATATAAAATCATTCATCTATTATGTACGGTTGTCTTTTTTACTCTTATTTTTTAATTAGTTGCATTCCTTGTTTGTATAATTAGCACTAAACTAATGATTTTCTCTTGCTACGAAAATCGGGTTTAAATTTCTAAAAATTAATTGGAATGACGAGAGGCCTTGGCTATAATTGCTAGATTTCCTTTTGCAATTTTTGCTATTACATTTATCAGTTATAATTTATTATTGTTGGAATTATGCTAAGACTTTTCCCTTTTTCTGGCATTTTAACAGTTTGAATTTAAGCTCGCCATCAGCAGAAGACAGATCGTTGTTTTTTGATCGTCTTATACAAGCAGCATTGTCAGTTCAATCTGAGAATGTGACAACAAATTCAGCTACATCTGATGGCCTTCCTGAACTTCCAAAAGCACCAAAAGTGGCTACAGGACCTAAGGTATCTGAGCTCAGGGCTAAAGCCGAAGCACAAGGCCATGCGCTTCGCCGAATGCGTATGTGCCTTCGAGATGTTTGCAATCGGTGAGAAATGACTGATTATTTGCTGGTTTCCATGTTAAAAATTTAAGTATATATCATTTTGCTTCGGGTATCATTTTCATGATTGTCTCACAAATATTTGGATTCTTTACAGGACTCTTTACGACAAGCGTTTCAGTGCCTTCCATTATCCAGTCTCGGAGGAAGATGCACCTAACTACCATGCAATAATCCAGAATCCTATGGACATTGCAACTTTGTTGCAGCGTGTTGACAGTGGAAAATACATCACATGTAAATCATTCGTGGAGGATTTCGACCTCATTTTGGCTAATGCTAAGGTTCGTGTTCTTTTAAAAGTGGTAAAATTTGCAAAATATGCCTCTAAAAACATTGCCACCATATGCAAAAATGCTGTTATCAACGAGAAATTAATAACAGTGGATGTCACTCTTCTTTGAGATAATGGATTGATGCTATCACTTTTTACATTATCAACCCGGCTGAGAAATATCTGTACCTATTGATGCATTAAAAGTAACTAATAAAACTTGTAAGCATGTCACGTAGTTCTGATGATTTTTATATGGTTATCATTTAATATGGATCGTTTAGTGGCAACGCTTGTTACCTCCCTCGAGTTATTTGATTATTTCATTGTATCCCTTCAATCAGCTTGTACATGAAACGTTATTAAGGATAATCAATTTGACTTTTGCATGTCCGTACTCTACGGGTTGTGATATATCGATTGAAGATATTGTCTGTAAATTATTAACCCGTTATTCTAACATATCTCCGCTATCCCACAGAAATACAACGGGGATGATTACAACGGGGCTAGGATTGTGAGTAGAGCACATGAACTTCGCGATTCCGTATGTTCCTATACCAGTTCATTATTATTATCTTCTCTAGCTGGAGCTTCAAATCCATATGATGCGAGTCATGTTTCACTTTTTTCAGGTGCATGGTATGCTATCACAGATGGATCCTTCCTTGGTTACATTTTGTGATAAAATTGCTGATGAAGGAGGCCCAATCTCCTTGCCCCTTGAAGATGGGACCAC
The DNA here is from genome assembly GCA_001642375.2 of Mentha longifolia. Lineage (NCBI taxonomy): Eukaryota > Viridiplantae > Streptophyta > Magnoliopsida > Lamiales > Lamiaceae > Mentha > Mentha longifolia. The sequence goes on from CM038114.1 coordinate 6,516,944, forward strand.
TCTGCCTCAACCTCCTGTTCTCCAAATGATGTCAGCAACGACTAGGGCCAGCGCTCGTCTCCGTAATGTGCAGCCTGAAGTTAATCTAGATCAGAGCTATGAAGCAAGTAGAAAGCCAAAGAAACAAACTGATGCCTCTCAAGCAGGTATCGTTTACTTCTTTCATAGAACCTATAATCAACCCGAGCTTGTATGATCTCTTAAATACATCTAGCAAAAAGTTTGAATTTCTCGAAAACTAATCGTTTGGAGCTTGTTTTGCTCCTCACTGTCGGTGACAGAGGAGGGATCAGATCTTGATTTGGATCCACCGAAGCCAACTGAAGATGCTGCTGAAGAAAACTGTACAGACCAGCCGGCAGTAGAGGTTCCAGCTTCTTATGGCAACAAGCAACCGGAAATCTCTAACAGCGACGCTCAGAGCACGACTCAAGACGTGGCAATGTTGGACGTAGAAACTTCCAATCAAGTGGATTCCATCAAGCAGCTGCTCTTGGATCGATCGAAAGAGTACAACATCCCACAGCTCGAGAGATTGTACACGAGCATAATGAAGGGCGTTTTCGAAACAAAAGATAGGTCTGAGGTTAAAGACGTCAAATCCTCGATTTTGCGTTTTTTGCTTGAGTTTGCACAGGACCAATCTAGGTTCTAGCCCGACTGCATTCTGCTTAATTTTATATAGAGTTTTTTCCAAAGCTGCATCGGAATTTGAGTAAATTATTCTTTGCACTCTCAGATCTTGAAAGGTTCGAAAATTTTTATTTATTTATTCCTTCTTGATTTTCAAGATTGCAGTACAACGGAATATATATCCAATACATGTTAATATTATTGATTGGAACTAGAATTAATCACTAAGTAGCTCATGACATTCATTCAAGGAGCAATTGTTCTCGGAATTCTTTACACTTGATCATGATTCAAACTATTATCTTCCTACTTCCACCATTAGAGTTAGCTCGAATCCAACACAAACTCATCACTCTTTTTTTCTCTATCTGTATTCCACCTTCTGTTCCAATTCCTCTTCGAAGATCCATGCCACGTCACCCCACATTAGCACTTAGATTCGCCTCAAGGCAGCATAAGCCAACACTCTGTAACCTACAAACATAATCAACAAAACCCCCACGCTCAATGCCGGGTGGATTTGCCCGCTGATGTCTTCGTGTACGAACCTGCAAGTGGCGTTGTGTCTCGTCGTTGTGCAGCCGAGCAGCGATGAGATGCTCTCTCCATCTCCGTATTGAACATTGATGAGGAGGCGGTAAGCGTAGAATGTCGTGGATAAGTACTTTAGCCACGACACGAACACGGGCACCTTGTGCACGTAGTAGCCCCCGGTAAGCACAAATGCGAGCATCAGTACAGTGACCATGGTCGAGGCCTGCTTGGCGTCCATGATTATGGCGCCAAGCGCCAGGCCAAGGCCGATGGATACGAGCACGTAGCCTAACAAGACGAGCAACGTCAGGACGAAAGCCGACAATTCAGGTTTGAGCCCTGCCATCCAATAAAGTATGGACAGGAACAAGGTAGGGAGGATGAGCTCCATCGGTAGGTCCCCCGTGATCCGCGCCATGAAGTAGGACGACAACGTGTACATGCCCGCGGCCTTCTCTTTCATGAAGATGGCTCGTTCCTGAGGGAAGGCGAAGACTGCGTTGAAGGAAGGGAAGACGCCCCAAAAGATGGAGACGAAGAAGAGAAGCCCGAGCCTATCTTGGACATCTCGATAGTCCGAATGCCACCACATGAAACCGCCTAGTAACGAAGCCGCGATCACCTGAAATACCCTCAATGAGTTGAAAGTCTCGTGCCTCCTCTCTTTGAGGTTACGTTGAAGCAGAATGCTGAACTGGTTAACCCAAGTTGTTAGATGGCTTGTGCAGCTATAGTGCTTGGTCGGAGGACTTCCGCTCCATTCTCTCGTCGCCGCCGTCGTCGAAGCTTCCATGCAAGCCGTTTTAACCTTTGGAGCAAGTAGATTGTTGTAGGAGGATACTAGAGTTTGCCTCACATTAGGCCTCTCTCTCTCACTATAACCATCAAGCTGGCATACCCCTGCATCCAAACGAACCAACATCAAACTTCAACATATAAACTAGTTACCATTGCAGTTTTTACCTAATACTTCAAATAGTAGAGGTAAAAGGTAAAATTAACACTCCAAATTAACATACTAAGATATATTAAATATATTAAAAAGGACAAGATATTTAATTAGATATGTTAAATTATCTGCATATAGTAACCGAGAAATGAACTAATTAGAGGTGCCCAATGTTGGTGGTGAGTTGGTAGTCCACTTACTATAATGGCTGCTGCTAATGGATTTGGGCCACCATCACCCTCCCCCACTCAATTCCTTCATTTCAAATTTTTATTAAGTAATGTCACGCCATTAAATTCACTTGATTTAATTGGTTTGGTGGAGGTAGACTTTCATCTTCAGTCCACCTCCCTCCACGTGGACTTCTAATCTGTTCTGACAAATTTAAGGTACAACAAAGGGAATTTCCTCCATTTAAAGAAAAGCAACACTTTTTTTCCAGATCACATATGTGCGTGACACTTCTGCAAACTTTTGTCCATTGCTAATTCTTTTTCAAGAAATTAAATAAATCACACCCCACACACACATATTCTTAACTATGTTTGATCTCTCACTTTTGTTAGTTGAAACATCCCATATGCCTAGTGTGCGTAGTGTGTGTGTGTGTGATGCACAACTAAGGGGGCAATTGATGATGGACTAAACGCATCAAATTAATATTCACAAATTAAAAGACAAAAAAAGAAAAGAAAAGAAAAAGTATTCAAATTCTTCCACCTTTTAGGTGGATGCAATCCGACGCAAGCAATGTGGTCACGTTTATCATAATTGTGTCTCCAACGAGAGGTTAAGAGAGCTAATCCATCCTTAATCTTTTTTCATTAAACCCTAAACAACTAACAAAAGATTGTAATTAGCAAGTGGGAGATCGATGCTCTTTCCACATATAATAACTTGTGTTAGTGACATATATATGCCCCACCAATCTATTTTCGACAACCAAATTAGTGCGAAATTCGACAAACTAGCAATAGTTGGCAAACATTTTCAGTTGCTTGTCTAATGATCGTACCACTAAATATTATACCTAAGTAAAGAAATTATTACTTCATACTACCTTATGTATATATGTGTTTCAAGATTCTAAACAAGCGTATCACACTCCATATTTCGTTATCAAAAGTAGCTAGAAAATTCTCAAATGGTATTCGATATTTTATTATAAAGTTAGTGAATTAGACAAGATGGGAATTTATTATCTCATCTAAGGCAAATAATGGGACATGGGTTTATGTTGAAAAGTCACTAGCTAGCTACATCCCATCCATTTCAAAGTGTGATTATTTGCTTGCGTAAAAATCCAATTTTTTTAAAGATTATGGTTATGGGAAGAGGAGTGGCCATACCTAGTCAAGCTACGCTACGTCTCTCCACTCCAAGAAAACACACACCACACACACTAATACATATATACTATATATACACACTATATACACAACATGAATTATAAGGTGCTCAAATCAAGAGCGCCTACCATAACATGTCATTTTCTCAATCCTTTCACTATAATGATCGGTCAAAACAATCGAGCTATATTTTTCCAACTTTATATCATCAAATCAAATATTGCAACTTTCCACAAATTAATAATTAATCTACCAAATTCAATAATTCACATATAGTTTTTTTTCAAAGGCCAAAATGTCTAGTTGGCGAATATAATCCTTATTTTCAGGAGATAAAATTAGAAAACTAGTGACTTTATCTCACATATTATGATAAACTAAATTCAATTCATGTGATAGAGAATTTTTAATTTTTTTTTTCTGAATAATTTTAGCTTAAAGAATCCAAGAATGAGAAGATATAGAGGGCCCATATTTCCAATAAGGGGATCCTCTTTGGAAAATAGCATCAAATGACACATTGCATATCTTAAACAAATTAATTTGATTCCACATCTTTTATACATGAGACCCTATATATTTTTTTGGTGGCTTTTTGAGTTTTTGTCTTTTAAAAATGACAACGAATCTGACGACGACACCAACTCCCACCTTAACAATTTAAATAAGATAAAAAAAATTCCAACTTTTCATGAAGAAAAAAAAAAAATTGGGCAGTAGCGATGCTTCAATGAATTTTTTTAGAACGCCATCTTATTCTATCCTAAATGCAAAGGATATTCTTAAGCATGATAATATATATAGGCCTAACGTCAGGAGAATTTTAAAAATCTAAATTGGTGCAAGAGAAAATTCCATTCAAATTAATACCAAAAAATCCATCATCACTTTTCCCCATAAAACATAGGTTTATGGAAGCACTACATCAAAATCACTAAAAGTAGTGGGCATCATGAGAAAATGGCTAAGGAGGAAAATAAAGTGAAGAAAAGGCAAAGACAACTCCACAAAGCTCAAAAGATAGGAGACACGTGGTATGAAGCTACAAAATTCATAAAAATCCCCCCCTTTCACTATGCATAACTCAATAATCTCCTAAAACTAAACAATTCTCCCCACTACCTTTTCAAAATATAAAACCCCCCACCACCTCCGCCGTCTCCGACGACCGTCCCCGCTTACATTGAGTGAAAAATCATGTTAATGTTCCCTCCGTCCCATTCAACTTGATAGATTTGATTTCATATATCATTGTCACAAATTGCACAAGTTGTGCAGACATGTTTTAACTCGACCCCAAAAGTCATGTATTTTTTTTTCCTAGAAGAAGTCAATTCTCGAAGAAAAGTTGTGAATAATGAACATGGCCCAGTTTTAATGGCGAAAATGACGCCGTTTAGACCAATTATATAGTACGTTTTGGGAAGAAAATATCAAGATGGGAAGTTTTAATTTGCTCGCAAGAACTTAATGCCCTCCAAATTTTCAGGTGTGACCACTCGTATTTCTTGGTCCATACTTTGTTTGTAATTTTGTATACTCTTAAGAGTCTAAGTTACACTACTAAGATTGGCAATATATGTGTATTTGGGCACATTGAATTGAATACACCTATATGTATATATTAATTATATATTATAGCAAAAGAAAACTCCATAAGTCAAAATTAATCAACTTTATATGTAATCTAGTACCATGTAATTATTTTTCGCCTAAATTTGATCACATGGTATAATTTCAATAATTTTAAATTCTACTAGCATTTATTAACCGACACAACACTATATGTATACCCTATCGACTTGGATTGATTTAATAGCATATATATATATATGATGAATGTAGCTGGAAATGAGCAAGTGGGGAATAGGGTTTATCCAGAAAAAAACATTAGAGCAATCTCTATCTAATTAATGACAAAAAAAATTGCTTGTTTTAAGCCAACATATATTTAGTCAAGCATTTATTGAAATACTCCTACAAACAGCATTAAATCCCGTCCTAGACTAGTATACCATCAAATTCAATAAATACGTATATATATACCTCAATTAATCAATTCATGTCGTTTTATACTAATTCTGTCTACGATTTTTGGACACATTTGACTTTTTAATTAGTTTTGAGACTTTATAATGATGGATTTTTAAAATTGTTTTACGGAGTTTAGTTTTTTAATATCCTATTAAAAAAAATTAAACTCCGAAAGTCCATTTCAAAACCGCTCGTTATAAAGTTCCAAAACCAGTTAAAAAATGAAACTGTGTCTAAAGATCGTGGATGGAGAGAATATATTTTAGAGTAATTAATTAAATAAGAATTGGGTTATACTTACCGTTAGCGAGATCAAGCAAGAAATCGGCGGGATTCATGGGAAACTCCGGCGAGAATCCGACGCTCTGAAGATACGGCGTCGCATCGGCCCTTTTCCCGAAGTATATGCACCGGCCCTCCGACAGCACCAGCAGATCGTCGAACATCTGGTACACGCGGCTCGACGGCTGGTGCACCGACATCACCACCGTCTTCCCCCTCCACGCCGCCAGCCCCCCCAGCGCCGACACCAGCCGGAACGCCGCCGTCGCGTCCAGCCCCGACGTCGGCTCGTCGAGGATCAGCAGGCTGGGGTCCACCAGCATCTCGTGCGCGATGCTCACGCGCTTCCTCTCCCCGCCGGAGACCCCGCGGACGAAGGTGTTCCCGATGATCGTGTTCGCGCACTTGCTCAGCCCCAGCTCCGCGATCGCGGCGTCCGCCGCGGCGATCTTCTCCTCCCGCCCCACGGTGCTCGGCAGCCGGAGCAGCGAGCAGAACACCAGCGTCTCCCGCACCGTCAGGTGAGGATACAGCACGTCGTCCTGCGCCACGAACCCGGTCTTCTTCGTGATCTGCTTCGTCATTTTCCGGTTGTTGAACAGGATCGCTCCGGCGAGGCCGTGGCCGTGGTGGATGCGGCCGGCGAGCGCGTTCAGCAGCGTCGACTTGCCGCTGCCGGAGGGGCCGAGGATGGCTAAGACCCTCCCCGGCGCCGCCGTCCCCGTTATCCCGTTCAAGATCGTCCTCTCTTGGTGCCGCTGGACCGGATTCTCCACATCGGGCGACGGCGGCGAGCAGCCGCCGCCGAGCATGCTCATTATGCTGCCGGTTCTTGATTTCCCGCCGCCGCCATGCAGCTTCACTCTGTAAGAAACATCCACAAACTGCAAAAGGAAACCAAAATCCATAGCAATTAATTAATTTCCAAATCATTTATTAATTTCCGAAATTCACCAAGTCTAAAAAGATTAATTAGTATATATACCTTAAGCATGATTGGAAAAGAAGACTGCGAATTTCGATCTTCATTATTTTGATTTTGTGTGGGATTTTCCCCTCCATTAGGAGGAGCTTCTGCTGCTTCACCACTACCAGAGAGCAATGGCATTGTATTATTCCTGTGTCTTAATTTCTCACGACTTTATTTCTCGAAAATAATTGAAATGAGGCAAAATTAAGGACACTAGAGTTGTAAAATTTAAGGTAGAAAAAGAAAAAATTAAAGTTGATAGTGAGAAAAGTACTGGACGTTAAGAGAAAGGAAAACGGAAAGCAAAGAAGGAAGAAATTGATGAGAGGCAAAGCTGTTGCTCCCCACCTCTATTTATTTGGTTCGGAGTGGGAGCTACTAACTATGTGTGCCACTTGCTACGTGGCACTGTATCTCTCTAGCCACCTCTACGTCTTCTTTCGAGTCTCGTATTCAAAGATTCCAGTCCAATTAGTTACACGACATTACTCCGTTTTTTTTTTAATTGTTCCGGTCAACAAATTGCAAATAACAAAAAAATGTGTAAATTTACATTTTATTATTCTCTTTTTCTGCACACCACCTAATATATAACATTAATTATAGGAGTAAAGTTAGAAAACTATAGCTATTATGTTATCAAATTCCGAAATGAGACACTTAAAACAAATGACAAAAATAGTACTCCCTCCGTCCCACCTAAATAGTCAACATTGTTTTTTGGCACAGAGACCAATGCAAGTAGAGATAAGGAATTTAAAAATAGTATTAGTTGTGAGATAGACTTTTACCATTTTAGGAAAGTGGACTATTATATGGGACAAACCAATAAAAAAATATAGACTATTTAAATGGAACAGAGACAGTATCTATTATTAAATTCGTACATACGTAAAATAATTACCACTCCTACAAATAAATTGAAAATACTTTTACAATTCCAGTAAAAATTGACTCGAAGAAGAAGATGAATGATCGAATTTATTCCATTTTACCTCACGCGAGTTATTAAGAGATAATCTAACACTCTTACCAACAAAATAAAATAATATTCCTTTCGTTTTTTTTAAATGTCCTATTTAGTTTTTATTTTTATTGCCTTTAAATGTCTATTTTAAGGATTCGGATCATCTATTGTTTAACAGTGTGACATCGTCTATTGCATTGATAGATGTTTATCATGTATTCACAATATTTTTAAAACCACTCATTTTTTCATTATGGAAATGTTTAATTCATTTAATGGTGCAATAGAAAATGTCACATCATTAGACAATAGAGGATCTGAATCCCTATTTTAAAATCTGATTATAAAATGACTATGTTCTTCCCATTTTATATTCTTAATTAACGATAATGGTAAATAATATAATAAATGGGATTAAAATGTAAATGCACACACTTTCTTGGTTGTGTAATTTTATGATATCAGACACTTAAAAAATGGAGGGAGACCTCAATAAGCATTAATTAATTAAGATTAATTTAACAATATATATATATATATATATATATATAATTACTAATTTGTGTGCAAGTGTGTAAAACGACATTAATAAAGACGGGAGGGAGTATTAATTAACTCTGGAAGTAGCGATAGTTCGTAGATGTAATAAAAAATGTGAATAAAATCTTTTTACCACAAATGTTAATTGTAGCTAATTCATAAAAACTGCCCAATTTGATTACACATATTCTAATTATGTGTGACTAAACTGCCACATATTATTATGTATGGGTAATTTTTGTGTGCTAAAAGTTTAATTTCCTATAGTGATAACGTATTTATCAAAATACGGAAAATCTGATAGTCAAGCACGAGATATCCTATCTCTCAAGTATGTAATCGTGTATAAAAATTAATTTTCTTAATTTTTTTCTTTAATTTTTGATATAATATAATATAATATAATATAATATAATATAATATAGTTTTACTCTAATTAATTAGGGTTCATTAATTTAATTATAATTTATAGTTAACTTTTTAGCATATAATTTTATTAAATTAAAATTAAATATTAAAATATACTATAATAAATTCTTATGAAAATAATGAACCGGTCTAGTCAATTAATGTAAAATAAAAATAAACCATATTAAAAAAAAATTAAAAAAATGAAGCTAAAATCAATTTTAATATACAATTAGTATAATATACTCGCTCAGGGGCGGAGCTAGGGGGGGGGAACTGGGGAAGGCTTGAGCCACCCCTAAAAAAAAATTCACTTACTATATTTTTAGTATTTTTATAATTTTCAAATATTAGTATTGAAATATATATTTTAGTCCCCTTGGCTCATGATTTTTGGTTACGCCACTGTACTCTCTTCATCCCGTATATAACGTTTTGTTTTTTTTAGGCATGAGAATGAGTAAATATAAAAAAATGGTAAGATCCATACTTTTAGAAGAGCTAATTTTCTTTCAAAAATAGAAACAAGACACTAGCTATCCATAGAATCCCAGCTGGACTCACTATTAGATACTCCCTCCGTCTCAAGTATTCTGACACATTTCATTTTGGCATTTTTCGGCACGCATTTCCACACTTCTAAGTGATGGGTTTTAAAATGAATTTTTGAAGTATTTTCCACACTTCTAAGTGTCGTACTATCCCGTAAAAGAAAAAATACTTCAAAAATTCATTTTAAAACCCATCACTTAAAAGCGTGGAAATGCGTGCTGAAAAATGTCAAAATGAAAGGTGTCAGAATACTTAAGACGGAGGGAGTATTTATTTTCGTTTTACTATATATACCTGAAACTTTATGACTTGCGAATTCTGTGAGATCGACTTGAATTTCTATATATATGCGCGCGTGTGTGTTTGTATGGTATATGTGTCTATTTTTAGCTAAGTTCTTTTCTTACATGTGAGAGAGAAGGGGGGGGGGGGATTAATAGAGGGTTTGGAGAAGTGGAAAATTAAAACAGAAAGGTGCATGCAAGCTGAACAGCATCTATAAGAAAAGAGAAACATTGAATGACGTGTTTGTATACGTCATTAATCTAGTAACCAGCAACAGCCACAGTAGTGGCTAGCTGTAGATACAGAAAAATATATGTATATAATTATATAAAGAGAGAGAGAGATGTAAAGAAAGATGCATGGTTTTCTGTACATGCATATCCACATCCAAAGAATTATAGTAATTGGTGTTAGGTTTGAAGTGAGAGAAGCTCAAAATAGGGTCAACAAGAAATTAATATTTCCTCTCTTTCAAGATTGATGACACATTTTTTTTTTTTTTGGCACACATTTTCACGCTTCTTGATGATACGTTTTAAAATAAATTTTTGAAGTACCTTTTCTTTTACTGGATACTACGAGTGTTGTAGTATCCCGTAAATAAAAAAATACTTCAAAAAATTATTTTAAAATCTATCATCGAGAAGCGTGGAAATACATACCAAAAAGAAAGGAAAAGAAACGTGTCATCAATCTTGAAACAGAGGAAGTACCTTTTTAGGGTTTGTTACCTAGAGGCTAGAGATGATTAATTTCTATTTCTTTATTATTGATTGTATGTTATCGTTTTGCGATATATTTTAATTTATTTATCAAAAGAATTTTAAATTATAGTATATGATGTTAACGATTTCGGGTGTGTTTTTTTTTATGGAAAGGAAAAGAAGAGATAAGAAAAAGGTGAAAAATATTATCTCATAACGTGGTCCTTATTTTTTTACCTCATATTTTCTGTGATGACCGAGGCAAAAGTACAGAGTGATCGCTGGTGCGCAGAGTCACGGACAAAGAACGGCTCCTATAAGGGCTTCTAAGTGAAGGGACACATGAATGAACCGAGACATGTCGGAATGAGAGGGATTCTGAGGGTATGCAAGAAGGGACTGCATATTCGAGGAGAGCTTTAAAGGAATTGATTGGTACTACTCATACCAACAAGGTGCATCTTCTTTTCGAAAGCCCACTCATGAAAACTCCAAAGTTAAGCGTGTTTGACTTGGGGCAATTATGGGATGGGTGACCTTCTGAGAAGTTTCTCAGGGAGAGTAAAGACAAAGCACACTGGAAAGACTTGTGTTGGTCTGTGGGGTCAGCCGTCAGCCGGGCTGTTACATTTTCTATGATAAAAAATAAAGTTTATATGTGGAAAATATTATAACTCAAAATTGGGATGAAAATATTGTATAGATTTGAAGATATGAGGGAAAATGGATGTTCGGAAAAAAAATTCTTCATTTTCTTACATTTTTCCTCAAAGAGAACACACCCGAATGGTATAATAGTCACCTTTCTTGAGTAACATTATATTTTATTTATGCAAATTTTTTTTCCAATATTCTAACAGATAATATATAACAAGGATCATTAAATTTAATTACAAGTTACATAAAAGTTAAATCCCGATTTATTCTTTGTCCGTTGAACTTCGAAGAAATGAATAAAAATAACAAATTGAGGTTTGCTTTATTTAATTTATAAAATTAATGATTTGAATTATAGTTTATGAGGTATTAGAATAAAAGTCAATGAAAAAACCAAGAAAATAGTTACATGGAATGTGAGTTGTACTCACGAAACGTGCTCATGCGAGATGACTAACATATCATTTCTTTTTATTTGATTACATATAACCTTATAGTTGCTAGCTAGCGACAGTAATTAAAGATCATATACATATACCCTCCTCTTCTTCTTCTTTTTTAATTTCTTTTTGTGAGAAGTCAAAGAAAATAATACTAATTAAGAGTATAAGGGGTACTCGAAATTCTTATAAACAAAGCATTACAATAAAAGAGAAGTATATCTCAATAATAAATGACGGGGCGCACACAAAAGTATATTAGAGTATCAATCATGAAAAGAAACTCCACTGAACGAAGAAGAGAAGAAGGCTTGAATCTATTTCCAGAATCAAAACTTGATTCAATCTATAATATATTCTACACCTATTTTTACCCTTTAATTAAAAATAGCGTCATTTTTTACTTTTCAAATACTCAAATAAACACATCTATCAGTCTTATCTAAGACAACATTCAAAGGATGATAAACTTTGAATTCATATTATCAAAAGATATAATTAACTACACTAATATATTTAATGTGTCTCACCAAGTATATATTAATATCTTGTATAATACTCCAAAAGATAGAATAATATCTCAATTAAAATGACTGAGAAAGAGGCAACTAGGATTATTACATCCCATTGATGATGACTGTGACGCATGGGGTCATCCATGCAAATATTCATAAATTAATTTTAACTAGGTTTTTAATTTTGAGGGTTTTGTGTAAAAGCCGAAAAAATTGATGTTTGATGGAATTGAGTTATTGTTTGGCAGCTTGTATAACAAATTCAGTGTCTATCCAAGTTTTTAGTTTTCAGTTCCTTTACTTTTATGAGGAAAGAGGTGGCGAACGTTCCTCTTGAAGGATGAGTAAGGTCATTCTGAAATTACAACACCACTTAAATAATCGTTTCGATCACGATACCGCCTTTACTGATTTTAGAATCGCAATGCATCCAAATCTTTATGACGAATTGCATTAATTGTATCCGATCCATCCAAATTTCTACTCGTCACTTGAGACGGTGATGTTAATTTAGTATTCTCTCTGCCTCATTTCACTCATACTCACTCGTTGAATAGTGTGATATTCAAAATAATAAGTATGCTAGCTAACTGAAATGGAACAAATGAAGTATGTTCTTCCTTCTAAATCCTTAAGAATATTGCTAGAAGCTAGGCGAATTATGTTAATAAGTTTTCTAATTAGGTTATTGAATTACTTAAAGGATGCATTTACAGTTTTGGCGAAATAGTGAATAATTAAAAGCATACAAGTGAGACAAATATAGATTGAATTTAACTCCAAGTCTGTGCTGATATAGCTCGAGCACTAGGGAATTAAATGACCATGAATTTTGTGTACTATCACTTCCCAACAACACATTTAATGATGAAGATAATACTCCCTCCCTTTTTTATTTTTATAATAAGATGTCCTTAGCTCAATTATTAGAATTAAGAAAATTTAATAATCCTTGTATGTTCATCTAAAAAACACTAATTTATCTATCTATTTACTCTTGAAAATAATCAGAAAAAGAAGAATGAAAAGGAGAGAGAAAAAAGAGTTTTAATCAAGAACATTGAAAATTGCACAGTTCATCTTTGAAATGAATGAACATATATCGTATTAAAAAAAAAGGGAGCTTAGGATATCTCATACTCCCTCCGTCAGCTATTTATGTGTTTATAATCTTTTGGCACGTATTTCAATGTGCTAAAAATTGAAGTTAAGATACAGTTTAGGTATCACTTGATATAGATTATTATATCTTATATCAAGTAAAATAATAAATATAATTATATCAAATAAGACCTAAATTTTATTTTAATAGGAGTATCTATTTTTCGACACATTAAAATGTGTTGAAATATCCAAGCATATAGATAGCAGTCAGAGGGAGTACAATTTTCTTAAAGTATCTATGATTACTTTACTCATGAATAAATATCCATACTTACATGGATACAACTTTAATAAGTAGACCAATTTCAAGTATTTAAAACTCAATTCCTTTTTATAAATTTAAAAAAAAAAAAAAACCAAAAAACAAAAACAAAAAAAAACCTCAAAATAATTGGGCCTTAATAAGTTCAAAGAAAAGCCCAAAAGAGCTAGGACTTGATTGGTCCCACAATCCCACTAGATAAAGATCTTTGCAAATTTCGCATAATTTTGCCGTCGTCAGTTTTCGACGCATATATTCCACTTATTTTGACTATCTATTTATCTTAATCAAATAGTAATAAATTTAACCGTCAAAGGGTTTTGATCCATTAGATTTTAATTTCAACTTTCCTAGTTGTCAATTTTTACTAAATTAGCAATTTTGTGACATCGGATTAGTGAGTGCGGTAACTTTTATTATTTCTTTATTTTATTTTATTTTATTTTGTTTTGTTTTAGTGAAAGAGAGAGAGTCGTGGCGACTATATCTAAATCCACTACATTTATACATAGAATTTACGAAAATAGGCCGGGTCCCACCTCATCTTCAATTCAGCCATTTTAGTTGGGCCGGCCTGAATCGCTCATTGAGCCCTCTAGCTCTGATTGGCCAGGCCCGAAGAATTAAACCAATGTTTTCTTGGTCACGGTTTGGGCCATTATTTAATGTCTTAATTCAACCAAAATCTCTTTCTATATACTCCATCCATCTGTCCCAACGAAAGTGATACGTATATTTAAAAAATATATCACTTTTGATAGTACGGAGGGAGTAATATATATACTCCTACCGATTTCTTACAAGTGTTTCTAAGAGGGAAAATGTGACTTCATTTCAGTATCTTGTCATTTTTTTATGCAAAAAGTAGGTTGGATTACCAAATTTATCCTTAAAAAGATTAGTTTTTTTTTACAAAAAGAAAGAAAAATTACATACTTCTTAGGTATTCACATATTGACGGGTCTGGACACATATTTGAGGATGGGGGAGAGCATCTATATATATGTATGTATGTATAAGTAGAGTAATGCTATAATGTCTATCATGAGCATATTTAATATGGCCACGAATGATATGGTATTGCTATAAATATGGAAACTAATTTAAATATATACCCTAAATACTCATATTTAAAATTAAAAAAAAAAACTAAATACTACTAAAAAATCTCAACACTAAATTAAAAATATTACCTACCTGGCATTGTCACATCAACGTAGATACACTAAATGTGTCTATTATTGGTAGGGGAGCGTTTGTGTATATATGTATGTACTACATAAAGTGTGTATGTCACTTTTGTCTTTTGCTTGTGTATTAAATTATTTTAAGTTGGATTAGTGGAGAGGGAAGAAGAAAAGTTTCAAATAATTGGGACATGAATCATGTCGTTTCCACGGTGTTAAAGAGGAAAAGGACAGACGCGTGTCGATTAAGCGAGGGCGACAGCGTGTGGTGATCACATGCTTCCCACTCGCAGGAATCGCAGCCAACTAGCATTTGCCCTTCTTTCGGTCTATCATCGGTCACGCGCACCTTTACGCACGTCGATTGCACGGTTACGGCTTTGTTTTCGATCTCGCATTGGATAATCGCCCTTTGATAATTTAGGGTGTTTACCTTTGTATCATGGTGCAATTATATGAACACTTACTTTTGAAAATGTATTTACTTTTGTAAAGTATTGAATATAAAATGTGTTAGGTTGACTTTGACATTAACAAAACTCTATGTCGAATAGACAATGACATTTCTTTTTTTAATTGAATCTTACATTGAATAAGATAATGACCTATCTTACATGGTACTAGATCATGTCCAGAATTGATGGTCCATGTTTACGGATTTGGTTGGGCTTATTGTGACTTTGTTGGTTTACGAGTAGAGTCAGCTTATTGGGACTTTGTTGGTTTACAAGTAGAGTCGATGTTGATTCTGATTTGTTCACATGTAGAGTCGATGATAGACGTAACTCAACAAATTGGATAATCATTCTCATTTGTGTAGTTGAAAGCTCATTCTTACAATCATGTTTATTCTTTTAATAATCATTGTCAATGTGAGATATGTAAGATATGGAAACGCTCCGATTTACGGTTGATGTGGCAGTGCCATGCCAACAACTTTTCATTTCAGATTTAATATTTTTAGCAGAGTTTAATTTTTTAATAGAATTTACTTTTAGGTATATATTTAAAATAGTTTTCTTTAAATATATTATCGTCATATTAACGGTAGACACATTAAACTTGCGCACGGTGAGCATGAGAGCATTCTTGATTTCTCTATATAGATAATAGTTATTGTATATCAAGTTAAATATGACATTTGATCAAATGTAGACTCTAAAATCATTTTATTCGATAAAATTATAATGTAAGGTGATTATATAGTCAAGACTATTGGTTCGACATACACTTCACTCAATTATATGAAGTTTGAACTTCGTTCATAATTGACTAAG
Source organism: Mentha longifolia (assembly GCA_001642375.2). Classification (NCBI taxonomy): domain Eukaryota; kingdom Viridiplantae; phylum Streptophyta; class Magnoliopsida; order Lamiales; family Lamiaceae; genus Mentha; species Mentha longifolia. The sequence continues at coordinate 6,532,653 of CM038114.1, forward strand.
TTAGGTAGAATTACACCAAATTCCTTTAGCACATATAATGAAAAAGCCTCAAACGCAATCATTTTCTCCATTAATAAAAATCTGAAACCAAAAAAGGAATAAGAATACGCATTAAGTGGTTTTATTGTCACCACTAGGAAAAAAAAAGAAGAATGATTTTCTTATTAGTAAAAAACTTGTTCCGTGTATGATGATTAATCTCGCAATTAGTGACAGAAATTCAATTAAGTGTGGATTTTGGAATGTCGCCTTTCATCTAGTAGTACAAAATATGATTGAAACCCTAATTGTCGGTGAAATTTAGTAAACGCTTCGACCTTTTGGACTGTCTAAGCTTGGTTCGTTGACTTGAAAAATGTTATTTTTTCTCGTAATTTTTTTTCTTTGTGTTTTGATGTGACTTTAAAGCGTTGACAATTTTTGCTTGCTTCTACTAATAGAAGAAAAGTTGGGAAAAATCTTACTCATTTGGGTGAATTACTTATCGAGTGAACGAGTTTTTAACTAAACGATCTTGAATATAAATTTAAATATGAGGAACATATATATATATGTACATACATACATATATATGAATTCAAAAGATGATATATTTATTCGATTGCCGAATGATGCAATAATACTCCTCGTTGATTACAGAATCATCGGATTATCAAGTAATCACCTAGCTAGATAAATTGACATTAATTATTTATTTCATTTTCAGATTTTGCATTTAAAATTATGTCATAAACGTCAAAAACAATAGTAGATTTGAATCATTGATCTTATTAAGATATGTAGTTGATATTGACATCAGCATTGATATCCAATAAGCATGAAAATACTTTAAACATCAAATTATATATACATAAGCATGATGCTAAACTGAGCATAATTACGTGCACATTTGAGCACATAATGTTGTACATTGGTTTATTCATACACTAGAACTTATTTTATATGTACCCCTCTAACACGTAATCATGTTTATTTATATATAATTTGATGCTTAAAGTATTTTCATGCTTTATAGTGCAACGATACTTATATCAATATCCGACGTAGATTTTAGTAAAATCAATATGGTTCATACTTATTTTTATTTTCACATAAAAACTTATTTATACTAACCAAGAACTATATATGCAATAGAGGATTTAGATTGCCAAAATTTGTGGGATTGAGCGACTATCGTGTAATTGTTGAGTCGGGCCTAGCCCATTAAACTGAAATGAAATATTGAGACATGTCTTGCCCAAAAGGTTGAATGAAAAAATAATGACCCCAATCTTGCCATTGCCAAACAACTCTATTGATTTAAAATCATATTTGCTCTTGCTCTCTCCGTCCCCTTTATATAGAGCCGCTTTATTATTTTAATAGATTTATTTGAATAAAAAATAGCTTTATATAAAAGGGACGAATGGAGTAGTAAATTCCATGCACAAGAAAGCCCCTAGCCTATTGGGCCTATTATGCAACTCAGGCTATCCCAGCCCAAAATAATTATTGGGCCAAAATTTGTACGGCCCACATCGGCCCAGAGGGAGAGGTGACATGGTGTATATATATATATATATATATATATATATATATAGGAGAGAGAAATGATATGCTAGTCCCTCATTCGTGAGCACCTTCATCATTTAATCATTTTGGTATTATTATTTTTTTAATTTTTGTTGTTGTTTTATATTATATCTTAGAAATTAATATATAAATCATAAAATATAAAAAGTCAAAGCTCGATTTGTTTTTTTTTTTTTACTTCAAAAAATGAGTAATAAAACAAATTGAGCAATAATAAAAAAAATCAGAAAATTAGAAAAGGCAAATGGCGTTAGAGTGATAGATAGACGGAGGGGTGATTTGCACAACTTAAGACATTGGGGTGTGATATGTCACGAACGATACGTTTGGGTGGTATACGCAATAGGGGCTCGCACCCCGAGGGCTTATTTGCTACTTTTCCCATATTTATTTTGGTCTGGTTCTCGGTTCCAAGTGTATGAGGATTTTCGGTTCGGTTAACTGAACCGAACCGAACCATTTAAACAACCCTAGTTTGATATAATTAACTATGCAATTCCTTTTTATCACGTAATATTAGTTAATCAATTTGTTTGCCGACAGTTTATTAAGTGTATACAAAACTCACACACATACACAGTATATGAAGCTTTAAATTAGTACTAGTAGCTACTCGATTTAGTTGTCAAAAAAATTCGACTTTTCACAATTGTATTTTAATCTATATGAAAACAATTAAATCAAAACTATCAAAACTCTTACGATTGTGTTTTGGGCCTCAATTTATGGCGATAAAAAATACACGTGGCACACCAAAAGCTGAGACGTGAGTAAATATTTTATATTTTAAATTAAAAAAAATAATATCTAATTCATTTTTATCTTGTCAAGTGTATTTTGCACCGTCAAAAATTAAGATTTGTAACACAGTTGTGAAAATAATTATAGTTTCCAACTCGTATGTGAGGTCACCGGTTGCTGACTGAGCGTGTCTGTTAATTTTGGCAAATTGAGTCCACCCGGGTTTTAAAGGGCCGAAATCAGAAATTTATTGATTTAACTAATATTTCAGCTCCTAAGCATAGATTACCGCTAACCACCGTTTCAAACTCCCAACCGAAAACCTTTCTTCTCTTCCGCCAAACACTTCGATGCCGCTCACCGCCAACATTTTCCGTCACCTGCCCGCCGACCTCCTCCGCTCACCGCCTCACCGCCGACATCATCCCCTCACCGCCAACACTCGTTCACCGCCGACCTCTCTGCAACACTTTCTTGAGTTTTAATTCCTGTCAACAAGTAAGGTTCTTATCTTCTCTTCTCTTCGATCGTTCAATTCCCATTCTATAACAAGTACTCCATCATTCTTGTTTTATTCCATGTTCAATTGCATTCTTCGACTGTCTGTTGGAGTAATTGATTTTCTTTCAATAGCTGGTATGCATTTGTCGATATGTTTAGGGTTTAGGCCTAATGTGTTGTTTTCATCACTCAAAATTTTTGTGAACCAGTGTATATTTAATCTGCCAATAATATTTGTGGATTATTTTCCGAAAGGATGAGGATTACGTATGTTTGTTTTAGATTTGTTCAAAGAATCTTGTCATTTTTGTTCTTTTGGGGAATGTCCGGGCGGGACTTAAGGTTTATATTTTTGGCTATTTGTTAAAATCTCAGAGTCAGATCAAGATTTTGGTACTGCTTATTGTTTTCCCTTCTCCCAAACTCAAACTCAAGCACATTAAGGAGAACCACTATTTTATGTGTCCCCTCTATTTATTTCTTACTTTTAGTCAACATCATATTTTCTTTAAGAATATTATAATTTTGATGATATGAACATTGTTATTGGAGTTGTTGTAAGAAGATTTATTTTTATTACACGCAGCAGATTATGTATTTTTACTTCGTGCGGTAGTTTTTTGCGCCTATGTCTTTGGTTTGGCAATCAACATCTTTCATAAGTTTGTCTTGTGCTTGACACCTCCAGAATGCAAAACTGAGGGAATTCCTGAACAAAAATCTGGTTCTCTTTTCTCATGTTTCGATCACTTTCTTCTTGTCAATAGTCTGTCTAGTTTCGGCGAAGTGTCTCTTTGGTTTTTTCTCACCTGATTGTGATTTCACCTTACAAAAATAGGGCTAAAAACACACGTCCCGGTTTATTGTTCGAGGGCATCTTGCATATCCTATAAATTATATCATCCACAACCACATGTATTCAATATATGTTATTATGCACTTCTGTTTTCTTTCTCTTTCTCTTTCTGTAGGTTTCCTCTTCTTAATGAGTTGGTTATGTTCTTTTTATTATTAGTAATGTTTGATATTTGATAGTAACACTCATATTTTATGTTTGTTGATTTGAAGATTGTTGTTGTTATGTTAGATGGCAAATCAGAACAGGGGTATAGATCCCATCCATCTACCTCTAGATGTCATAGGAGATGTTCTCGCACGACTCCCCGTGAAAGCAATAGCGAGGTTCATGGTTGTCTCCAAGTCCTGGAACCATATGATATGGACCCCTGGCTTTGCAAAGATCTGTTATTTCAACGCCATTACGAAGATAACAGTTTATCTGGAGGGCAGACCTAACCAGGTCATACAGTTTTATGATGATGATGCTACTCCTGCTGCAGCTGCTCCCAAGAGCCATTTCGTGGATGCGTTAAGTTGTTTGAGTTCAACCTCCACCTGAAAGAACACTTGTACAGTTCAGCTAACGGGATGTAGTTCCTCTGCAATCATGCCATGGAGGATCAAAATAGTACTATCTTTACTCCTAAATAGGATCAGTGGCCACATGCTATGTACATATGCAATCCTGTGACACGCGAGTACTTCAAGCTTCCTGATCCTGAATCATTCTCAGGGAACCAAAACAACGTGGACACCTATGGGTTCAATCTGAGTGCAGATAAGGGACAGTACAAGGTGGTCAGAATCTTCCGAGACAAACCAGCAGTAGGAAAGCTAGCAGAATGGAAGAGGCAGATATGGCTGGTAAACAATAATCCGGTATTCCGGGTTTACCGGTACCGAATCGGTAACCAGGAACCGAGTACCGGTAAATCCGGTCCCGGTCCGGTAACCGGTTCCGTCCATGAATAATAATTTCGGTACCCGGTCAACCGGTACCGGACCGGTTTACCGGTTAAATTAAATTATTTAATATATTTTATAAAATAATATTATATAAGTATTTTTATATAAATTTTATTGATTTTTAACAATTAAACATTTATTTTATGTTGGATGATCAACTAGAATTTTATTTTATTTATTTGAATTTCGATTGAAATTTTCGGATTTGTGATTTTTATGTATGATTTGTTCTTAATTTTATATTTGTTTACTATATTAAAAAAAATATAAAGTTATGATTTTTCAATGTGTATTTATTTTAGACAAGAAAAAAAGAAAAAAAATATATTTTAAACTTTTTAAAGAAATCCGGTACCGGACCGGACCGGGAACCGGTCTATTTATTCGGTACCAGTACCGGTACCGGTTCCTAAAAAGTGCTTTATCCGGTAACCGGTAAATCGGTTCCCAGTACCGGTGAACCGGAATCGGACCAATTACCACCCCTAGAGGCAGGTATACACAGTGGGAACATGATCATGGGAGCAGGGTCTTTTCTGCAGGCCCCTACAACTACGATGCAAGGATGAGAGGAGCGGTTCTGAACAGGAAGGTCCATTGGGTGGTGCATAATGTTAAGGACAAATCTCTAGAGATATCCTGCTTCGATCTTGGAACAGAGAAGTTCAGTACACTTGCTCTTCCACCTTTTCATGATAACTTTGAGGAATCTCTGAACGTGTCTGCACATAAGGAATACATGTGGTTTATAGATAGTTCAGGCACCAATGATATCATTTTCTGGAAGATGAGGGAGTACAGGGATGTGGGTGGGTTCGTGGACCAAGTCCATTGTGATTGAAGGCAAGCATGAGGTGCATGATGGACTGATCTGGCCCGTCTATTGCTTCAGGAACGGGGATGTCTATATGGCTGTGGAAGTTAAAAGGAGAATCTATTTCTACTCCAAGAGGGACGGATCTATTACTGATTTTCATCCCTCTTAGAGTAAAAATAGATCTTCCTTTTAACTTCCACAACCATGTAGACGTCTCCTTTCCTGAAGCAATAGACAGGCCAGATCGGCGGTGAGCCGAGTGTTGGTGGTGAGGGGGATGATGTCGGTGATGAGGCAGTGAGCGGAGGAAGTCGGCGGGCAGTGACAAAAAATGTTGGCGGTGAGCGGCGTCGAAGTGTTTGGCGGAAGAGAAGAAAGGTTTTCGGTTAGGAGTTTGAAATGGTGGTTAGTTAGGAGCTGAAATATTACTGTTAATTAAATCAATAAATTTCCGATTTCGGCCCTTCAAAACCCGGGTTGTCTCAATTTGACGAAATTAACCGACACACTCAGTCAACAACCGGTCAACCTCACATACGAGTTGGAAACGATTAGTGATGTCAATCGGGCTGGGCTTTGGATTTTTCGGTCCAATTTAATCGGGTTGATGCTCTTGTTTGTCGAATTATCAAAACTAAATACTTTTCAAGAGGGGACTTTTTGAATGCCGAATCCAAATTATACTTGGAGGAGCATCTGAGCTTCCTAGGACTTAGTTAAGAGAAGGTTGAGATGGAGAATTGGCAATAGTGAGAAGGTGTTTGTGTTTCAAGATATATGGCTTCGACGTGATGATGATAAATTTATTACTTCTGCCTGCACCTATAATTTAGATTATCTCAGAGTTTAAGGAGCTAATGTTGTCATGTCGACGGAAATGGGATGATGAACTCCTTAAGGAGTTATTTCTTGAGGAAGAAGTTAAGTAGATACTGAGAATCCCTATCAATACAAATGCGAGTGATGATCAACTCGTTAGGCATCATTCCAAAGATGGGACCTACAGTTAACTTATGAACTTGCATGCTCGTTAACAATTGATTCTACTTATGATGTGGATGGGAATTGGAAAAACATTTGGAAACTAAAAGTCTCTCAAAAAAGTCAGGATTTACCTTTGGAGACTTGCGCATAATTGCCTCCCAAATAAAGAAAATTTAATGAAGCGAGGTGTTCAAGTAGGAGGGGAGTGTGGTGTTTGTAAGATGAGATATGAAAACGCATGGCATTCTTTTATTGCATGCCTTTTTGTTGAAGGTTGTTAGCGGGCACCAGATACTACGTGTGTCGTAGTATACTACGTGGGATACTACGCTTCTCCTTGATTTCAAGGACGAGAAGGTTCGAGAGGAGTTATTCATGTTGCTTTGGCATATCTGATATCTTGAGGGATAGGAACAAAGCGATTTGGAGTAATACTTCCCCATTGCCCCACCGTACTCAATTACTTGCTCTAAGTACTAGGCATGAATTGCTTCATGCTCAAGCAGCTGGTTGGTCAAGTGTGGAGTAAATGCCACTTTTTTTGACGAGTTGAACATGCTGGGAATTGGCATGGTGATTCAGGATGCAATGTAGTGGGTGGTTTTGTGGCAGCACGTGTTATCAAGTTCTTGGGTTGCTTACAAGTTGACAAGGGGAAGACCATTGGACTTCGAGAGGTACTCGATCTCTTGGGTTGAAGCAGCGAGAACTGGAGGGAGTTGTATTTTAGACCGATAGTAAATCTATTGTTGATGCTTTTGACTCATGCAGGATTTATGTGTCTGAATTTGGAGTTATTATCTCTAGTGCTCGTGGCATGGATTCTTTTTATAATAAATCATGTCTGTCGAGATGCCAATATTGTGGCTCATCGACTAGCTAGAATTGCTAAGGACTTCATTCTTTCGCATGTTTGGGAAGAACCCTCATCAATTATGGAGGGTCTTCTTTCATATTCCATACAGTTGTTCGTAATAATATTTCTTTTAGAAAAAATCATAATTTATGGTGAGTGGTTGGGATGCATTACATGGACATGAGCTAGCTACTGCTAATTAACTACTCGATTCGGTGGTCAATTTTTTCCCCCACTAATTACTAATTAAGAGATTTCGGTCAAAACATATTTTAATTGATTCAAGAACAAGCCTCGTTCATTATTCATACTGATTTCTTTTTTCTAAAAACTTGAACAACGTCTAGCCCTCTTGAAAAGTAAATTAAATATACCAAGGAGGAAATGACGTGTGAAATTTATGATATAGTAGTATATGTGTTGCAAGAAAAAAGGATCGCATCACAAATTTTTAGTTGAGAGTTGAGACTAATTAACCTAAGAAAATACCAAGATATACTAAACTTTAATTAATATAAATAAATTATGGCATTCTAAATTTTTTACCTTTTTTATAATCTTAATTAGGAGTGACTTCTAACAAAGTGTTTCCGTATAGAATATACTACTTATTTTAATATTCAAGGTCCACTTTTCATATTAAGTGTACTACTCCCTCCGTCCCAATTCAATTGTCCATTTTGCTTTATTGACTTTTTCGCCACGCATTTTCATCGAAACTTAATACGGGTTTTACAATATGATTTTTAAGTATTTTTCTTTTATATGATACTATGCGTGCCGAAAAAATTAATAAAATAAAATGGACAATTAAATTGGGACGGAGGGAGTACAAAATATAATTGAAATTGTCGGTGAAATTTGGTAAACGCTACGACCTTTTTGGACTTTCTAAGCTTAGTTCGTTGACTTGAAAAATGTTACCTCCTTTTGGACGGAGGTAGTATTTTTTTGGGTTAATGTTATGAAAATACACAAACTTTGTTCCGTATTTTATTTTTTCCCAAAACTTTCAAAATTTCATATAAATACATAAACTTTGCTCCGGTTCCAATTTTTCCCTAAATTAATTTTCCGGTGGAATCTGTGCTGACATAGCTCATACGTGTCTCTTTTACTCCTTCCAGAGCTCGAGCTTTTCTTTCTTCTGCAACTCACTCTCGTTCCCTCACGCTCTATTTAACCCTAGATGTATTTGAGATTTCAAATTTGAATTAAAATAAATCCAAAATGACATTATTTTATATTGTTAAAAAATGATTGTGTTTCCCAAGCCGGAAAAACTTAACGGAGACATACTCCCGGCGTACACGTAGGCTCCACGTAGGATCTGAATTTCGGTTAATTCGGACTTAGGGAAATTTTGGAACTGGAACAAAGTTCATGTATTTACACGAAATTTTGAAAGTTTTGGGAAAAAATGAAATGCGGAGCAAAGTTTGTGTATTTTCGTGACATTAACCCTATTTTTTTCTCGTTATTTTTTTTTCTTCATGTTTTGATGTGACTTTAAGCGTTGACAGTTTTAGCTGTAGAAGAAAAGTTTGATTTTTGTTTTTTTTTTTTTAACTCATTTGGGTGAATTAGTAATTGCGTGCACGAGTTTTCAACTAAGCTATCTTGACTTTAAATTTAAATATGAATTATATATATATGAATTCAAAAGATGCACGATATATTTATTCGATTGCCGAATGATGCAATAATACTGCACGTTAATTACAAAATCATCGGATTATCAAGTAATCACCTAGCTAGATAAATTGACATTTATTAACTATTTTATTTTTCAGAAATTTATGCATTTAAAATTATGTTCTAGTGTGAGAAATAGAAATAGATCAACATTCAACCATTGATTTTATTGAGAGCTATGATTAATATTAATATAAGTATGGTTACAGTATACAATAATCATGAAATTACTTTAAGCATCAAATTATACATATACACAAGCATGATTAAATGATTCGGAGCTAGCTATTCATGTTTCTCACATCAAAACTTTTCATGTTTAAATTTCCAAAAATAGTGGGATTGAACGAGTATTGCGTAATTGTTGGGTCGGGCCTAGCTCAATTGAACTGAAATAAGATATTCAGATAGGCCCAGCCCAAAAGTTTGAATGAAAAAATAATGGCCCAAACTTGCCAAACAACAAAATATGATTTTATTTTCTAAAAAAAAAAAAAAAAAAACAATTATGATTTTAAATTCCATGCACAAGAAAGCCCCCAGCCTATGGCCATTATGCAACTCAGGCTGTACCGGGCCTAACGGCCAAAATATTGTTGGGCCAAAATTTATACGGCCCACTCCGGCCCAGAGTTAGAGGTGAAATCTGTAACGGAGACTTCACAGTTCACCTTAATTCCGTTTAAATGGAGATAAAAGTAACAGTGAAATAAAATTTCACTAGTGTTATCCAAAAATTAAGAAGATTTTATAACTAAAATACAAAAAGGGACAACCTAATTTCTAACAGCATAATAATATTACAACCTCAATTCAATCACATCATTTTGCGACAAATTCCGAATTTACTTAACTCCTCACATGCATGAAATATCCTATCATAATTATTTGGACTCTTCCAATCAATCGATCACCAGACATTAAATTAATTTTTGAATTTTTCACATACACATACAGGTCTTGAACTCAAAAATATCATGATGAATCTAGTAAATGATATCATTGAAATTAATATAATTATTACACCAGTTAGATTCACACTTGTTTTCTGTATATACTGTATATCATATACGGAGTATATATATTCACACTTCTAATATGGATTAAATATGGAAGACACGTGGAGATATAGATGAAAATAAAACCAAAACATTTCCCTAATTAATCAGCTAATTAATTATCACATGCAGGAAAAACATATCATCGTTCTATTAGTTTATGCGTGACTTGCGTTGAAAGTTTTTGAAATAGTGCTCTAAAGAGTTTGAAATTAAAAAAAATTAAAAATAAATCAAGAGATGCATGAAATGTACGTGGTGGACATGTATCAAGATTCGCCGAATAATTTATAGTAACAAAGAGTACCTTCTCAATTATTATGGAATATATATATTTTTTAACATTAAAAAATTGTTGACCCAACTGGCATGCATCACGACCACAATACTCCACTTCCATGGCATAAAACTATTGAAGTAATAAATTAATTAGTAATCTTAGAAGCTACTCATAAGTAGCACAATTCAATAATTTGGTACGTGAAATTTATAATGCCAATTTTTAACTTGTTTTTATTGTTCAAAATTAATGAAATACATCCACACATTATACAATTTTCTAGTGCCGAAAGGCAATACGACTTAATTAAAATTTAAAATTTCAATCTTATTTATTTATTTATTTATTTTTGATCAGGCAAACACAACACATTCACACACATACACATGCACCCGGAGTGACTCGAACCCCCGACCTCTTAGATTAGAAGGGAAACGTCTTACCAACTGAGCAGCGATTCATTGTCATTTTCAATCTTATTATTTGGAGTTGAAACACAATTTGAGCATATAATTAATTTCATATTCCCATCATCAATCTTGAATCTTATGTTGTTTTATTTATCTATATCAAGTGCATGTACATAAATTTAGTAAATTCAACATTAATTTGGTAACAATATTTTACATATTCAGAAATTAAATTCTATGATCTATCTTACGTGAAAATAACAAAATCAGTTTTATTTATTTATTTTAAAAATATTTTGCTTGCAAACTTCAATCTCACGACACAAAACTTATATTTTAACTCGATAGATCAAGGTGGACCTTGAATATTAAAATAAGTATAATGTACTATACTTGTAGGGAGGCACTTTGACTAATTAGCTACTGAACTTAGAAGTCGCTCCTAATTAAGATTATAAAAAAAGGTATAAATTTAGAATACCATAATTTATTAGTATGAATAGAGTTTCGTATATCTTGGTATTTTCTTAGGAAAATTAGTCTCAACCAAAAAGCTGTGATGCAATCCTTTTTCTTGCAACACATATACAGTATATCATAAATTTCACACGTCATTTCCTCCTTGGTATATTTAATTTACTTTTCAAGAGGGGCGGACGTTGTTCAAGTTTTGAGAAAAAGAAATTAGTATGAATAATGGAGGAGGCTTATTCTTGAATCAATTAAAAATGATTTGACCCAAATCTCTTAATTAGTAATTAGCGGGGGAAAAAAAATTGACCACCCAATTGAGTAGTTAGCACTAGCTAGCTCGTGTCCATGTAATGCATCTCAACCACTCACCATAAATTATGATTTTATTAAGAAATTCATGATATCGCCAAAAATGAAATATCCACATCATACCCACTTCTTTCTATATATTTCCCATTATGTCCCTTCTTCATTTGCCTTCCTCTCATCGCTATGAGTAGATGCCCTTTTGTCATTTTCAATAATCTTGCATCATTTTCATCCCATTCACCAATGTTTTACTGTTTTAAAACTCTAATTTATTACTAATGATAATATATAGTCCATATACCTTAGCCACAGCAACACAAAAAGCTACACACACCAACACATTTCAAATTCTCTCTCAAGAAATGGCTACTTCTCCAACACATATCAATGGCCACACTCCACTCCTCTCAAATGAGGAGGAGCCGCCGCACTCCGCCCCGATTTTCCGACCAATGGGGAGGCGGACGCCTTCGTTCTCTTCGTCCTCCTCGAGTTCTTGGGACTCTTCCTTTAGATCATCATCATTTTCTTCTTTCAATGAAGAATTCCCTCCTTTTAGTCCAAGCACCCCTCTCAAATTCAAAGGAGTCCCATTTTCTTGGGAGCAACTTCCCGGGATCCCTAAAGAGCAAGGCTCGAAGAAGAAAGGCTCCTCCGGCCACCTCCTCCCTCCTCCACCGGCCGGAACCACCACCGCCGCGGCCAAGAAGCAACTCCACCAAGAGGAGATCTCTCCCAAGAAAAGCAATAGGTTCCAAAGGGACGATCCATTCTTTGCCGCCCTAGTCGAATGCTCGAAGGAAGGAGGCGACGAAGATCATAGCTCGAATTTTAGCAACATTATTCATAAGGGAAGCTCCAAAATCACTAGAACTTTGAGCGATCGTTTCGGAATGATAAACATGTACACTTCTTGCAAGAGAACGTGTGCGGTCTCCGAATCGATCGTCTACCTCCCTCGACAAAGCTCACATTACCTTCTCAATCGAAGATCGAGCTAGAGCTAAGTACACAGTTCCTACAACGAAATAAATGTTACCACCAAATGCAAGCTATAGATAAGTTTTTTAAGTTAAAATTCTTACTATTTCGTCCTTGTATGTTTTGATTTAGGACAAAGTCTTATAATATGTGCCTAGTCATGATGTTTGTAGTGAAAATTAAGTAATTTATTAATTGACCCTTTGAAACATTATCCTAGAAGCAAGTGTTGATTTGATTTTATTTTATGTTATGTTTGAAACTGCAAATTTTTATTGGAAATTATGATATCCTTTCTGTAACGCATGTGGTGATATTTGGAAATATGAGAAGTTACAAAATCCCATGTGAGAGTAGGGCATTGAAGTGGACCACAATTGTCCATTATTATTACATTAATTAGTATTTAATATCGTAGCAATTATGCAACTCTTTTTATAATGGCTATTATCGAGCAATTAGGTAAGTTTTGTACATAATAATTGTTCGAAATTAATGTTGATTTTGTGAAAGTCAAGGATGTGGTTGCCCTCTTCTCCTTTTCTCAAGCATCTAGGATTTGACTTTTCTTGGTAATGGAAAAGGGATTTCTATAATTTGTAAGTATTGGATAACTTGTGCATCGAACTCCACATATATGAGACTATAGTTTTATATGATGTGATTTTTTTTTCTTTCTTAATTGTAATATATGCTTGTTTCATGCATTGATGTTTGACTTTTTTTGCAGATGATATACTTATATACTTATATACTTACTCCGTCAAACTAGACTCACTTCTTGAATACATGCGACATAATATAAGGTATAAAATAATTGAGTGATTTAGTTGAACGGGACGTCGGGAGTAGTAATTTTCATGTATTTTAATTTGAGCAAATTATTTTAGCATAAATAAATAATAGGGATTTTTTGTTGGGTGTAGTTTAACTTTTATTAACATTATTGACATTCGGCATGGCTGCTACGATTTATTACAGCCACCACAAAGGGCTCTTAAGCAAATAAATTTTGTGAATAAATGCAACCATTAATTAATAATATTAACTATATATATGTGTGTGTATATATACATGTATACATGTATTAATACAATAAATCGGTAGGGCCACAATGAGGCTACAAAGGGAAACAAAAGCTAAATGTTTTTGGCCCTAGCTCCCTTTTTTATGTTTTTATTTCAAGAATCTTTTTATGTTAGGTTTTGCTAAAAAAAATTAGATATCGAGATAAATCCTATGTTTGATCGGTTTCTTGATTTTACAATGCAGCTCTGAGGTGGATTTTTTATGAGGAAAAACCGAACATGAGCTAATCTACCATACTTTTATTAATTAATAATAATTTTACTACCAAAATGGTCAAAATCCATAATTCGTTATTCTCAACAAAAAAAAATAAAAAATAAAAAATAATAATAATAAAAATAATCGTCTTAAACTATCTTTGATCCCATGTGAGGAATCGATATAGTATTACATATATTTTGAAATCTATAGTCACCTACCTCCAAAAACGACATAGCTAGACATATATTATCATACATTTTACCAAAACCAACATTCATACTTTGACATAATTAATTATGCAATTCCTTTTATCACATAATATTAGTTAAATCAATTTGTTTGCCGACAGTTAATTAAGGGTATATGAAATCCCCACACACACAGTACATGAAGCTTTAAATTATTCGACTTTCCATAATCGTGTTTTAATCTAAACGAAATAACAATTAAATCAAAACTATCAAAAATTGTAATCTTGTTTTGGACCTCAATTCCCGATGATGAAAAATATGTGTGGCACACCGAAAGCTAATGAAAAATTTTAGCTTGTCGCGTGTGTTTTGTATCATCGAAAATTAAGGTTCATAATACAATTATAAAAATAATGATAGTTTAAGTAACTTAATTGCTATTTCATTTGAATTGAACACACACACGAAAAATTGAATAATTTTACAATTAAATTATAAATTACCCGACACAAATGTATGCTTTTAACTTTTTTGATATACTTATCAAACAAGCTCAGATGAACTTTTAAGGAATAATCACGAGTTCAAATTAGTCTAATTTCCCATGCAAAATTCAAATTTAATAAAATAAAGATTGAAAAAAATTACGCATGAATTCGAAATTAAATGAAACCGCTTTTAAAGGACAAGGATCCATGATTCCAGCTCAATATTAAATGCTTGTTCTGTTTGAAATATTGATCTACTAAAATAAATTTAGTTGGCGAATATTTGTAGGAAAATATCTTCTTCGGCGCTGATAATGTTAGCTAAATTTTATTTAGCTTTTATGTACTTATTGTTGTAAATATTTTACTTTGTAAACATTTTAATTTTGGATAAGTGGAAAGGTAATAGAGTTTGTCTTACTTTGTAGTGTGTAAGAAGAAAATTATTTATATATGAGGTCCACGTTGGAAAATAGATTAAAAAATAAAATTAAAAGTACGTTTTTACGGACACAAAAAAAAAGAAAAGAAATTAAAAGCAGTTTTAGACGGAGACGGAGGGAAGAAATATTAAATAATAAAAATGGGAAACTACTGAAAATTTGAAAATAAGTCTGAATTTGACAACGATATATTTAAATCATTCATAAATGTGATTTGGAAAGTATATATTAGGCCTCACCTATCTTTGGGATTCTTGTTGACTTTTGATTACAATGTAACTAGTAATACACAGGGTAAAATGAGTTGTATTTTTATAATTTAATATGTATAATTTTGTTTTCATTATTTGAATATTTTTTGAAGTAATTAAAAAAAAGAAAAAAGAAAGAGATCAAATTAAATATTTCTGCACCTTCAATTGAGTCTTGCTTATAGTTAGATCGAAAAGCTTTTTATTTGGAACTTATAAACTCTTGGATCTCTCAAAATTGGAAGTCGTATCGATAACTTATGATTTTCAGTTGTTTTATTGTATGGCGTGCCATTTTTTTAAAAATTATGGGACCGTCATAAACTCATTTAATTTCATTATTTGGTTTCAAATTCTCATTTTCTCTTGTCCATTTCCAAGTGTACAAAGAGCTTAAAAGTCCAAAAGGAACGCCGGAAGAAGTTGGATGACCATTGTAGGACATGAAATTGGCCAACATAGGTGAGGCAACCACAGGCCGGATCACCACCGACAAACCACTGATGACCTCTGCCTATTTCCTAAATTTCTCTATTTTCAATTTCATGTCCATGCATGTTTCACTTATTGTTCTATGACTTTTTCATTTTTTTGCTTAGTAAACCGTGGCAAAATTATGAGCTTCTTCATTTTAATTTTCATCCTAATTTTGAAATTGATCATAGGTCTATTGTCAGTCATTTCTATGAAATGAACATTTTTTTTCTCCCGTATATATTATGTTCGCCGGCTTGAAGTTGTCGAAAATCATCACTACCACCGCGATCACTGCCGCCTATCCCTCACTGGCTCCGCTTCACAGGCTGCCATATGCTTCCACTCACTTTAGAAATCTTGTTCAAGGCCTAGTGTTCTACCTTTAAATTGAACAAATTTTCTCATTACATTCATTTTTCATGATACTTGAATGTATCCCAAATTAAATTTGCATGAAAGCTGAGATGTCTGAATATTACAATAACATTCATACAATGTCAGTATATTATATAGCATGTGCAAAAATACCGTGTTAATCAAAGTTATAATTTTCTTCGGTTTTAAGAAATTATGCCCAAATACCATTACAAAAATAAAATCAATTGTCTTGCATTTGCATGCATGTCTAATCTCTCAATATGGCACCTCTAAAAAAAATATTTCAGACAATTTTTCCATAAAAAGATCCAAAAATTTATAAAAGACGCCTATAATTATTAGGATTGATAGTCTTTGATATATGAAAATTGATAAATTATTGATATTACGTAGTTTTGTTATATTACGCACACGTTTATCTGATGCATGTTCGAATATCGAATGGGTTTGACCAAAAAATTATGTTAATAAATTATTTATATACAAAAAAGTGTTGGATTTTTTAGTTTAGATTTATCTACCTTTTAATTTTAGTAAATATTAAATTGTAACATTCAACTGCTAAGTGATTGACTATTGATACGAATAAGTTATTGCATTAGGTGCAATTTTTTTAATATACAATTATGACATACCATTTATATATATTATTGTTAGAAGTGAAAAAAATGAATAATATAAATTGCTAAAAAAAAGATATCCATAGCTATTATAATTATATAAATTATTTCGATTTTTAGAATTTCAAGAAACAACAAAAAAGTATGTTTAATTAATTTTTAGTCTAAGAAAGTATTTAGTTAATTTTGTACTTCCCATAGAAATTTACAATTTATGTCCACCACTGCCTTATCCAATTGTATTTATATTGCCCTTATATATACTCCATATTAAACAGTATAAATAAGTTAACATTTAATTAGTAGGAAATTATCTTTAATTTGAGTGATAATATTATTATCAAATGTGTTATTCATAATATATATATATATATATATATATATATAAAAGAAAAGACATAATTATAGGAAAATTAATAGTTAAAGTAAATTAATTATATCTTACTTTGGAGTAATGCTCCAATGCCCACCGTGGGCATGTTTAATGTGTCCACGGATGACGTGACATTGGAATATATAAGGAAGTTAATAAAAATCCTACCAAAAATAATTAAACTCTACTATAAAAAAATTAAACCATAAAAGGAAAAATTACAGACGTGGTGGGCACATTAAGTGTGCCCACCGTGGGTAGGGGATCATTTCTATCTTACTTTGTAGGTGGTCCATGATTATTACACTAAAAAATTTATTGTTGAAATTACATATCGAAGCCATTGTTGCGGTCAACCTTACTTTCCAACCATCTATTGAAATTTGTGAGAGTTTTTTCGTGCTCATACATTTTTCATGTTCCATTGTGAAGTTATAAAATTATCGAAAAACATATGAAGTTCGTAATGTCCAAAACATGAATTTATAGGTAAATTACAATATAAATTTTGAAAGATAATATAAAATTAATGTGATTAATTTTGTAACGTTCCTCTTAATTGACTGAATTAATTCTGAATTTAATAGTTATTAAAGTAATTGCTAAATTAATGCCAAAAATATAAGTAAAGAGCATGATTAGGGCACAAATTTATATCTAATGTGCTAAATATTTGCACTTGCAGTTTTATGTTGTCCTTATCCTTATTTATACTATTAAAAAGGAAGATTTCTAATTTATTAATTAATAGTGTATAACCTAAGTATAATATTTATATTAAAAAGAAAGAGTTAAAAAAAATTAATGTATTAAATAATACGAAGTATAAAAAATACGCCTATAAAACTGCGAGTATATAAGTGTGTATAAAATTATATGTACACTACTGCTATATATTATTTATCATATTTTTATTGACACATAAATGTATATAATCTGACGTAATTAATAAACTAAAAGATTATATAGATTAATATTATATATTATTTATATAATTAGAAATTGATATAAATGTATATAAATGCATACATTTAATGAATTGAACTTTCTATATGTAGGCTTCCGTAGTAATTATTGTTAGCAATTAATGAACTGACTTACCATAAATTGACTTCCGTAGCTACTATTAGTTAGTATATAGATGTGCTTGTGAAAAAACCTTTTAATACAGTAATTCATAGTTGGGTGGGGCACTTGTGAATAGGGTTGACTATCGGTCCGGTTCCTGTTAACCGGAATTGGAAATCCGGGTACCGGTTATTCACGTTTTTTAGGAACCGGTACCGGAACCGGATAAGCTAACTAGTTCCCGATTTCGGTACCGGTTTGGTACCGGTTATACCGGATTACCGGTTAAGGTACCGGATTTTAAAAAAAATTTAAAATGTGTGTATTTTTTTTAAAGCCTAAAACAAATTAAACAATAATTAAACATAAAAAAATAATAATATATAATTTATTTATAAAAATAATAATATATAATTAAGGATTTAGGGTATCTTAAATTTTAGTAATTGTTAATATTAATATAATATATAATTTATTTATAAAAATTAAAAATTAACTGGTACCCGGTTCGGTACCGGTTATCCGGGTACCGGAATTTTGCTTGAAGCTGGAACCGGTTACCGGACCGGAATCAGGTTATCCGGTACCGGTTCCGATCCGGTACCGGGATTCCCGGAATATAGCCCTACTTGTGAAAGTTGAAAGCGGTGATGAATTAGTAATTATTTATTGCAGTAGTATATTATTAATTTTTAAAACTACATTAGAGTTTTATCTATGAGAATAAGGTACATTAAGAGTTCGAGAAAATTTTAATTTTCATTTGCTTTATTTGTTCCCCTTTAACTTGTGTTTTATGTATGTTTACTTCTTTTATTTGTGTATATATATAGATATATTAGTTAATATAATAACCAATCCAAGGGAAAAACTAGGAACCGAAATGGTCCTGGATGAAAAGATTAAGGGTGTGTATACTTTAATGGAAAATTATCATGAGAAAATGAAGGAAAATAGAACAATCACATTTTAAATTTCTCCTTATTTTCCACATTTTCCCACCTCCTTATATATGATGAAAAATTTCACTTTTTCTCCAATGAAAAATATTATACCACCAACATGGAGTGAAAATATTTTACTTCCATTGGAGTGAAAAGGAAGGGAAAGAAAGAGTAGGAGGTGGAAAAATATGGGATATAAGGAGAAATTTAAAATGTGATTGTTCTATTTTCCCTCATTTTCCTATGATAATTTTCCATCAAAGAGAATACACCCTAAAAAAAAAAATTCCAAAAAAAATAAAATAAAAATCATAGGATTTAATAACCAAGATACTTCGCAATTTTTATACAAACATAATATATATGTTTCATGGATTAAAAGATAAAAGTCAAAATCTACTTTCCCTTACGTTAAAGATAGATCTTTTTAATATCTTCGTTATTATTATTATTATTATTATTATTATTATTATTATGTAGAGAGAAGAAATAAGTATCTCTCATATGGACTATACCTTGTAGTAATTCTTTCTTAAAATAAGCCCAGTAAGAACTTTATTGAGCCATACTTAAAAATAGTAACTAGTTTATTCTCTTTGGGCCAAGTATACTCCCTCACTTCATTTCCTATTTAAAACGATAAAAGATAGTGCTTAATATTTTGACATAATTATTTTTTTAAACCAACAGAAAATATATTAATTGCAAGAAGAAGAATAATTGAGAAGGTTAGGCACAAAAGATGGAGGCTGGACCCACACTTACGGGATATGATAATCCCTAACAATTCTAATAAGGTGATGAGCCACAAAATTGGTATCACGACGAACATGCTTTAGTCTAACAAACTACAGTATTAGACTCCATAATCAACTTACAACTTTGAACTATAGCTCCAAATTCAGAGAAATCTCAAGAATTTAAAAGAATGACATCGCAAGCTATCTTACTATTGGAATGAATGATCACTCATCAGGTTTGGAAAACATACCTTCTTGTACCAACTTTTAATCAAGTCGAGCATTATGAGCATGAATATGAGATATGCTCGAGTTAGGTTGAATAGATTTCCAAATAGCTGCATTGCAATCCTTCCAGATTTCATCTCTAATCTTCTCATCTTTATGCGACAACATAGCAAAAATGAAATCCTTTCCAAATTCACTCTTATCTACCACAACTCGAAACTATCTTCCAACACCCATAACTTGTCAACCTCCCTCCACAAAAAGGCAAGCAACAAAAATATGCCATTCATTTTCCAACTCATATTGCAAATCCCACATTCTTCTCCAACCGAGATACCTTTACGCATAAGATTATATTCATACATAAATATCCGTGAGCAGCATGCCAAAGGAAAACTTTCACCTCTAGAGGAACATGAAGTTTCTACAACAATTTCTAATCACTTTCAATTGCGTGAGTGTTGTTAATGGTAAGGGAGCAACCTAAAGCATAAGCTGATTTAAGTTAATAGATTCCATTTTTTGAAAATTAGAATATGATATATAATAATCGAGATCTTTAATTCAATATAAAAATTAAAAAATTCAAAACACGTAGAAGTAAGTTATAACTATTTAGAATGACCAAGATTAATATGATGAGTATAAAATGTCAAATTATATTATTTTACAAATATAATCAGTATATTATTTTTAGGTTTTGATAATCAAGAGTATTCAATTGATCTCTTTTCTTTCAATTAATATTATTATTATTATTATTTTTGAAAACTAAAACTAAACCCAGAGACAAAGAGGAAATAGTTAATCCTCAAGCTTAGAATGGAAATTATGTATTGTGCGTGATCGCATCTGACTAAGATTGGTGAACTGAAGGTCGAATTTCTTCCAGAAATGCCGCCACCTGATAAACCGCCCGTAGATTCTCATTCTTCGGCCTCAATTCGACCGCATCCACCGCCGTTAGCGGCGGCGCTAATGTTAAAACGCCGCAGCTGAAGTTGGAGGCGGACAAGGAAGTGTACAGACCGGGCGATTTGATCACCGTCACAATCGAGATTAAAAATGTTAGCAGTTCCTCCTCGCTGTTGATCGAGAAGCTCAACTTTGAAATCAAAGGGATCGAGAAATTGGATACGCAGTGGTTCACCACTCCCAAGCCTAGTCCTGATTCCAGGCAGCGCCGAGGTCATTATTTTTCATAATTCTATTATCTTCTAATTGGTATGCGGGCGATTTTTCTTAGCTTTAAAATGCATGTGAAATGATGCGTAAATTGATAGCGAGCTACCGAAAGAAATACTCAAGTTAGTCAAAATCATGAACAATGAAAAGTGAAGAGTATAAATGGCATTTTGGGGCTTGATCGTAGAGGAAACTAGCATTTGATGGTATTCAGCTGAATGTTTTAAGTTTGAATTATATTGTTTCTGAGCATTCAAATTGATTTACTCTATATAAGAACGGACATTAGGAATTTGAATTTGAATCCAGCTAAACCTTATCGGAAATGTTGTAATTATGGAGCTCTAATCTGTGCAAAAACTGCAGATTATTGTATTTTTCAAGTTTCCTGATTCCATTTCATGTTGAACTTGCTATGTATGACCGATGTCGCATATAATCTTTCTAAAATGAGTGAGATTGAATGAATTCACATCAGGAAAAGTTAAATTTTATAGCAGATGAATGGGGGAAAATCACTTCATGAGGTGTTTATCTCTATTGCATATGTAATTTTCCTTGTTATCCTTTTTTCATCAGGTGAGTATGTATTTATGGATAGCTCAAGCCCAACTGTAGTTTCAAATCAAATTTTATCCAGCGGGGCGACCAGAACTTGTAAGGCTGATTAATTTGATAATTCATGTAGTGTATTACGTATTTGCATTGATAGAATTTGTAACTTGGATTTGATAGAATCAGCACCTCTAGACTTTGTAAACTTGAATTGATTTGTGCTCCACGCTGTTCCACTTCTATTGTTGCATACTTCTTAATATACTGCACACATGCACTGTAGCCGTTGCAAGTCAAACCGATGTTCACTATCTCCAGAAAATAGATGTGTGTAACAACTTATTTTTCTACAATACTGAATCCCCTATGTGGTCCGTATTAAGAAACATCAACCGCTTTGTAAGTATGGTCAAATCAAGATATTATGTTGCAGGATACAGTCCTTTGTACTAAACTAGCCATCAACTGTCCTTCAAGAGTTACTGTTTGTGGCTTGACCTAACTCAGTTAAATTTTTTTTTGCAAGTTGAAGAAACCTCAGTTCATTTAGACTATGTCTACAAATTAGTTGTGCATGTCTTATTTGTGTTGAATGCTTTGTCAGAGCAGTTGAATGATGGATTAAATTTGCTGAAGTGGTTTGAGGAGCTATGTTTTTAGATGTTCCTGTCAGTATCATGACTGATTGTAGTTTCCTTAGTTCTTGCTTGGCTATAAAGTTATTTTGTCTTTAACTTGTAGATGTGGTACGCACCCTTCTACCGAGCCTTATAGCTCCATCTTACCGAGGTGCAACAATTCGTTATTTGTACTATATTAGGACGACATTGTCTAGTCAATATCTGGTTTTTGAGAATGGAACCTCTCGAGGAGAGTCAAGACGAGGAATTTCTGAACTGGTTAGTTCTCTCTTTTTTTCACAGCTTTTAAGCTTGCTGTTTTAGTTTTTTCTATTATACTGGCATTTACTGCTTCAAAGTTATGTTGATGTTTATGCTGCCAGGTTTGTGCATAGTGTAGCTATGAGATGCATTGTTGATTTGGATCCTCCTTTTCTTTTTTTTCTTTTTTTATCCTGTATGTTACATTCGCTCGCCAGTTGATTAGTGTCATCCTTACTCATACTGTACATTAACAGACCCAAAGTGTTACGTCTTTTTTTTAGTTGGTAAATCTCTTTAATTATGAATCCCCCCTACACTGTAAATGTTATAAAGTGATTTATGGTTCGCGTGCTTTATTGTTATCCTTTTTTTCCTTCAACTCTCCTTTTCCTTATGCTATATAAATATCATGTACTTCATGCACTTCCTTCTTAATTGTATCTGCTGTTTCTTATCATATCTACTTTGATCATGTTTTAATGACCTTCAAATTCTAGGAAGAACGTCTTCCCCTACAGATATGGGTTGCTCAGAAATCCAATGGCAATCTCAGTGAAGAAGGTCAACCTGATGGTGAAGTTTCTTTCATGTCTCTTTCCATTTTAATTGTATTCCTCAATAAAAAAATTTGGGTCAGGTTGTATTCCAAAAGATTATGTAAGAGCTTATTGTAACTAAATGAATTGTCTTCGACTCATACCTCATACCAGTTGACGTCAGATAGTATTTCTATTTCCATCTTGAAATAGTTTTGGCATACATTTTCCAACTTTCTCAGGAATAGTTCCTGAAATACCAGTTCTCTTGGATGTCTACTGGAAAGAACTTGGTGCCGATGAGTGGGTAAAATATGCTTCTTCTCTTCCATATATGTTCCTCAGTTTAAGTGTTTAAATATGTTCTCCATTATCCTCAGTGAACGAGGCAATGGGTTGGCTCCAATATAGTGAATATGGATTGTTTGGTTCTTTTATAGGCTAAAGCGAATGAGTCTTCTGACGGAGTTGAAGAAGGGTATGAAAGTTCAAGAGAGGTCTTATCTGTCTCTTCCTATAATCCTGTGAAGGAAGATTTAAATAGAACTTTTGGAAGTTCATTATCACTGCAGTCCTTTTCTGGGAGATCTTCAAATCGAGG